>CM026391.1:70234886-70330467 GCA_014843695.1 Archivesica marissinica
GTGCTCAGCCCTGTACCGTAAGCAGCGTACAATACTGTATACTCAGCCCTGTACCGTAAGCAGCGTACAATACTGTATACTCAGCCCTGTACCGTAAGCAGCGTACACTACTGTATACTCAGCCCTGTACCGTAAGCAGCGTACAATACTGTATACTCAGCCCTGTACCGTAAGCAGCGTACACTACTGTATACTCAGCCATGTACCGTAAGCAGCGTACAATACTGGGTGCTCAGCCCTGTACCGTAAGCAGCGTACAATACTGTATACTCAGCCCTGTACCGTAAGCAGCTTACAATACTGTATACTCAGCCCTGTACCGTAAGCAGCGTACAATACTGTATACTCAGCCCTGTACCGTAGCAGTGTACAATACTGTATACTCAGCCCTGTACCGTAAGCAGTGCACAATACTGTATACTCAGCCCTGTACCGTAAGCAGCGTACAATACTGTATACTCAGCCCTGTACCGTAAGCAGCGTACAATACTGTATACTCAGCCCTGTACCGTAAGCAGTGTACAATACTGTATACTCAGCCCTGTACCGTAAGCAGCGTACACTACTGTATACTCAGCCCTGTACCGTAAGCAGTGTACAATACTGGGTGCTCAGCCCTGTACCGTAAGCAGCGTACAATACTGGGTGCTCAGCCCTGTACCGTAAGCAGCGTACAATACTGTATACTCAGCTCTGTACCGTAAGCAGTGCACAATACTGTATGCTCAGCTCTGTACCGTAAGCAGCGTACAATACTGTATACTCAGCCCTGTACCGTAAGCAGTGCACAATACTGTATACTCAACCCTGTACCGTAAGCAGCGTACAATACTGTATACTCAGCCCTGTACCGTAAGCAGCGTACACTACTGTATACTCAGCCATGTACCGTAAGCAGCGTACACTACTGTATACTCAGCCCTGTACCGTAAGCAGTGTGCAATACTGTATACTCAGCCCTGTACCGTAAGCAGCGTACACTACTGTATACTCAGCCCTGTACCGTAAGCAGTGTACAATACTGTATACTCAGCCATGTACCGTAATCAGCGTTCAATACTGTATACTCAGCCATGTACCGTAAATAGCGTACAATACTGTATACTCAGCCCTGACCGTAAGCAGTGTACACTACTGGTGCTCAGCCCTGCACCGTAAGCAGTGCACAATACTCTATACTCAGCCCTGTACCGTAAGCAGTGTACAATACTGTATACTCAGCCCTGTACCGTAAGCAGTGTACAATACTGGGTGCTCAGCCCTGTACCGTGCGCAGCGTACAATACTGGGTGCTCAGCCCTGTACCGTAAGCAGCGTACAATACTGTATACTCAGCCCTGTACCGTAAGCAGCGTACAATACTGTATACTCAGCCCTGTACCGTAAGCAGCGTACACTACTGTATACTCAGCCCTGTACCGTAAGCAGCGTACAATACTGTATACTCAGCCCTGTACCGTAAACAGCGTACACTACTGTATACTCAGCCATGTACCGTAAGCAGCGTACAATACTGTATACTCAGCCCTGTACCGTAAGCAGTGTACAATACTGTATACTCAGCCCTGTACCGTAAGCAGCGTACAATACTGTATACTCAGCCCTGTACCGTAAGCAGCGTACAATACTGTATACTCAGCCCTGTACCGTAAGCAGCGTACACTACTGTATACTCAGCCTTGTACCGTAAGCAGCGTACAATACTGTATACTCAGCCCTGTACCGTAAGCAGCGTACAATACTGTATACTCAGCCCTGTACCGTAAGCAGTGTACAATACTGGGTGCTCAGCCCTGTACCGTGCGCAGCGTACAATACTGGGTGCTCAGCCCTGTACCGTAAGCAGCGTACAATACTGTATACTCAGCCCTGTACCGTAAGCAGCGTACAATACTGTATACTCAGCCCTGTAACCTAAGCAGCGTACACTACTGTATACTCAGCCCTGTACCGTAAGCAGCGTACAATACTGTATACTCAGTCCTGTACCGTAAACAGCGTACACTACTGTATACTCAGCCATGTACCGTAAGCAGCTTACAATACTGTATACTCAGCCCTGTACCGTAAGCAGCGTACAATACTGTATACTTAGCCCTGTACCGTAAGCAGTGTACAATACTGTATACTCAGCCCTGTACAGTAAGCAGTGCACAATACTGTATACTCAGTCCTGTACCGTAAACAGCGTACACTACTGTATACTCAGCCATGTACCGTTAGCAGCGTACAATACTGTATACTCAGCCCTGTAACGTAAGCAGTGTACAATACTGTATACTCAGTCCTGTACCGTAAGCAGTGCACAATACTGTATACTCAGTCCTGTACCGTAAACAGCGTACACTACTGTATACTCAGCCATGTACCGTTAGCAGCGTACAATACTGTATACTCAGCCCTGTAACGTAAGCAGTGTACAATACTGTATACTCAGTCCTGTACCGTAAGCAGTGCACAATACTGTATACTCAGTCCTGTACCGTAAACAGCGTACACTACTGTATACTCAGCCATGTACCGTTAGCAGCGTACAATACTGTATACTCAGCCCTGTAACGTAAGCAGTGTACAATACTGTATACTCAGTCCTGTACCGTAAGCAGTGCACAATACTGTATACTCAGTCCTGTACCGTAAACAGCGTACACTACTGTATACTCAGCCATGTACCGTTAGCAGCGTACAATACTGTATACTCAGCCCTGTAACGTAAGCAGTGTACACTACTGTATACTCAGCCATGTACCGTAAGCAGCGTACAATACTGGGTGCTCAGCCCTGTACCGTAAGCAGCGTACAATACTGTATACTCAGCCCTGTACCGTAAGCAGCTTACAATACTGTATACTCAGCCCTGTACCGTAAGCAGCGTACAATACTGTATACTTAGCCCTGTACCGTAAGCAGTGTACAATACTGTATACTCAGCCCTGTACCGTAAGCAGTGCAAAATACTGTATACTCAGTCCTGTACCATAAACAGCGTACACTACTGTATACTCAGCCATGTACCGTAAGCAGCGTACAATACTGTATACTCAGCCCTGTAACGTAAGCAGTGTACAATACTGTATACTCATTCCTGTACCGTAAGCAGCGTACACTACTATATACTCAGCCCTGTACCGTAAGCAGTGTACAATACTGGGTGCTCAGCCCTGTACCGTGCGCAGCGTACAATATTGGGTGCTCAGCCCTGTACCGTAAGCAGCGTACAATACTGTATACTCAGCTCTGTACCGTAAGCAGTGCACAATACTGTATGCTCAGCTCTGTACCGTAAGCAGCGTACAATACTGTATACTCAGCCCTGTAACGTAAGCAGTGTACAATACTGTATACTCAGCCCTGTACCGTAAGCAGCGTACAATACTGTATACTCAGCCCTGTACCTTAAGCAGTGTACAATACTGGGTGCTCAGCCCTGTACCGTGCGCAGCGTACAATACTGGGTGCTCAGCCCTGTACCGTAAGCAGCGTACAATACTGTATACTCAGCTCTGTACCGTAAGCAGTGCACAATACTGTATGCTCAGCTCTGTACCGTAAGCAGCGTACAATACTGTATACTCAGCCCTGTACCGTAAGCAGTGCACAATACTGTATACTCAACCCTGTACCGTAAGCAGCGTACAATACTGTATACTCAGCCCTGTACCGTAAGCAGCGTACACTACTGTATACTCAGCCATGTACCGTAAGCAGCGTACACTACTGTATACTCAGCCCTGTACCGTAAGCAGTGTACAATACTGTATACTCAGCCCTGTACCGTAAGCAGCGTACAATACTGTATACTCAGCCCTGTACCGTAAGCAGCGTACAATACTGTATACTCAGCCCTGTACCGTAAGCAGCGTACAATACTGTATACTCAGCCCTGTACCGTAAGCAGTGTACAATACTGTATACTCAGCCCTGTACCGTAAGCAGCGTACAATACTGTATACTCAGCCCTGTACCGTAAGCAGCGTACAATACTGTATACTCAGCCCTGTACCGTAACAGCGTACAATACTGTATACTCAGCCATGTACCGTAAGCAGCGTACAATACTGTATACTCAGCCCTGTACGTAAGCAGTGTACACTACTGTATACTCAGCCCTGTACCGTAAGCAGCGTACAATACTGTATACTCAGCCCTGTACCGTAAGCAGCGTACAATACTGTATACTCAGCCCTGTACCGTAAGCAGCGTACAATACTGTATACTCAGCCCTGTACCGTAAGCAGCGTACAATACTGTATACTCAGCCCTGTACCGTAAGCAGTGTACAATACTGTATACTCAGCCCTGTACCGTAAGCAGCGTACAATACTGTATACTCAGCCCTGTACCGTAAGCAGTGTACAATACTGTATACTCAGCCCTGTACCGTAAGCAGCGTACAATACTGTATACTCAGCCCTGTACCGTAAGCAGTGCACAATACTGTATACTCAGCCCTGTACCGTAAGCAGCGTACAATACTGGGTGCTCAGCCCTGTACCGTAAGCAGCGTACAATACTGTATACTCAGCCCTGTACCGTAAGCAGCGTACAATACTGTATACTCAGCCCTGTACCGTAAGCAGTGTACAATACTGGGTGCTCAGCCCTGTACCGTAAGCAGCGTACAATACTGTATACTCAGCCCTGTACCGTAAGCAGTGTACAATACTGTATACTCAGCCCTGTACCGTAAGCAGCGTACAATACTGGGTGCTCAGCCCTGTACCGTAAGCAGTGTACAATACTGTATACTCAGCCATGTACGTAAGCAGTGTACAATACTGTATACTCAGCCCTGTACCGTAAGCAGCGTACAATACTGTATACTCAGCCCTGTACCGTAAGCAGCGTACAATACTGGGTGCTCAGCCCTGTACCGTAAGCAGCGTACAATATGTATACTCAGCCATGTACCGTAAGCAGCGTACAATACTGTATACTCAGCCCTGTACCGTAAGCAGCGTACAATACTGTATACTCAGCCCTGTACCGTAAGCAGCGTACAATACTGTATACTCAGCCCTGTACCGTAAGCAGGACAATACTGTCCAGCCCGTACCGTAGCAGCGTACAATACTGGGTGCTCAGCCCTGTACCGTAAGCAGCGTACAATACTGTATACTCAGCCCTGTACCGTAAGCAGCGTACAATACTGTATACTCAGCCCTGTACCGTAAGCAGTGTACAATACTGTATACTCAGCCCTGTACCGTAAGCAGTGAAAATACTGTATACTCAGCCTGTACCGTAACAGCGTACAATACTGTATACTCAGCCCTGTACCGTAAGCAGCGTACAATACTGTATACTCAGCCCTGTACCGTAAGCAGCGTACACTACTGTATACTCAGCCCTGTACCGTAAGCAGTGTACAATACTGGGTGCTCAGCCCTGTACCGTAAGCAGCGTACAATACTGTATACTCAGCCCTGTACCGTAAGCCCTGACCGTAACAGCGTACAACTGTAACTCAGCCACAGCAGCGTACAATACTGTATACTCAGCCCTGTACCGTAAGCAGTGTACAATACTGTATACTCAGTCCTGTACCGTAAGCAGTGACAATACTGTATACTCAGCCTGTACCGTAAACAGCGTACACTACTGTATACTCAGCCATGTACCGTTAGCAGCGTACAATACTGTATACTCAGCCCTGTAACGTAAGCAGTGTACAATACTGTATACTCAGCCTGTACCGTAAGCAGTGCACAATACTGTATACTCAGTCCTGTACCGTAAACAGCGTACACTACTGTATACTCAGCCATGTACCGTTAGCAGCGTACAATACTGTATACTCAGCCCTGTAACGTAAGCAGTGTACAATACTGTATACTCAGTCCTGTACCGTAAGCAGTGCACAATACTGTATACTCAGTCCTGTACCGTAAACAGCGTACACTACTGTATACTCAGCCATGTACCGTTAGCAGCGTACAATACTGTATACTCAGCCCTGTAACGTAAGCAGTGTACAATACTGTATACTCAGTCCTGTACCGTAAGCAGCGTACAATACTGTATACTCAGCCCTGTACCGTAAGCAGTGTACAATACTGGGTGCTCAGCCCTGTACCGTGCGCAGCGTACAATACTGGGTGCTCAGCCCTGTACCGTAAGCAGCGTACAATACTGTATACTCAGCCCTGTACCGTAAGCAGCGTACAATACTGTATACTCAGCCCTGTACCGTAAGCAGCGTACACTACTGTATACTCAGCCCTGTACCGTAAGCAGCGTACAATACTGTATACTCAGCCCTGTACCGTAAGCAGCGTACACTACTGTATACTCAGCCATGTACCGTAAGCAGCGTACACTACTGGGTGCTCAGCCCTGTACCGTAAGCAGCGTACAATACTGTATACTCAGCCCTGTACCGTAAGCAGCTTACAATACTGTATACTCAGCCCTGTACCGTAAGCAGCGTACAATACTGTATACTTAGCCCTGTACCGTAAGCAGTGTACAATACTGTATACTCAGCCCTGTACCGTAAGCAGTGCAAAATACTGTATACTCAGTCCTGTACCATAAACAGCGTACACTACTGTATACTCAGCCATGTACCGTAAGCAGCGTACAATACTGTATACTCAGCCCTGTAACGTAAGCAGTGTACAATACTGTATACTCATTCCTGTACCGTAAGCAGCGTACACTACTATATACTCAGCCCTGTACCGTAAGCAGTGTACAATACTGGGTGCTCAGCCCTGTACCGTGCGCAGCGTACAATATTGGGTGCTCAGCCCTGTACCGTAAGCAGCGTACAATACTGTATACTCAGCTCTGTACCGTAAGCAGTGCACAATACTGTATGCTCAGCTCTGTACCGTAAGCAGCGTACAATACTGTATACTCAGCCCTGTACCGTAAGCAGTGCACAATACTGTATACTCAACCCTGTACCGTAAGCAGCGTACAATACTGTATACTCAGCCCTGTACCGTAAGCAGCGTACACTACTGTATACTCAGCCATGTACCGTAAGCAGCGTACACTACTGTATACTCAGCCCTGTACCGTAAGCAGTGTACAATACTGTATACTCAGCCCTGTACCGTAAGCAGCGTACACTACTGTATACTCAGCCCTGTACCGTAAGCAGTGTACAATACTGTATACTCAGCCATGTACCGTAATCAGCGTTCAATACTGTATACTCAGCCATGTACCGTAAGCAGCGTACAATACTGTATACTCAGCCCTGGACCGTAAGCAGTGTACACTACTGGGTGCTCAGCCCTGCACCGTAAGCAGTGCACAATACTCTATACTCAGCCCTGTACCGTAAGCAGTGTACAATACTGTATACTCAGCCCTGTACCGTAAGCAGTGTACAATACTGGGTGCTCAGCCCTGTACCGTGCGCAGCGTACAATACTGGGTGCTCAGCCCTGTACCGTAAGCAGCGTACAATACTGTATACTCAGCCCTGTACCGTAAGCAGCGTACAATACTGTATACTCAGCCCTGTAACCTAAGCAGCGTACACTACTGTATACTCAGCCCTGTACCGTAAGCAGCGTACAATACTGTATACTCAGTCCTGTACCGTAAACAGCGTACACTACTGTATACTCAGCCATGTACCGTAAGCAGCGTACAATACTGTATACTCAGCCCTGTACCGTAAGCAGTGTACACTACTGTATACTCAGCCCTGTACCGTAAGCAGCGTACAATACTGTATACTCAGCCCTGTACCGTAAGCAGCGTACAATACTGTATACTCAGCCCTGTACCGTAAGCAGCGTACAATACTGTATACTCAGCCCTGTACCGTAAGCAGCGTACAATACTGTATACTCAGCCCTGTACCGTAAGCAGCGTACAATACTGTATACTCAGCCCTGTACCGTAAGCAGCGTACACTACTGTATACTCAGCCCTGTACCGTAAGCAGCGTACACTACTGTATACTCAGCCCTGTACCGTAAGCAGCGTACAATACTGTATACTCAGCCCTGTACCGTAAGCAGCGTACAATACTGTATACTCAGCCCTGTACCGTAAGCAGCGTACAATACTGTATACTCAGCCCTGTACCGTAAGCAGCGTACAATACTGTATACTCAGCCCTGTACCGTAAGCAGCGTACACTACTGTATACTCAGCCCTGTACCGTAAGCAGCGTACAATACTGTATACTCAGCCCTGTACCGTAAGCAGCGTACACTACTGTATACTCAGCCATGTACCGTAAGCATTGTACAATACTGGGTGCTCAGCCCTGTACCGTAAGCAGCGTACAATACTGTATACTCAGCCCTGTACCGTAAGCAGCTTACAATACTGTATACTCAGCCCTGTACCGTAAGCAGCGTACAATACTGTATACTTAGCCCTGTACCGTAAGCAGTGTACAATACTGTATACTCAGCCCTGTACCGTAAGCAGTGCACAATACTGTATACTCAGTCCTGTACCGTAAACAGCGTACAATACTGTATACTCAGCCATGTACCGTAAGCAGCGTACAATACTGTATACTCAGCCCTGTAACGTAAGCAGTGTACAATACTGTATACTCAGCCCTGTACCGTAAGCAGCGTACAATACTGTATACTCAGCCCTGTACCGTAAGCAGTGTACAATACTGGGTGCTCAGCCCTGTACCGTAAGCAGCGTACAATACTGGGTACTCAGCCCTGTACCGTAAGCAGCGTACAATACTGTATACTCAGCCCTGTACCGTAAGCAGCGTACAATACTGTATACTCAGCCCTGTACCGTAAGCAGCGTACAATACTGTATACTCAGCCCTGTACCGTAAGCAGCGTACAATACTGTATACTCAGCCCTGTACCGTAAGCAGCGTACAATACTGTATACTCAGCCCTGTACCGTAAGCAGCGTACAATACTGTATACTCAGCCCTGTACCGTAAGCAGCGTACAATACTGTATACTCAGCCCTGTACCGTAAGCAGCGTACAATACTGTATACTCAGCCCTGTACCGTAAGCAGCGTACAATACTGTATACTCAGCCCTGTACCGTAAGCAGTGCACAACTGTATACTCAGCCCTGTACCGTAAGCAGCGTACAATACTGTATACTCAGCCCTGTACCGTAAGCAGTGTACAATACTGTATACTCAGCCCTGTACCGTAAGCAGCGTACAATACTGTATACTCAGCCCTGTACCGTAAGCAGTGTACAATACTGTATACTCAGCCCTGTACCGTAAGCAGTGTACAATACTGTATACTCAGCCCTGTACCGTAAGCAGCGTACAATACTGTATACTCAGCCCTGTACCGTAAGCAGTGTACAATACTGTATACTCAGCCCTGTACCGTAAGCAGCGTACAATACTGGATGCTCAGCCCTGTACCGTAAGCAGTGTACAATACTGTATACTCAGCCCTGTACCGTAAGCAGCGTACAATACTGATACTCAGCCCTGTACGTAAGCAGGTACAATACTGTATACTCAGCCCTGTACCGTAAGCAGTGACAATACTGATACTCAGCCCTGTACCGTAAGCAGTGTACAATACTGTATACTCAGCCCTGTACCGTAAGCAGCGTACAATACTGTATACTCAGCCCTGTACCGTAAGCAGTGTACAATACTGTATACTCAGCCTGTACCGTAAGCAGCGTACAATACTGTATACTCAGCCCTGTACCGTAAGCAGTGTACAATACTGGGTGCTCAGCCCTGTACCGTGCGCAGCGTACAATACTGGGTGCTCAGCCCTGTACCGTAAGCAGCGTACAATACTGTATACTCAGCCCTGTACCGTAAGCAGCGTACAATACTGTATACTCAGCCCTGTACCGTAAGCAGCGTACACTACTGTATACTCAGCCCTGTACCGTAAGCAGCGTACAATACTGTATACTCAGCCCTGTACCGTAAGCAGCGTACACTACTGTATACTCAGCCATGTACCGTAAGCAGCGTACACTACTGGGTGCTCAGCCCTGTACCGTAAGCAGCGTACAATACTGTATACTCAGCCCTGTACCGTAAGCAGCTTACAATACTGTATACTCAGCCCTGTACCGTAAGCAGCGTACAATACTGTATACTTAGCCCTGTACCGTAAGCAGTGTACAATACTGTATACTCAGCCCTGTACCGTAAGCAGTGCAAAATACTGTATACTCAGTCCTGTACCATAAACAGCGTACACTACTGTATACTCAGCCATGTACCGTAAGCAGCGTACAATACTGTATACTCAGCCCTGTAACGTAAGCAGTGTACAATACTGTATACTCAGTCCTGTACCGTAAGCAGCGTACAATACTGTATACTCAGCCCTGTACCGTAAGCAGTGTACAATACTGGGTGCTCAGCCCTGTACCGTGCGCAGCGTACAATATTGGGTGCTCAGCCCTGTACCGTAAGCAGCGTACAATACTGTATACTCAGCTCTGTACCGTAAGCAGTGCACAATACTGTATGCTCAGCTCTGTACCGTAAGCAGCGTACAATACTGTATACTCAGCCCTGTACCGTAAGCAGTGCACAATACTGTATACTCAACCCTGTACCGTAAGCAGCGTACAATACTGTATACTCAGCCCTGTACCGTAAGCAGCGTACACTACTGTATACTCAGCCATGTACCGTAAGCAGCGTACACTACTGTATACTCAGCCCTGTACCGTAAGCAGTGTACAATACTGTATACTCAGCCCTGTACCGTAAGCAGCGTACACTACTGTATACTCAGCCCTGTACCGTAAGCAGTGTACAATACTGTATACTCAGCCATGTACCGTAATCAGCGTTCAATACTGTATACTCAGCCATGTACCGTAAATAGCGTACAATACTGTATACTCAGCCCTGGACCGTAAGCAGTGTACACTACTGGGTGCTCAGCCCTGCACCGTAAGCAGTGCACAATACTCTATACTCAGCCCTGTACCGTAAGCAGTGTACAATACTGTATACTCAGCCCTGTACCGTAAGCAGTGTACAATACTGGGTGCTCAGCCCTGTACCGTGCGCAGCGTACAATACTGGGTGCTCAGCCCTGTACCGTAAGCAGCGTACAATACTGTATACTCAGCCCTGTACCGTAAGCAGCGTACAATACTGTATACTCAGCCCTGTACCGTAAGCAGCGTACACTACTGTATACTCAGCCCTGTACCGTAAGCAGCGTACAATACTGTATACTCAGCCCTGTACCGTAAACAGCGTACACTACTGTATACTCAGCCATGTACCGTAAGCAGCGTACAATACTGTATACTCAGCCCTGTAACGTAAGCAGTGTACACTACTGTATACTCAGCTCTGTACCGTAAGCAGCGTACAATACTGTATACTCAGCCCTGTACCGTAAGCAGCGTACAATACTGTATACTCAGCCCTGTACCGTAAGCAGCGTACACTACTGTATACTCAGCCTTGTACCGTAAGCAGCGTACAATACTGTATACTCAGCCCTGTACCGTAAGCAGCGTACACTACTGTATACTCAGCCATGTACCGTAAGCAGCGTACACTACTGGGTGCTCAGCCCTGTACCGTAAGCAGCGTACAATACTGTATACTCAGCCCTGTACCGTAAGCAGCTTACAATACTGTATACTCAGCCCTGTACCGTAAGCAGCGTACAATACTGTATACTTAGCCCTGTACCGTAAGCAGTGTACAATACTGTATACTCAGCCCTGTACCGTAAGCAGTGCAAAATACTGTATACTCAGTCCTGTACCATAAACAGCGTACACTACTGTATACTCAGCCCTGTACCGTAAGCAGCGTACAATACTGTATACTCAGCCCTGTACCGTAAGCAGCGTACACTACTGTATACTCAGCCATGTACCGTAAGCATTGTACAATACTGGGTGCTCAGCCCTGTACCGTAAGCAGCGTACAATACTGTATACTCAGCCCTGTACCGTAAGCAGCTTACAATACTGTATACTCAGCCCTGTACCGTAAGCAGCGTACAATACTGTATACTTAGCCCTGTACCGTAAGCAGTGTACAATACTGTATACTCAGCCCTGTACCGTAAGCAGTGCACAATACTGTATACTCAGTCCTGTACCGTAAACAGCGTACACTACAGTATACTCAGCCATGTACCGTTAGCAGCGTACAATACTGTATACTCAGCCCTGTAACGTAAGCAGTGTACACTACTGTATACTCAGCCCTGTACCGTAAGCAGCGTACAATACTGTATACTCAGCCCTGTACCGTAAGCAGCGTACAATACTGTATACTCAGCCCTGTACCGTAAGCAGCGTACACTACTGTATACTCAGCCCTGTACCGTAAGCAGCGTACAATACTGTATACTCAGCCCTGTACCGTAAGCAGCGTACAATACTGTATACTCAGCCCTGTACCGTAAGCAGCGTACAATACTGTATACTCAGCCCTGTACCGTAAGCAGCGTACACTACTGTATACTCAGCCCTGTACCGTAAGCAGCGTACAATACTGTATACTCAGCCCTGTACCGTAAGCAGCGTACACTACTGTATACTCAGCCCTGTACCGTAAGCAGCGTACAATACTGTATACTCAGCCCTGTACCGTAAGCAGCGTACACTACTGTATACTCAGCCCTGTACCGTAAGCAGCGTACAATACTGTATACTCAGCCCTGTACCGTAAGCAGCGTACACTACTGTATACTCAGCCCTGTACCGTAAGCAGCGTACAATACTGTATACTCAGCCCTGTACCGTAAGCAGCGTACAATACTGTATACTCAGCCCTGTACCGTAAGCAGTGTACAATACTGTATACTCAGCCCTGTACCGTAAGCAGTGTACAATACTGTATACTCAGCCCTGTACCGTAAGCAGTGTACAATACTGGGAGCTCAGCCCTGTACCGTAAGCAACGTACAATACTGTATGCTCAGCACTGTACCGTAAGCAGTGCACACTACTGGGTGATCAGCCCTGTACCGTAAGCAGTGTACAATACTGGGTGTTCAGCCCTGTACCGTGCGCAATGTATGATACTGTATGCTCAGCCCTGTACCGTAAGCAGTGCACAATACTGTATACTCAGCCCTGTACCGTAAGCAGCGTACACTACTGTATACTCAGCCCTGTACCGTAAGCAGCGTACACTACTGTATACACAGCCCTGTACCGTAAGCAGTGTACAATACTCGGTGCTCAGCCCTGTACGGTAAGCAGTGTACACTACTGGGTGCTCAGCCCTGTACCGTAAGCAGCATACAATACTGGGTGCTCAGCCTTGTACCGTAAGCAGATTACAATACTGGGTGTTCAGCCTTGTACTGTAAGCAGCGTACAATACTGTATACTCAGCCCTGTACCGTAAGCAGTGCACAATACTGGGTGATCAGCTCTGTACCGTAAGCAGTGTACAATACTGGGTGCTCAACCTTGTACCGTAAGCAGCGTACAATACTGGGTGCTCAGCTATGTACCGTAAGCAGTGCACAATACTGGGTGATCAGCCCTGTACCGTAAGCAGTGTACAATACTGGGTGCTCAGCCTTGTACCGTAAGCAGCGTACAATACTGGGTGCTCAGCCATGTACCGTAAGCAGTGCACAATACTGTATACTCAGCCCTGTACCGTAAGCAGCGTACACTACTGTATGCTCAGCGCTGTACTGTAAGCAGCGTACAATACTGTATACTCAGCCCTGTACCGTAAGCAGCGTACAATACTGTATACTCAGCCCTGTACCGTAAGCAGTGTACAATACTGTATACTCAGCTCTGTACCGTAAGCAACGTACAATACTGTATACTCAGCCCTGTACCGTAACCAGCGTACAATACTGTATACTCAGCCCTGTACCGTAAGCAATGTACAATACTGTATACTCAGCCTTGTACCGTAAGCAACGTACAATAATGTGTGCTCAGCCCTGTACCGTAAGCAGCGTACAATACTGTGTGCTTAGCCCTGTACCGTAAGCAGCGTACAATACTGTATACTCAGCCCTGTACCGTAAGCAGTGTACAATACTGTATACTCAGACCTGTACCGTAAGCAGTGTACAATACTGTATACTCAGCCCTGTACCGTAAGCAGTGTACAATACTGGGTGCTCAGCCCTCTACCGTAAGCAACGTACAATACTGTATGCTCAGCACTGTACCGTAAGCAGTGCACACTACTGGGTGATCAGCCCTGTACCGTAAGCAGTGTACAATACTGGGTGTTCAGCCCTGTACCGTAAGCAGCGTACAATACTGTATACTCAGCCCTGTACCGTAAGCAGTGTACAATACTGTATGCTCAGCCCTGTACCGTAAGCAGCGTACAATACTGTATACTCAGCCTGTACCGTAAGCAGCGTACAATACTGTATACTCAGCCCTGTACCGTAAGCAGCGTACAATACTGTATACTCAGCCCTGTACCGTAAGCAGTGTACAATACTGTATACTCAGCCCTGTACCGTAAGCAGCGTACAATACTGTATACTCAGCCCTGTACCGTAAGCAGTGTACAATACTGGGTGCTCAGCCCTGTACCGTAAGCAACAACCACCACAACAACAAACCCACACAACAACAAACACACAAGCAGCGTACAATACTGGGTGCTCAGCCCACCCAAAACCACTGTACCGTAAGCAGCGTACAATACTGTATACTCAGCCCTGTACCGTAAGCAGCGTACAATACTGTATACTCAGCCCTGTACCGTAAGCAGCGTACACTACTGTATACTCAGCCCTGTACCGTAAGCAGCGTACAATACTGTATACTCAGCCCTGTACCGTAAGCAGCGTACACTACTGTATACTCAGCCATGTACCGTAAGCAGCGTACACTACTGTATACTCAGCCCTGTACCGTAAGCAGCGTACAATACTGTATACTCAGCCCTGTACCGTAAGCAGCGTACAATACTGTATACTCAGCCCTGTACCGTAAGCAGCGTACAATACTGTATACTTAGCCCTGTACCGTAAGCAGTGTACAATACTGTATACTCAGCCCTGTACCGTAAGCAGTGCAAAATACTGTATACTCAGTCCTGTACCATAAACAGCGTACACTACTGTATACTCAGCCATGTACCGTAAGCAGCGTACAATACTGTATACTCAGCCCTGTAACGTAAGCAGTGTACAATACTGTATACTCATCCTGTACCGTAAGCAGCGTACACTACTATATACTCAGCCCTGTACCGTAAGCAGTGTACAATACTGGGTGCTCAGCCCTGTACCGTGCGCAGCGTACAATATTGGGTGCTCAGCCCTGTACCGTAAGCAGCGTACAATACTGTATACTCAGCTCTGTACCGTAAGCAGTGCACAATACTGTATGCTCAGCTCTGTACCGTAAGCAGCGTACAATACTGTATACTCAGCCCTGTACCGTAAGCAGTGCACAATACTGTATACTCAACCCTGTACCGTAAGCAGCGTACAATACTGTATACTCAGCCCTGTACCGTAAGCAGCGTACACTACTGTATACTCAGCCATGTACCGTAAGCAGCGTACACTACTGTATACTCAGCCCTGTACCGTAAGCAGTGTACAATACTGTATACTCAGCCCTGTACCGTAAGCAGCGTACACTACTGTATACTCAGCCCTGTACCGTAAGCAGTGTACAATACTGTATACTCAGCCATGTACCGTAATCAGCGTACAATACTGTATACTCAGCCATGTACCGTAAGCAGCGTACAATACTGTATACTCAGCCCTGGACCGTAAGCAGTGTACAATACTGGGTGCTCAGCCCTGCACCGTAAGCAGTGCACAATACTGTATACTCAGCCCTGTACCGTAAGCAGTGTACAATACTGTATACTCAGCCCTGTACCGTAAGCAGTGTACAATACTGGTGCTCAGCCCTGTACCGTCGCAGCGTACAATACTGGGTGCTCAGCCCTGTACCGTAAGCAGCGTACAATACTGTATACTCAGCCCTGTACCGTAAGCAGCGTACAATACTGTATACTCAGCCCTGTACCGTAAGCAGCGTACAATACTGTATACTCAGCCCTGTACCGTAAGCAGCGTACAATACTGTATACTCAGCCCTGTACCGTAAGCAGCGTACAATACTGTATACTCAGCCCTGTACCGTAAGCAGTGTACAATACTGTATACTCAGCCCTGTACCGTAAGCAGCGTACAATACTGTATACTCAGCCCTGTACCGTAAGCAGCGTACAATACTGTATACTCAGCCCTGTACCGTAAGCAGCGTACAATACTGTATACTCAGCCCTGTACCGTAAGCAGCGTACAATACTGTATACTCAGCCCTGTACCGTAAGCAGCGTACAATACTGTATGCTCAGCCCTGTACCGTAAGCAGTGTACAATACTGGATGCTCAGCCCTGTACCGTAAGCAGCGTACAATACTGTATACTCAGCCCTGTACCGTAAGCAGTGTACAATACTGTATACTCAGCCCTGTACCGTAAGCAGCGTACAATACTGATCTCAGCCCTGTACCGTAAGCAGCGTACAATACTGTATACTCAGCCCTGTACGTAAGCAGTGTACAATACTGTATACTCAGCCCTGTACCGTAAGCAGTGTACAATACTGTATACTCAGCCCTGTACCGTAAGCAGCGTACAATACTGTATACTCAGCCCTGTACCGTAAGCAGTGTACAATACTGTATACTCAGCCCTGTACCGTAAGCAGCGTACAATACTGTATACTCAGCCCTGTACCGTAAGCAGCGTACAATACTGGGTGCTCAGCCCTGTACCGTAAGCAGCGTACAATACTGTATACTCAGCCCTGTACCGTAAGCAGTGCACAATACTGTATACTCAGCCCTGTACCGTAAGCAGCGTACAATACTGTATACTCAGCCCTGTACCGTAAGCAGTGTACAATACTGTATACTCAGCCCTGTACCGTAAGCAGCGTACAATACTGTATACTCAGCCCTGTACCGTAAGCAGCGTACAATACTGTATACTCAGCCCTGTACCGTAAGCAGCGTACAATACTGTATACTCAGCCCTGTACCGTAAGCAGCGTACAATACTGTATACTCAGCCCTGTACCGTAAGCAGCGTACAATACTGTATACTCAGCCCTGTACCGTAAGCAGCGTACAATACTGTATACTCAGCCCTGTACCGTAAGCAGCGTACAATACTGTATACTCAGCCCTGTACCGTAAGCAGGTACACTACTGTCTCAGCCCTGTACCGTAAGCAGCGTACAATACTGTATACTCAGCCCTGTACCGTAAGCAGCGTACAATACTGTATACTCAGCCCTGTACCGTAAGCAGCGTACAATACTGTATACTCAGCCCTGTACCGTAAGCAGCGTACAATACTGTATACTCAGCCCTGTACCGTAAGCAGTGTACAATACTGTATACTCAGCCCTGTACCGTAAGCAGTGTACAATACTGTATACTCAGCCCTGTACCGTAAGCAGTGTACAATACTGTATACTCAGCCCTGTACCGTAAGCAGCGTACAATACTGTATACTCAGCCCTGTACCGTAAGCAGCGTACACTACTGTATACTCAGCCCTGTACCGTAAGCAGCGTACAATACTGTATACTCAGCCCTGTACCGTAAGCAGCGTACAATACTGTATACTCAGCCCTGTACCGTAAGCAGCGTACAATACTGTATACTCAGCCCTGTACCGTAAGCAGCGTACAATACTGTATACTCAGCCCTGTACCGTAAGCAGCGTACAATACTGTATACTCAGCCCTGTACCGTAAGCAGCGTACAATACTGTATACTCAGCCCTGTACCGTAAGCAGCTTACAATACTGTATACTCAGCCCTGTACCGTAAGCAGCGTACAATACTGTATACTTAGCCCTGTACCGTAAGCAGTGTACAATAGTGTATACTCAGCCCTGTACCGTAAGCAGTGCAAAATACTGTATACTCAGTCCTGTACCATAAACAGCGTACACTACTGTATACTCAGCCCTGTACCGTAAGCAGCGTACAATACTGTATACTCAGCCCTGTACCGTAAGCAGCGTACACTACTGTATACTCAGCCATGTACCGTAAGCATTGTACAATACTGGGTGCTCAGCCCTGTACCGTAAGCAGCGTACAATACTGTATACTCAGCCCTGTACCGTAAGCAGCTTACAATACTGTATACTCAGCCCTGTACCGTAAGCAGCGTACAATACTGTATACTTAGCCCTGTACCGTAAGCAGTGTACAATACTGTATACTCAGCCCTGTACCGTAAGCAGTGCACAATACTGTATACTCAGTCCTGTACCGTAAACAGCGTACACTACAGTATACTCAGCCATGTACCGTTAGCAGCGTACAATACTGTATACTCAGCCCTGTAACGTAAGCAGTGTACAATACTGTATACTCAGTCCTGTACCGTAAGCAGCGTACAATACTGTATACTCAGCCCTGTACCGTAAGCAGTGTACAATACTGGGTGCTCAGCCCTGTACCGTGCGCAGCGTACAATACTGGGTGCTCAGCCCTGTACCGTAAGCAGCGTACAATACTGTATACTCAGCCCTGTACCGTAAGCAGCGTACAATACTGTATACTCAGCCCTGTACCGTAAGCAGCGTACACTACTGTATACTCAGCCCTGTACCGTAAGCAGCGTACAATACTGTATACTCAGCCCTGTACCGTAAGCAGCGTACACTACTGTATACTCAGCCATGTACCGTAAGCAGCGTACACTACTGGGTGCTCAGCCCTGTACCGTAAGCAGCGTACAATACTGTATACTCAGCCCTGTACCGTAAGCAGCTTACAATACTGTATACTCAGCCCTGTACCGTAAGCAGCGTACAATACAGTATACTTAGCCCTGTACCGTAAGCAGTGTACAATACTGTATACTCAGCCCTGTACCGTAATCAGTGCAAAATACTGTATACTCAGTCCTGTACCATAAACAGCGTACACTACTGTATACTCAGCCATGTACCGTAAGCAGCGTACAATACTGTATACTCAGCCCTGTAACGTAAGCAGTGTACAATACTGTATACTCATTCCTGTACCGTAAGCAGCGTACACTACTATATACTCAGCCCTGTACCGTAAGCAGTGTACAATACTGGGTGCTCAGCCCTGTACCGTGCGCAGCGTACAATATTGGGTGCTCAGCCCTGTACCGTAAGCAGTGCACAATACTGTATGCTCAGCTCTGTACCGTAAGCAGCGTACAATACTGTATACTCAGCCCTGTACCGTAAGCAGTGCACAATACTGTATACTCAACCCTGTACCGTAAGCAGCGTACAATACTGTATACTCAGCCCTGTACCGTAAGCAGCGTACACTACTGTATACTCAGCCATGTACCGTAAGCAGCGTACACTACTGTATACTCAGCCCTGTACCGTAAGCAGTGTGCAATACTGTATACTCAGCCCTGTACCGTAAGCAGCGTACACTACTGTATACTCAGCCCTGTACCGTAAGCAGTGTACAATACTGTATACTCAGCCATGTACCGTAATCAGCGTTCAATACTGTATACTCAGCCATGTACCGTAAATAGCGTACAATACTGTATACTCAGCCCTGGACCGTAAGCAGTGTACACTACTGGGTGCTCAGCCCTGCACCGTAAGCAGTGCACAATACTCTATACTCAGCCCTGTACCGTAAGCAGTGTACAATACTGTATACTCAGCCCTGTACCGTAAGCAGTGTACAATACTGGGTGCTCAGCCCTGTACCGTGCGCAGCGTACAATACTGGGTGCTCAGCCCTGTACCGTAAGCAGCGTACAATACTGTATACTCAGCCCTGTACCGTAAGCAGCGTACAATACTGTATACTCAGCCCTGTACCGTAAGCAGCGTACAATACTGTATACTCAGCCCTGTACCGTAAGCAGCGTACAATACTGTATACTCAGCCCTGTACCGTAAGCAGCGTACACTACTGTATACTCAGCCATGTACCGTAAGCAGCGTACAATACTGGGTGCTCAGCCCTGTACCGTAAGCAGCGTACAATACTGTATACTCAGCCCTGTACCGTAAGCAGCGTACAATACTGTATACTCAGCCCTGTAACGTAAGCAGTGTACAATACTGTATACTCAGTCCTGTACCGTAAGCAGCGTACACTACTGTATACTCAGCCCTGTACCGTAAGCAGTGTACAATACTGGGTGCTCAGCCCTGTACCGTGCGCAGCGTACAATATTGGGTGCTCAGCCCTGTACCGTAAGCAGCGTACAATACTGTATACTCAGCTCTGTACCGTAAGCAGTGCACAATACTGTATGCTCAGCTCTGTACCGTAAGCAGCGTACAATACTGTATACTCAGCCCTGTACCGTAAGCAGTGCACAATACTGTATACTCAACCCTGTACCGTAAGCAGCGTACAATACTGTATACTCAGCCCTGTACCGTAAGCAGCGTACACTACTGTATACTCAGCCATGTACCGTAAGCAGCGTACACTACTGTATACTCAGCCCTGTACCGTAAGCAGTGTACAATACTGTATACTCAGCCCTGTACCGTAAGCAGCGTACACTACTGTATACTCAGCCCTGTACCGTAAGCAGTGTACAATACTGTATACTCAGCCATGTACCGTAATCAGCGTACAATACTGTATACTCAGCCATGTACCGTAAGCAGCGTACAATACTGTATACTCAGCCCTGGACCGTAAGCAGTGTACAATACTGGGTGCTCAGCCCTGCACCGTAAGCAGTGCACAATACTGTATACTCAGCCCTGTACCGTAAGCAGTGTACAATACTGTATACTCAGCCCTGTACCGTAAGCAGTGTACAATACTGGGTGCTCAGCCCTGTACCGTGCGCAGCGTACAATACTGGGTGCTCAGCCCTGTACCGTAAGCAGCGTACAATACTGTATACTCAGCCCTGTACCGTAAGCAGCGTACACTACTGTATACTCAGCCCTGTACCGTAAGCAGCGTACAATACTGTATACTCAGCCCTGTACCGTAAGCAGCGTACACTACTGTATACTCAGCCATGTACCGTAAGCAGCGTACACTACTGGGTGCTCAGCCCTGTACCGTAAGCAGCGTACAATACTGTATACTCAGCCCTGTACCGTAAGCAGCTTACAATACTGTATACTCAGCCCTGTACCGTAAGCAGCGTACAATACTGTATACTTAGCCCTGTACCGTAAGCAGTGTACAATACTGTATACTCAGCCCTGTACCGTAAGCAGTGCAAAATACTGTATACTCAGTCCTGTACCGTAAACAGCGTACACTACTGTATACTCAGCCATGTACCGTAAGCAGCGTACAATACTGTATACTCAGCCCTGTAACGTAAGCAGTGTACAATACTGTATACTCAGTCCTGTACCGTAAGCAGCGTACAATACTGTATACTCAGCCCTGTACCGTAAGCAGTGTACAATACTGGGTGCTCAGCCCTGTACCGTGCGCAGCGTACAATACTGGGTGCTCAGCCCTGTACCGTAAGCAGCGTACAATACTGTATACTCAGCTCTGTACCGTAAGCAGTGCACAATACTGTATGCTCAGCTCTGTACCGTAAGCAGCGTACAATACTGTATACTCAGCCCTGTACCGTAAGCAGTGCACAATACTGTATACTCAACCCTGTACCGTAAGCAGCGTACAATACTGTATACTCAGCCCTGTACCGTAAGCAGCGTACACTACTGTATACTCAGCCATGTACCGTAAGCAGCGTACACTACTGTATACTCAGCCCTGTACCGTAAGCAGTGTACAATACTGTATACTCAGCCCTGTACCGTAAGCAGCGTACACTACTGTATACTCAGCCCTGTACCGTAAGCAGTGTACAATACTGTATACTCAGCCATGTACCGTAATCAGCGTACAATACTGTATACTCAGCCATGTACCGTAAGCAGCGTACAATACTGTATACTCAGCCCTGGACCGTAAGCAGTGTACAATACTGGGTGCTCAGCCCTGCACCGTAAGCAGTGCACAATACTGTATACTCAGCCCTGTACCGAAGCAGTGTACAATCCTGTATACTCAGCCCTGTACCGTAAGCAGTGCACACTACTGGGTGCTCAGCCCTGTACCGTAAGCAGCGTACAATACTGGGTGCTCAGCCCTGTACCGTAAGCAGCGTACAATACTGTATACTCAGCCCTGTACCGTAAGCAGCGTACAATACTGTATACTCAGCCCTGTACCGTAAGCAGCGTATAATACTGTATGCTCAGCCCTGTACCATAAGCAGTGCACAATACTGTATACTCAGCCCTGTACCTAAGCAGCGTACAATACTGTATACTCAGTCCTGTACCGTAAGCAGTGCACAATACTGTATACTCAGCCCTGTACCGTAAGCAACGTACAATACTGTATACTCAGCCCTGTACCGTAAGCAGTGCACAATACTGTATACTCAGCCCTGTACCGTAAGCAGCGTACAATACTGTATACTCAGCCATGTACCGTAAGCAGTGCACAATACTGTATACTCAGCCCTGTACCGTAAGCAGTGTACAATACTGTATACTCAGCCCTGTACCGTAAGCAGTGCACAATACTGTATACTCAGCCCTGTACCGTAAGCAGCGTACACTACTGGGTGCTCAGCCCTGTACCGTAAGCAGTGCACAATACTGTATACTCAGCCCTGTACCGTAAGCAGCGTACACTACTGGGTGCTCAGCCCTGTACCGTAAGCAGTGCACAATACTATATACTCAGCCCTGTACCGTAAGCAACGTACACTACTGTATGCTCAGCACTGTATCGTAAGCAGTGTACCATACTGGGTGCTCAGCCTTGTACCGTAAGAAGCGTACAATACTGGGTGCTCAGCCATGTACCGTAAGCAGCGTACAATACTGGGTGCTCAGCCCTGTACCGTAAGCAGTGTACAATACTGGGTGCTCAGCCCTGTACCGTAAGCAGTGTACACTACTGGGTGCTCAGCCCTGTACCGTAAGCAGTGCACAATACTGTATACTCAGCCCTGTACCGTAAGCAGTGCAAACTACTGTATACTCAGCCCTGTACCGTAAGCAGTGTACAATACTGTATACTCAGCCCTGTACCGTAAGCAGTGTACAATACTGTATACTCAGCCCTGTACCGTAAGCAGCGTACAATACTGGGTGCTCAGCCCTGTACCGTAAGCAGTGTACAATACTGTATACTCAGCCCTGTACCGTAAGCAGTGCACAATACTGTATACTCAGCCCTGTACCGTAAGCAGTGTACAATACTGTATACTCAACCCTGTACCGTAAGCAGTGTACAATACTGTATACTCAGCCCTGTACCGTAAGCAGCGTACAATAATGTATAATCAGCCCTGTACCGTAAGCAGTGCACAACTGTATACTCAGCCCTGTACCGTAAGCAGTGTACAATACTGTATACTCAACCCTGTACCGTAAGCAGTGTACACTACTGTATACTCAGCCCTGTACCGTAAGCAGCGTACAATACTGTATACTCAGCCCTGTACCGTAAGCAGTGCACAATACTGTATACTCAGCCCTGTACCGTAAGCAGTGTACAATACTGTATAATCAGCCCTGTACCGTAAGCAGCGTACAATACTGTATACTCAGCCCTGTACCGTAAGCAGTGTACAATACTGTATAGTCAGCCCTGTACCGTAAGCAGCGTACAATACTGGGTGCTCAGCCCTGTACCGTAAGCAGTGCACAATACTGTATACTCTGCCCTGTACCATAAGCAGTGTACACTACTGGGTGCGCAGCCCTGTATCGTAAGCAGCGTACACTACTGTATATTCAGCCCTGTACCATAAGCAGTGAACACTACTGGATGCTCAGCCCTGTACCGTAAGCAGTGTACAATACTGGGTGCTCAGCCCTGTACCGTAAGCAGCGTACAATACTGGGTGCTCAGCCCTGTACCGTAAGCAGTGTACACTACTGGGTGCTCAGCCCTGTACCGTAAGCAGTGTACACTACTGGGTGCTCAACCCTGTACCATAAGCAGTGCACAATACTGTATACTCAGCCCTGTACCGTAAGCAGTGTACAATACTGTACCCAGCCCTGTACCGTAAGCAGTGTACAATACTGTAATCTCAGCCCTGTACCGTAAGCAGCGTACAATACTGGGTGCTCAGCCCTGTACCGTAAGCAGTGTACAATACTGTATACTCAGCCCTGTACCGTAAGCAGTGCACAATACTGTATACTCATCCCTGTACCGTAAGCAGTGTACAATACTGTATACTCAGCCCTGTACCGTAAGCAGTGTACAATACTGTATACTCAGCCCTGTACCATAAGCAGCGTACAATACTGTATACTCAGCCCTGTACCGTAAGCAGTGCACAATACTGTATACTCAGCCATGTACGGTAAGCAGTGTACACTACTGTATACTCAGCCCTGTACCGTAAGCAGCGTACAATACTGGGTGCTCAGCCCTGTACCGTAAGCAGTGCACACTACTGTATACTCAGCCCTGTACCATAAGCAGTGTACAATACTGGGTGCTCAGACCTGTACCGTAAGCAGTGCACAATACTGTATACTCAGCCCTGTACCATAAGCAGTGTACAATACTGGGTGCTCAGCCCTGTACCGTAAGCAGTGTACAATACTGGGTGCTCAGCCCTGTACCGTAAGCAGCGTACAATACTGGGTGCTCAGCCCTGTACCGTAAGCAGTGTACAATACTGGGTGCTCAGCCCTGTACCGTAAGCAGTGCACAATACTGTATACTCAGCCCTGTACCGTAAGCAGTGCACAATACTGTATACTCAGCCCTGTACCGTAAGCAGTGTACAATACTGTATACTCAGCCTTGTACCGTAAGCAGTGTACAATACTGTATACTCAGCCCTGTACCGTAAGCAGCGTACAATACTGGGTGCTCAGCCCTGTACCGTAAGCAGTGTACAATACTGTATACTCAGCCCTGTACCATAAGCAGTGCACAATACTGTATACTCAGCCCTGTACCGTAAGCAGTGTACAATACTCTATACTCAGCCCTGTACCGTAAGCAGTGTACAATACTGTATACTCAGCCCTGTACCGTAAGCAGCGTACAATACTGTATACTCAGCCCTGTACCGTAAGCAGCGTACAATACTGGGTGCTCAGCCCTGAACCGTAAGCAGTGTACAATACTGTATACTCAGCCATGTACGTAAGCAGTGTACAATAGTGTATACTCAGTCCTGTACCGTAAGCAGTGTACAATACTGTATACTCAGCCCTGTACCGTAAGCAGCGTACAATACTCTATACTCAGCCCTGTACCGTAAGCAGCGTACAATACTGGGTGCTCAGCCCTGTACCGTAAGCAGCGTACAATAATGTATACTCAGCCCTGTACAGTAAGCAGTGCACAATACTGTATACTCAGCCCTGTACCGTAAGCAGTGTACAATACTGTATACTCAACCCTGTACCGTAAGCAGTGTACAATACTGTATACTCAGCCCTGTACCGTAAGCAGCGTACAATAATGTATACTCAGCCCTGTACCGTAAGCAGTGCACAATACTGTATACTCAGCCCTGTACCGTAAGCAGTGTACAATACTGTATACTCAGCCCTGTACCGTAAGCAGCGTACAATACTGTATACTCAGCCCTGTACCGTAAGCAGTGTACAATACTGTATACTCAGCCCTGTACCGTAAGCAGCGTACAATACTGGGTGCTCAGCCCTGTACCGTAAGCAGTGCACAATACTGTATACTCAGCCCTGTACCATAAGCAGTGTACACTATTGGGTGCGCAGCCCTGTACCGTAAGCAGTGCACAATACTGTATACTCAGCCCTGTACCATAAGCAGTGTACAATACTGGGTGCTCAGCCCTGTACCGTAAGCAGTGTACAATACTGGGTGCTCAGCCCTGTACCGTAAGCAGCGTACAATACTGGGTGCTCAGCCCTGTACCGTAAGCAGTGTACACTACTGGGTGTTCAGCCCTGTACCGTAAGCAGTGTACACTATTGGGTGCTCAACCCTGTACCGTAAGCAGTGCACAATACTGTATACTCAGCCCTGTACCGTAAGCAGTGCACAATACTGTATACTCAGCCCTGTACCGTAAGCAGTGTACAATACTGTATACTCAGCCCTGTACCGTAAGCAGTGTACAATACTGTAGTCTCAGCCCTGTACCGTAAGCAGCGTACAATACTGGGTGCTCAGCCCTGTACCGTAAGCAGTGTACAATACTGTATACTCAGCCCTGTACCGTAAGCAGTGCACAATACTGTATACTCAGCCCTGTACCGTAAGCAGTGTACAATACTGTATACTCAGCGCTGTACCGTAAGCAGTGTACAATACTGTATACTCAGCCCTGTACCATAAGCAGCGTACAATACTGTATACTCAGCCCTGTACCGTAAGCAGTGCACACTACTGTATACTCAGCCCTGTACCGTAAGCAGCGTACAATACTGTATACTCAGTCCTGTACCGTAAGCAGTGCACAATACTGTATACTCAGCCCTGTACCGTAAGCAGCGTACAATACTGTATACTCAGCCCTGTACCGTAAGCAGTGTACAATACTGTATACTCAGCCCTGTACCGTAAGCAGCGTACAATACTGTATACTCAGCCCTGTACCGTTAGCAGTGTACAATACTGTATACTCAGCCCTGTACCGTAAGCAGCGTACAATACTGGGTGCTCAGCCCTGTACCGTAAGCAGTGCACACTACTGTATACTCAGCCCTGTACCATAAGCAGTGTACAATACTGGGTGCTCAGCCCTGTACCGCAAGCAGTGCACAATACTGTATACTCAGCCCTGTACCATAAGCAGTGTACAATACTGGGTGCTCAGCCCTGTACCGTAAGCAGTGTACAATACTGGGTGCTCAGCCCTGTACCGTAAGCAGTGTACAATACTGTATACTCAGCCTTGTACCGTAAGCAGTGTACAATACTGTATACTCAGCCCTGTACCGTAAGCAGCGTACAATACTGGGTGCTCAGCCCTGTACCGTAAGCAGTGTACAATACTGTATACTCAGCCATGTACGTAAGAAATGTACAATACTGTATACTCAGCCCTGTACCGTAAGCAGTGTACAATACTGTATACTCAGCCCTGTACCGTAAGCAGCGTACAATACTGGGTGCTCAGCCCTGTACCGTAAGCAGTGTACAATACTGTATACTCAGCCCTGTACCGTAAGCAGCGTACAATACTGGGTGCTCAGCCTTGTACCGTAAGCAGCGTACAATACTGGGTGCTCAGCCATGTACCGCAAGCAGTGTACAATACTGTATACTCAGCCCTGTACCGTAAGCAGTGCACAATACTGTATACAGAGCCCTGTACCGTAAGCAGTGCACAATACTGTATACTCAGCCCTGTACCGTAAGCAGTGCACAATACTGTATACTCAGCCCTGTACCATAAGCAGTGTACAATACTGGGTGCTCAGCCCTGTACCGTAAGCAGTGTACAATACTGGGTGCTCAGCCGTGTACCGTAAGCAGTGTACACTACTGGGTGCTCAGCCCTGTACCGTAAGCAGTGTACAGTACTGGGTGCTCAGCCCTGTACCGTAAGCAGCGTACACTACCGGGTGCTCAGCCCTGTACCGTGCGCAGTGTATGGTACTGTATGCTCAGCCCTGTACCGTAAGCAGCGTACACTACTGTTTACTCAGCCCTGTACCGTAAGCAGCGTACAATACTGGGTGCTCAGCCCTGTACCGTAAGCAGTGTACAATACTGTATACTCAGCCCTGTACCGTAAGCAGCGTACAATACTGTATACTCAGCCCTGTACCGTAAGCAGCGTACAATACTGTATACTCAGCCCTGTACCGTAAGCAGTGTACAATACTGGGTGCTCAGCCCTGTACCGTAAGCAGTGTACACTACTGGGTGCTCAGCCCTGTACCGTAAGCAGTGTACAATAATGGGTGCTCAGTCCTGCACCGTAAGCAGTGTACAATACTGGGTGCTCAGCCCTGTACCGTAAGCAGCGTACAATACTGGGTTCTCAGCCCTGTACCGTGCGCAGTGTATGATACTGTATGCTCAGCCCTGTACCGTAAGCAGTGTACAATACTGGGTGCTCAGCCCTGTACCGTAAGCAGCGTACACTACTGGGTGCTCAGCCCTGTACCGTAAGCAGCGTACAATACTGGGTGCTCAGCCCTGTACCGTGCGCATTGTATGATACTGTATGCTCAGCCCTGTACCGTAAGCAGTGTACACTACTGGGTGCTCAGACCTGTACCGTAAGCAGCGTACAATACTGTATACTCAGCCCTGTACCGTAAGCAGCGTACAATACTGTATGCTCAGCCCTGTACCGTAAGCAGTGTACAATACTGGGTACTCAGCCCTGTACTGTGCGCAGTGTATGATACTGGGTGCTCAGCCCTGTACTGTACGCAGTGTATGGTACTGTGTGCTCAGCCCTGTACCGTGCGCAGTGTATGATACTGTGTGCTCATCCCTGTACTGTACGCAGTGTATGATACTGGGTGCTCAGCCCTGTACCGTGCGCAGTGTATGATACTGGGTGCTCAGCCCTGTACCGTGCGCAGTGTATGATACTGGGTGCTCAGCCCTGTACCGTGCGCAGTGTATGATACTGGGTGCTCAGCCCTGTACCGTGCGCAGTGTATGATACTGGGTGCTCAGCCCTGTACCGTGCGCAGTGTATGATACTGGGTGCTCAGCCCTGTACCGTGCGCAGTGTATGATACTGGGTGCTCAGCCCTGTACCGTGCGCAGTGTATGATACTGTGTGCTCAGCCCTGTACCTTGCGCAGTGTATGATACTGGGTGCTCAGCCCTGTACCGTGCGCAGTGTATGATACTGGGTGCTCAACCCTGTACCGTGCGCAGTGTATGATACTGTGTGCTCAGCCCTGTACCGTGCGCAGTGTATGATAATGGGTGCTCAGCCCTGTACCGTGCGCAGTGTATGATACTGGGTGCTCAGCCCTGTACCGTGCGCAGTGTATGATACTGGGTGTTCAGCCCTGTACCGTGCGCAGTGTATGATACTGGGTGCACAGCCCTGTACCGTGCGCAGTGTATGATACTGTGTGCTCAGCCCTGTACCGTGCGCAGTGTATGATACTTGGTGCTCAGCCCTGTACCGTGCGCAGTGTATGATACTGGGTACTCAGCCCTGTACCGTGCGCAGTGTATGATACTGGGTGCTTAGCCCTGTACTGTACGCAGCGCAAACTAATGGGTGCTCAGCCCTGTACCGTGCGCAGTGTATGATACTGTGTGCTCAGCCCTGTACCGTGCGCAGTGTATGATACTGGGTGCTCAGCCCTGTACCGTGCGCAGTGTATGATACTGGGTGCTCAGCCCTGTACCGTGCGCAGTGTATGATACTGGGTGTTCAGCCCTGTACCGTGCGCAGTGTATGATACTGGGTGCTCAGCCCTGTACCGTGCGCAGTGTATGATACTGGGTGCTCAGCCCTGTACCGTGCGCAGTGTATGATACTGGGTGCTCAGCCCTGTACCGTGCGCAGTGTATGATACTGTGTGCTCAGCCCTGTACCGTGCGCAGTGTATGATACTGGGTGCTCAGCCCTGTACCGTGCGCAGTGTATGATACTGGGTGCTCAGCCCTGTACCGTGCGCAGTGTATGATACTGGGTGCTCAGCCCTGTACCATGCGCAGTGTATGATACTGGGTGTTCAGCCCTGTACCGTGCGCAGTGTATGATACTGGGTGCTCAGCCCTGTACCGTGCGCAGTGTATGATACTGGGTGCTCAGCCCTGTACCGTGCGCAGTGTATGATACTGGGTGCTCAGCCCTGTACCGTGCGCAGTGTATGATACTGTGTGCTCAGCCCTGTACCGTGCGCAGTGTATGATACTGGGTGCTCAGCCCTGTACCGTGCGCAGTGTATGATACTGGGTGCTCAGCCCATGTTAATATATAAAAATGAAGAGTTGTGATTGTGTCCGCGCTACATGACCTTAGATGTCGATGCGCTGTAAAACACCATTCATTCATGGTGATTGGTATTTACACTAGTTGTTTATTTTCACAGTATGTGTTTCGATCAATAACCAGAACCACCACATCTCAAGGACGTATGGTATATAACCGATATATTTAACATCATACGGTACGGTACGGTAGGGTATTTGTAATCGTTGGCGCGGATGAAAGCGTAAATGTAGCCATTCGTGCTGGAGGAAACCCACCTTTCCGATCTGGCGACCACCGTACCATCTCACATACTTCCCGGTCCGAGGATCGAACCCAGGTTGCATTGGTGAGAAGCGAGCGCTCTAACCACTGCGCTAATCGGACAGCCATAAAATATTGACAAGGACGTGCAGTATTTAACTGCATAGCCAGTGCGTTATTGGTTTTAGCGAAGCAATTGTATATTTCAAATCAAGCTTGAGTTATATGTATATATGCACAGTCATGTAGAGAAAGATCTACTCTTCAAATATGGCTATCAATTCTCCACGGATCATGAAACACAAACTTTCCCTGCTAGAAAAAATGAAAAGTAAATTTAAGCCATATTTACATTAGCACGACAAAGGCTGTATATAATGAAACTAAGATCCCCAGTTGATAAACCAGGTTTTGATATTATTCACAAAGGCATGTCAATAGTTACATCGGATGTCAGCAGTTTATTTTAAATTTCGTCTTACAAGTCACCCATAGTCAGGGGCGTAGCCAGGAGGCAAAGTATGTGCAGGCCCGGATTAAAGAATGTTGAGTGAGCGTAGCGAACGAGGTTGCTAGGGGGGTCCGGGGGTATGCACCCCCTGATTTTTTTGGATTTTAGGATGCAATTTCCAGCATTCTGCTGCATTTAAAAGACAAATTCGAACATGTTTTTATAACAAATAAACATGATATATATATTTATTTATTTTTGTCAAAATGATGTGCAGGCCCGGGCCTTTTGGCCTAATGGCAGCTACGCGCCTAATAGTAGATGAAACACATTTGAATAGCATGTGTAAGATGCATGTACCACGTGCAACGTTTATGCATATGCTAAAAGCCAAAAACGATCCATTATGTAAACAGACGGATCTGTAGTCCAGTGGTAACACGCTGGACTGGTAATCCAGGGATCACAGGTTCGATCCCCCGTCTGAGCCTGAAACAATTAACAGTCTTTCAGATGGGACGTTAAACCGAGGTCTCGTGTCGGTGCTTTTCACCGTGCACGTAAAAGAACCAGAGGAGACTCTGGAATGGGTCTCTGTCTGTATCATTGCACTATCCTCCGAAAATCTAAAATTACTAATTCTTCAGGAGGCGTCGCTCATATGGGCAACCGGTAGCGACGATAAATAAAGGTAAAACACACACATTGTTACGGGATCGAACCACGCTCAGGCCGTGCCTCATTTATATGAACAAGTTGACAGTTTCATACGGAGGTTGATCACCAAGTACTGGTTAACATCTGGAGCCTGCCCAGGAAATGTGTTGCTAGGTAAACTGTCCGTCGCTCATATGGACAACCGGTAGCGACGTTAAATAAACTTAAATAATACAAATAGTGTCCTTAAAACATGCCGCACGCTGCAGATCCTTATATAATATTTACATGTAAATAGCATTTTAGCGTAACTCACTATTCTAAACCTGCCATGCCGCACGCTGCAGATCCTTATATAATATTGACATGTACATAGCATTTTAGCGTAACTCAATATTCTATACCTGCCATGCCGCACGCTGCAGATCCTTATATAATATTTACATGTACATAGCATTTTAGCGTAACTCACTATTCTATACCTGCCATGCCGCACGCTGCAGATCCTTATATAATATTGACATGTACATAGCATTTTAGCGTAACTCAATATTCTATACCTGCCATGCCGCACGCTGCAGATCCTTATATAATATTGACATGTACATAGCATTTTAGCGTAACTCACTATTCTATACCAGCCATGCCGCACGCTGCAGATCCTTATATAATATTTACATGTACATAGCATTTTAGCTTAACTCACTATTCTATACCTGCCATGCCGCACGCTGCAGATCCTTATATAATATTGACATGTACATAGCATTTTAGCGTAACTCACTATTCTATACCTGTCATGCCGCACGCTGCAGATCCTTATATAATATTTACATGTACATAGCATTTTAGCGTAACACACTATTCTATACCTGCCATGCCGCACGCTGCAGATCCTTATATAATATTTACATGTACATAGCATTTTAGCGTAACACACTGTTCTATACCTGCTATGCCGCACGCTGCAGATCCTTATATAATATTTACATGTACATAGCATTTTAGCGTAACACACTATTCTATACCTGCCATGCCGCACGCTGCAGATCCTTATATAATATTTACATGTACATAGCATTTTAGCGTAACTCACTATTCTATACCTGTCATTTCTAATCGTTACTAATTTTGCGGTAGTATCAAGTTGAAGTTGAAGCTTTCGGGTATATAAACATATGGAATCCATCGCCGTGAAGGAGAGAGAAGAGGGAATGTGAATTTAAATGCCTTGCTTGCCTATGGGCATACTCGTAACGGCTCCAACGGGGCTCGAACTCCGGGCCTTTCGCACCGGACATGGACGCGCTAACACTGCGCTATCACGACTTCCACAATATTTAAGCAATTTATATTAATCACTCTCGAGACCTCATTCCTACCTACTTACATTTTCCATCTCCCTACCTTAGGGCAATGCAACACGGCAGTTTGCCATATTGATCATGCCAGTCCCTAGTTGTTCTGCGCAGCTGCTTTAACACTTTTACAACAACTTATTTTTCATTACTTTCTTATAATTATGCTTTTAGCTACTCATGCTTTTAACTTCTTTGCGATTTTTGAAGCGCAACATGTCTACATCCCCGTGAGGGGTTCGACATTAGAGGAAGATAGATATATTCTTGTGTTGGAGGAAACCGGAATACCCGGAGAAGACCCATCTGTCTGATCTGGCGACCACCGTACCATCCCACATACGTCCCTGTCCGAGGATCGAACCCGGGTTCCATTGGGGAGAAGGGAGCTGGCTAACCACTGCGCTAACCGGACAATCAACTAAAGGAGTATGTACTTACGTAATGTCACGAATAATAACAATAATAATAACACTGTTAATAATAATAATATAGACTTTATTTTATGAGATAACTAATTTTACAATAGTTCATCTACAATGAGGCCCTCAACATATTTGCAAATCAAATGCAATCAAAAGATAGGACTATAAGTGAATACTGCGCACTGGAAGAAGCGTATGTTCTACTGCGCACTGGAAGAAGCGTATGTTCTACTGCGCACTGGAAGAAGCGTATGTTCTACTGTGCACTGGAAGAAGCGTATGTTCTACTGTGCACTGGAAGAAGCGTATGTTCTACTGCGCACTGGAAGAAGCGTATGTTCTACTGCGCACTGGAAGAAGCGTATGTTCCCCTGCGCACTGGAAGAAGCGTATGTTCTACTGCGCACTGGAAGAAGCGTATGTTCTACTGCGCACTGGAAGAAGCGTATGTTCTACTGCGCACTGGAAGAAGCGTATGGTCTACTGCGCATTGGAAGAAGCGTATGTTCTACTGCGCACTGTAAGAAGCGTATGTTCTACTGCGCACTGGAAGAAGCGTATGTTCTACTGCGCACTGGAAGAAGCGTATGTTCTACTGCGCACTGTAAGAAGCGTATGTTCCCCTGCGCACTGGAAGAAGCGTATGTTCTACCGCGCACTGGAAGAAGCGTATGTTCTACCGCGCACTGGAAGAAGCGTATGTTCTACTGCGCACTGGAAGAAGCGTATGTTCTACTGCGCACTGGAAGAAGCGTATGTTCTACCGCGCACTGGAAGAAGCGTATGTTCTACCGCGCACTGGAAGAAGCGTATGTTCTACCGCGCACTGGAAGAAGCGTATGTTCTACCGCGCACTGGAAGAAGCGTATGTTCTACTGCGCACTGGAAGAAGCGTATGTTCTACTGCGCACTGGAAGAAGCGTATGTTCTACCGCGCACTGGAAGAAGCGTATGTTCTACCGCGCACTGGAAGAAGCGTATGTTCTACCGCGCACTGGAAGAAGCGTATGTTCTACCGCGCACTGGAAGAAGCGTATGTTCTACTGCGCACTGGAAGAAGCGTATGTTCTACTGCGCACTGGAAGAAGCGTATGTTCTACCGCGCACTGGAAGAAGCGTATGTTCTACCGCGCACTGGAAGAAGCGTATGTTCTACCGCGCACTGGAAGAAGCGTATGTTCTACCGCGCACTGGAAGAAGCGTATGTTCTACTGCGCACTGGAAGAAGCGTATGTTCTACTGCGCACTGGAAGAAGCGTATGTTCCCCTGCGCACTGGAAGAAGCGTATGTTCTACCGCGCACTGGAAGAAGCGTATGTTCTACTGCGCACTGGAAGAAGCGTATGTTCTACTGCGCACTGTAAGAAGCGTATGTTCCCCTGCGCACTGGAAGAAGCGTATGTTCTACTGCGCACTGGAAGAAGCGTATGTTCTACTGCGCACTGGAAGAAGCGTATGTTCTACTGCGCACTGGAAGAAGCGTATGTTCTACTGCGCACTGGAAGAAGCGTATGTTCTACCGCGCACTGGAAGAAGCGTATGTTCTACTACGCACTGGAAGAAGCGTATGTTCTACTGCGCACTGGAAGAAGCGTATGTTCTACTGCGCACTGGAAGAAGCGTATGTTCTACTGCGCACTGGAAGAAGCGTATGTTTTGTTCTATTGTGCTATGTGTGATCGGTACTTTAAATTTAATTTACGGCAAATATCTGTTTGATCCTCTTTGTGGACATCAGCATGGGCTATTTGTCCGATCAGAACTTGATGCAATACTTATTAATCAGAGCGTATGTAGATATACTGTGACTAGTGTAGGATGTTTCTAAGAAGTCAGCGGTTTAATGACTAGTGTATGCTATTTCTTAGAAGTCAGCGGTTTTAATGACTAGTGTAGGATGTTTCTTAGAAGTCAGCGGGTTTTATGACTAGTGTAGAATGTTTCTTAGAAGTCAGCGGTTTTAATGACTAGTGTAGGATGTTTCTTAGAAGTCAGCGTGTTTTATGACTAGTGTAGAATGTTTCTTAGAAGTCAGCGAGTTTTATGATTAGTGTATGATGTTTCATAGAAGTCAGCGTTTTTTATGACTAGTGTAGAATGTTTCTTAGAAGTCAGCGAGTTTTAATGACTAGTGTATGATGTTTCTTAGAAGTCAGCGGTTTTAATGACTAGTGTAGAATATTTCTTAGAAGTCAGCGGGTTTTATGACTAGTGTAGAATGTTTCTTAGAAGTCAGCGAGTTTTATGACTAGTGTAAGATGTTTCCTAGAAGTCAGCGGTTTTTATGACTAGTGTAAGATGTTTCCTAGAAGTCAGCGGTTTTTATGACTATAGTGTAGGATGTTTCTTAGAAGTCAGCGGTTTATATGAATTTGTTTTTTCGCAAACCAAAACATTAGTTTTATTAAATTATATGTCCCTTCTCGTTGTTCGGGAGTTGTCTTGTGTAAGCACACTTATTGTTAATTTAGTTAAACTAACAAATGTATCAATTCATACTCTAAAACAATTCGTTTACGTGTTTATATAAGTAACTACTAGGTTGTTGGCATCTGATTGTAATTTATATGCATGCTTGACTGCAGAATTGTTTTGTAAGTATAATTTATCGTCGATACCGGTTGTCCATATGAGCGACGGACAGTTAATCTAACAACACATTTCCTGGGCAGGCTCCAGCGGTTAACCAGTACTTGGTGCACCAACCTCCGTAAGAAACTGCCAACATTTTGATATAAAGAGACACGGTCTGAGCGGGGCTCGAACCAGTGATGATAGGTAACTGCAGACTCACATATCTCTATGCTATAAATTGGGTAGTATACTACACCATTGGCGTAGCTTCCTATAGGACGTGTAGGCCGTGGCCTACACTTTTACCCGAAAAATCGAAAAAATAAAAATCCTAAATCTGCAACAAAAATCGGGAGGCCAGGATTAAATTATATACGCTATAAACAGTTTTCCTGGGGACGACCCCCGGACCCCTTCCCGTCTTAAGTTGGCCTACGCATCGATTCCAGTCAATCTACGCCTCTTGTACAATGTACACTATGCTGACAGTTAAACATAGCTTAACATATTACTATGAAGACTGACGGTATGGGAGAGACCTGCGACAATGTTATGGCATGTAATATTGCCAGAGTTACGTCCAATGGACATCAACAATCTGCATGTAAATTGTATTGTAAAAAGTATGCACAACCATAATTGCGTTATACAGGGATTTGCTAATAGTTTGTCTTTGTTTCCGTTGGGGTAATAAAGAGGCAGCTCTCGTGTGCGCCCACAGAGCTGTTAGTGGTGAAGGCAGTTTTCTCTTACCCATACAACTGTTAGTGGTGAAGGCAGTTTCCAGGTACCCCATACAACTGTTAGTGGTGAAGGCAGTTTCCCCGTACCCATACAGCTGTTAGTGGTGAAGGCAGTTTCCCCGTACCCATACAGCTGTTAGTGGTGAAGGCAGTTTCCCCGTACCCATACAGCTGTTAGTGGTGAAGGCAGTTTCCTCTTACCCATACAACTGTTAGTGTTGAAGGCAGTTTCCAGGTACCCCATACAACTGTTAGTGGTGAAGGCAGTTTCCAGGTACCCATACAACTGTTAGTGTTGAAGGCAGTTTCCAGGTACCCCATACAACTGTTAGTGGTGAAGGCAGTTTCCTCTTACCCATACAACTGTTAGTGTTGAAGGCAGTTTCCAGGTACCCATACAACTGTTAGACGTGACGGCAGTTTCCAGGTACCGATACAGCTGTTAGTGGTGATGGCAGTTTCCAGGTACCAATACAACTGTTAGTGGTGATGGCAGTTTCCAGGTACCCATACAGCTGTTAGTGGTGAAGTCAGTTTCCAGGTACCCATACAACTGTTAGTGGTGAAGGCAGTTTCCAGGTACCCATACAACTGTTAGTGTTGAAGGCAGTTTCCAGGTACCCCATACAACTGTTAGTGTTGAAGGCAGTTTCCAGGTACCCATACAACTGTTAGTCGTGAAGGCAGTATCCAGGTACACATACAACTGTTAGTGTTGAAGGCAGTTTCCAGGTACCCCATACAGCTGTTAGTGTTGAAGGCAGTTTCCAGGTACCCATACCACTGTTAGTCGTGAAGGCAGTTTCCAGGTACCCATACAACTGTTAGTGTTGAAGGCAGTTTCCAGGTACCCTACAACTGTTAGTCGTGACGGCAGTTTCCAGCTACCCATACCACTGTTAGTGGTGAAGGCAGTTTCCAGGTACCCCATACAACTGTTAGTGGTGAAGGCAGTTTCCAGGTACCCCATACAACTGTTAGTGGTGATGGCAGTTTCCAGGTACCCATACAATTGTTAGTGTTGAAGGCAGTTTCCAGGTACCCATACAACTGTTAGTGTTGAAGGCAGTTTCCAGGTACCCATACAATTGTTAGTGTTGAAGGCAGTTTCCAGGTACCCCATACAACTGTTAGTGGTGATGGCAGTTTCCAGGTACCCATACAATTGTTAGTGTTGAAGGCAGTTTCCAGGTACCCATACAACTGTTAGTGTTGAAGGCAGTTTCCAGGTACCCATACAATTGTTAGTGTTGAAGGCAGTTTCCAGGTACCCCATACAACTGTTAGTGGTGATGGCAGTTTCCAGGTACCCATACAATTGTTAGTGTTGAAGGCAGTTTCCAGGTACCCATACAACTGTTAGTGTTGAAGGCAGTTTCCAGGTACCCATACAATTGTTAGTGTTGAAGGCAGTTTCCAGGTACCCCATACAACTGTTAGTGGTGATGGCAGTTTCCAGGTACCCATACAATTGTTAGTGTTGAAGGCAGTTTCCAGGTACCCATACAACTGTTAGTGTTGAAGGCAGTTTCCAGGTACCCATACAATTGTTAGTGCTGAAGGCAGTTTCCAGGTACCCCATACAACTGTTAGTGGTGATGGCAGTTTCCAGGTACCCATACAATTGTTAGTGTTGAAGGCAGTTTCCAGGTACCCATACAACTGTTAGTCGTGAAGGCAGTTTCCAGGTACCCATACAACTGTTAGTCGTGAAGGCAGTTTCCAGGTACCCATACAACTGTTAGTCGTGAAGGCAGTTTCCAGGTACCCATACAACTGTTAGTCGTGAAGGCAGTTTCCAGGTACCCATACCACTGTTAGTCGTGAAGGCAGTTTCCAGGTACCCATACAACTGTTAGTCGTGAAGGCAGTATCCAGGTACACATACAACTGTTAGTGGTGAAGGCAGTTTCCAGGTACCCATACAGCTGTTAGTGGTGAAGGCAGTTTCCAGGTACCCATACAACTGTTAGTCGTGACGGCAGTTTCCAGGTACCCATACAGCTGTTAGTGGTGATGGCAGTTTCCAGGTACCAATACAACTGTTAGTGGTGATGGCAGTTTCCAGGTACCCATACAGCTGTTAGTGGTAAAGGCAGTTTCCAGGTACCCATACAACTGTTAGTGGTGATGGCAGTATCCAGGTACCCATACAACTGTTAGTGTTGAAGGCAGTATCCAGGTACCCATACAATTGTTAGTGTTGAAGGCAGTATCCAGGTACCCATACAACTGTTAGTGTTGAAGGCAGTATCCAGGTACCCATACAATTGTTAGTGTTGAAGGCAGTATCCAGGTACCCATACAACTGTTAGTGTTGAATGCAGTTTCCAGGTACCCATACAACTGTTAGTGTTGAATGCAGTTTCCATGTACCCATACAACTGTTAGTGGTGATGGCAGTTTCCAGGTACCCATACAACTGTTAGTGTTGAAGGCAGTTTCCAGGTACCCCATACAACTGTTAGTGGTGATGGCAGTTTCCAGGTACCCATACAACTGTTAGTGTTGAAGGCAGTTTCCAGGTACCCCATACAACTGTTAGTGGTGATGGCAGTTTCCAGGTACCCATACAGCTGTTAGTGTTGAAGGCAGTTTCCAGGTACCCCATACAACTGTTAGTGGTGAAGGCAGTATCCAGGTACCCATACAACTGTTAGTGGTGATGGCAGTTTCCAGGTACCCCATACAACTGTTAGTGGTGATGGCAGTTTCCAGGTACCCATACAACTGTTAGTGTTGAAGGCAGTTTCCAGGTACCCCATACAACTGTTAGTGGTGAAGGCAGTATCCAGGTACCCCATACAACTGTTAGTGTTGAAGGCAGTTTCCAGGTACCCCATACAACTGTTAGTGGTGATGGCAGTTTCCAGGTACCCATACAGCTGTTAGTGTTGAAGGCAGTTTCCAGGTACCAATACAACTGTTAGTGTTGAAGGCAGTTTCCAGGTACCCATACAGCTGATAGTGGTGATGGCAGTTTCCAGGTACCAATACAACTGTTAGTGGTGATGGCAGTTTCCAGGTACCAATACAACTGTTAGTGGTGATGGCAGTTTCCAGGTACCCATACAGCTGTTAGTGGTGAAGTCAGTTTCCAGGTACCCATACAACTGTTAGTGGTGAAGGCAATTTCCAGGTACCCCATACAGCTGTTAGTGGTGAAGGCAGTTTCCAGGTACCCATACAGCTGTTAGTGGTGATGGCAGTTTCCAGGTACCAATACAACTGTTAGTGGTGATGGCAGTTTCCAAGTACCCATACAACTGTTAGTGTTGAAGGCAGTTTCCAGGTACCCATACAACTGTTAATGTTGAAGGCAGTATACAGGTACCCATACAACTGTTAGTGGTGAAGGCAGTGTCCCCTTACCCATACAACTGTTAGTGGTGAAGGCAGTTTCCCCTTACCCATACAACTGTTAGTGGTGAAGGCAGTTTCCAGGTACCCCATACAACTGTTAGTGGTGAAGGTAGTTTCCATATACCCATACAACTGTTAGTGGTGAAGGCAGTTTCCAGGTACCCATACAACTGTTAGTGTTGAAGGCAGTATCCAGGTACCCATACAACTGTTAGTGGTGAAGGCAGTTTCTAGGTACCCATACAACTGTTAGTGTTGAAGGCAGTATCCAGGTACCCCATACAACTGTTAGTGTTGAAGGCAGTATCCAGGTACCCATACAACTGTTAGTCGTGAAGGCAGTATCCAGGTACCCATACCACTGTTAGTCGTGAAGGCAGTATCCAGGTACCCATACAACTGTTAGTGGTGAAGGCAGTTTCCAGGTACCAATACAGCTGTTAGTGGTGATGGCAGTTTCCAGGTACCCATACAACTGTTAGTGTTGAAGGCAGTTTCCAGGTACCCATACAGCTGTTAGTGGTGATGGCAGTTTCCAGGTACCAATACAACTGTTAGTGGTGATGGCAGTTTCCAGGTACCAATACAACTGTTAGTGGTGATGGCAGTTTCCAGGTACCCATACAGCTGTTAGTGGTGAAGTCAGTTTCCAGGTACCCATACAACTGTTAGTGGTGAAGGCAATTTCCAGGTACCCCATACAGCTGTTAGTGGTGAAGGCAGTTTCCAGGTACCCATACAGCTGTTAGTGGTGATGGCAGTTTCCAGGTACCAATACAACTGTTAGTGGTGATGGCAGTTTCCAAGTACCCATACAACTGTTAGTGTTGAAGGCAGTTTCCAGGTACCCATACAACTGTTAGTGTTGAAGGCAGTATCCAGGTACCCATACAACTGTTAGTGGTGAAGGCAGTTTCCCCTTACCCATACATCTGTTAGTGGTGAAGGCAGTTTCCCCTTACCCATACAACTGTTAGTGGTGAAGGCAGTTTCCAGGTACCCCATACAACTGTTAGTGGTGAAGGTAGTTTCCATATACCCATACAACTGTTAGTGGTGAAGGCAGTTTCCAGGTACCCATACAACTGTTAGTGTTGAAGGCAGTTTCCAGGTACCCCATACAACTGTTAGTGGTGAAGGCAGTTTCCTTGTACCCATACAACTGTTAGTGGTGAAGGCAGTTTCCAGGTACCCATACCACTGTTAGTCGTGAAGGCAGTTTCCATGTACCCATACAACTGTTAGTGTTGAAGGCAGTTTCCATGTACCCCATACAACTGTTAGTGGTGAAGGCAGTTTCCTTGTACCCATACAACTGTTAGTGGTGAAGGCAGTTTCCAGGTACCCATACAGCTGTTAGTGTTGAAGGCAGTTTCTAGGTACCCATACAACTGTTAGTGGTGAAGGCAGTTTCCATGTAGCCCATACAACTGTTAGTGGTGAAGGCAGTTTCCAGGTACCCATACAGCTGTTAGTGTTGAAGGCAGTTTCCAGGTACCCATACAACTGTTAGTGGAGAAGGCAGTTTCCAGGTACCCATACAACTGTTAGTGGTGAAGGCAGTTTCCAGGTACCCCATACAACTGTTAGTGTTGAAGGCATTTTCCAGGTACCCATACAGCTGTTACTGGTGAAGGCAGTATCCAGGTACCCATACAACTGTTAGTGTTGAAGGCAGTTTCCATGTACCCATACAACTGTTAGTGTTGAAGGCAGTTTCCATGTACACCATACAACTGTTAGTGGTGAAGGCAGTTTCCATGTACCCATACAACTGATAGTGGTGAAGACAGTTTCCAGGTACACATACAACTGTAGTCGTGAAGGCAGTTTCCAGGTACCCATACAGCTCTTAGTGGTGAAGGCAGTTTCCAGGTACCCATACAACTGTTAGTGGTGATGACAGTTTCCAGGTACCCATACAGCTGTTAGTGGTGAAGTCAGTTTCCAGGTACCCATACAACTGTTAGTGGTGAAGGCAATTTCCAGGTACCCCATACAGCTGTTAGTGGTGAAGGCAGTTTCCAGGTACCCATACAGCTGTTAGTGGTGATGGCAGTTTCCAGGTACCAATACAACTGTTAGTGGTGATGGCAGTTTCCAAGTACCCATACAACTGTTAGTGTTGAAGGCAGTTTCCAGGTACCCATACAACTGTTAATGTTGAAGGCAGTATCCAGGTACCCATACAACTGTTAGTGGTGAAGGCAGTTTCCCCTTACCCATACAACTGTTAGTGGTGAAGGCAGTTTCCCCTTACCCATACAACTGTTAGTGGTGAAGGCAGTTTCCAGGTACCCCATACAACTGTTAGTGGTGAAGGTAGTTTCCATATACCCATACAACTGTTAGTGGTGAAGGCAGTTTCCAGGTACCCATACAACTGTTAGTGTTGAAGGCAGTATCCAGGTACCCATACAACTGTTAGTGGTGAAGGCAGTTTCTAGGTACCCATACAACTGTTAGTGTTGAAGGCAGTATCCAGGTACCCCATACAACTGTTAGTGTTGAAGGCAGTATCCAGGTACCCATACAACTGTTAGTCGTGAAGGCAGTATCCAGGTACACATACAACTGTTAGTGTTGAAGGCAGTTTGCAGGTACCCCATACAGCTGTTAGTGTTGAAGGCAGTTTCCAGGTACCCATACAACTGTTAGTGGTGAAGGCAGTTTCCAGGTACCCCATACAACTGTTAGTGGTGAAGGCAGTTTCCTGGTACCCATACAACTGTTAGTGTTGAAGGCAGTTTCCAGGTACCCATACAGCTGTTAGTGTTGAAGGCAGTTTCCAGGTACCCATACAGCTGTTAGTGGTGATGGCAGTTTCCAGGTACCAATACAACTGTTAGTGGTGATGGCAGTTTCCAGGTACCAATACAACTGTTAGTGGTGATGGCAGTTTCTAGGTACCCATACAGCTGTTAGTGGTGAAGTCAGTTTCCAGGTACCCATACAACTGTTAGTGGTGAAGGCAATTTCCAGGTACCCCATACAGCTGTTAGTGGTGAAGGCAGTTTCCAGGTACCCATACAGCTGTTAGTGGTGATGGCAGTTTCCAGGTACCAATACAACTGTTAGTGGTGATGGCAGTTTCCAAGTACCCATACAACTGTTAGTGTTGAAGGCAGTTTCCAGGTACCCATACAACTGTTAGTGTTGAAGGCAGTATCCAGGTACCCATACAACTGTTAGTGGTGAAGGCAGTTTCCCCTTACCCATACATCTGTTAGTGGTGAAGGCAGTTTCCCCTTACCCATACAACTGTTAGTGGTGAAGGCAGTTTCCAGGTACCCCATACAACTGTTAGTGGTGAAGGTAGTTTCCATATACCCATACAACTGTTAGTGGTGAAGGCAGTTTCCAGGTACCCATACAACTGTTAGTGTTGAAGGCAGTTTCCAGGTACCCCATACAGCTGTTAGTGGTGAAGGCAGTTTCCAGGTACCCATACAACTGTTAGTGTTGAAGGCAGTTTCCAGGTACCCATACAACTGTTAGTGGTGAAGGCAGCTTCCAGGTATCCCATACAACTGTTAGTGGTGAAGGCAGTTTCCAGGTACCCATACAACTGTTAGTGGTGAAGGCAGTTTCCAGGTACCCATACAGCTGTTAGTGGTGAAGGCAGTTTCCAGGTACCCATACAGCTGTTAGTGGTGAAGGCAGTTTCCAGGTACCCATACAACTGTTAGTGGTGAAGGCAGTTTCCAGGTACCCATACAACTGTTACTGGTGAAGGCAGTTTCCAGGTACACATACAACTGTTAGTGTTGAAGGCAGTTTCCAGGTACCCATACCACTGTTAGTCGTGAAGGCAGTTTCCATGTACCCATACAACTGTTAGTGTTGAAGGCAGTTTCCATGTACCCCATACAACTGTTAGTGGTGAAGGCAGTTTCCTTGTACCCATACAACTGTTAGTGGTGAAGGCAGTTTCCAGGTACCCATACAGCTGTTAGTGTTGAAGGCAGTTTCTAGGTACCCATACAACTGTTAGTGGTGAAGGCAGTTTCCATGTAGCCCATACAACTGTTAGTCGTGAAGGCAGTTTCCAGGTACCCATACAACTGTTAGTGGAGAAGGCAGTTTCCAGGTACCCATACAACTGTTAGTGGTGAAGGCAGTTTGCAGGTACCCCATACAACTGTTAGTGTTGAAGGCATTTTCCAGGTACCCATACAGCTGTTACTGGTGAAGGCAGTATCCAGGTACCCATACCACTGTTAGTGGTGAAGGCAGTTTCCATGTACACCATACAACTGTTAGTGGTGAAGGCAGTTTCCATGTACCCATACAACTGATAGTGGTGAAGACAGTTTCCAGGTACACATACAACTGTAGTCGTGAAGGCAGTTTCCAGGTACCCATACAGCTCTTAGTGGTGAAGGCAGTTTCCAGGTACCCATACAACTGTTAGTGGTGAAGGCAGTTTCCAGGTACCCCATACAACTGTTAGTGGTGAAGGCAGTTTCCAGGTACCCATACAACTGTAGTCGTGAAGGCAGTTTCCAGGTACCCATACAGCTCTTAGTGGTGAAGGCAGTTTCCAGGTACCCATACAACTGTTAGTGGTGAAGGCAGTTTCCAGGTACCCCATACAACTGTTAGTGGTGAAGGCAGTTTCCAGGTACCCATACAACTGTAGTCGTGAAGGCAGTTTCCAGGTACCCATACAGCTCTTAGTGGTGAAGGCAGTTTCCAGGTACCCATACAACTGTTAGTGGTGAAGGCAGTTTCCAGGTACCCCATACAACTGTTAGTGGTGAAGGCAGTTTCCAGGTACCCATACAACTGTTAGTGGTGAAGGCAGTTTCCAGGTACACATACAACTGTTAGTGTTGAAGGCAGTTTCCAGGTACCCATACAACTGTTAGTGATGAAGGCAGTTTCCAGGTAACCATACAGCGGTTAGTGGTGAAGGCAGTTTCCAGGTACCGCATACAGCTGTTAGTGGTTAAGGCAGTTTCCAGGTACACATACAGCTGTTAGTGGTGAAGGCAGTATCCAGGTACCCATACAACTGTTAGTGGTGAAGGCAGTTTTCAGGTACCCCATACAACTGTTAGTGTTGAAGGCAGTATCCAGTTGACCCGTACAACTGTTAGTGTTGAAGGCAGTTTCCATGTACCAATACAACTGTTAATGTTGAAGGCAGTTTCCAGGTACCCATACAACTGTTAGTGTTGAAGGCAGTATCCAGGTACCCATACAACTGTTAGTGGTGAAGGCAGTATCCAGGTACCCATACAACTGTTAGTGTTGAAGGCAGTTTCCATGTACCCATACAACTGTTAGTGGTGAAGGCAGTTTCCAGGTACCCATACAACTGTTAGTGTTGAAGGCAGTTTCCAGGTACCCATAGAGTTGTTAGTCGTGAAGGCAGTTTCTAGGTACCCATAAAGTTGTTAGGGGTGGAGGCAGTTCCAATGTCTTCCTACAGCTGTTAGGGATGGAGGCAGTTCCAATGTCTTCCTACAACTGTTAGGGTGGTGGCAGTTCCAATGTCTTCCTACAGCCGTTAGGGATGGAGACAGTTCCAATGTCTTCTACAGCTGTTAGGGTGGTGGCGGTTTCAATGTCTTCCTACAGCTGTTAGGGATGGAGGCAGTTCCAATGTCTTCCTGCAGCTGTTAGGGATGGAGGCAGATTCAATGTCTTCCTGCAGCTGTTAGGGTGGAGGCAGTTCCAATGTATTCCTACAGCTGTTAGGGGTGGAGGCAGTACCAATGTACATAGACAGCTGTTAGGAGTGGAGGCAGTTCCAATGTACACATACAGCTGTTAGGGGTGGAGGCAGTTCCAATGTACACATACAGCTGTTAGGGATGGAGGCAGTTCCAATGTCTTCCTGCAGCTGTTAGGGATGGAGGTAGCTCCAATGTCTTCCAACAGCTGTTAGGGATGGAGGCAGTTCCAATGTCTTCCAGCAGCTGTTAGGGATGGAGGCAGATCCAATGTCTTCCTACATCTGTTAGGGATGGAGGCAGTTCCAATGTCTTCCTGCAACTGTTAGGGATGGAGGCAGTTCCAATACCTTCCTGCAGCTGTTAGAGATGGAGGCAGTTCCAATGTCTTCCTACAGCTGTTAGGGATGGAGGCCGTTCCAATGTCTACCTACAGCTGTTAGGTGTGGAGGTAGTTTCAATGTATTCCTACTGCTGTTAGGGATGGAGGCAGTTCCAATGTACACATACAGCTGTCATAGGTGGAGGCAGTTCCAATGTCGTTCTACAACTGTTAGTGATGAAGGCAGTTTCCATGTAGCCCATACAACTGTTAGTCGTGAAGGCAGTGTCCAGGTACCCATACAGCTGTAAGTGGTGAAGGCAGTTTCCAGGTACCCATACAACTGTTAGTGGTGAAGGCAGTTTCCAGCTACCCCATACAACTGTTAGTGTTGAAGGCAGTTTCCAGGTACCCATGCAACTGTTAGTGTTGAAGGCAGTTTCCAGGTACCCATACAACTGTTAGTGGTGAAGGCAGTTTCCATGTAGCCCATACAACTGTTAGTCGTGAAGGCAGTTTCCAGGTACCCATACAGCTGTTAGTGTTGAAGGCAGTTTCCAGGTACCCATACAACTGTTAGTGGAGAAGGCAGTTTCCAGGTACCCCATGCAACTGTTAGTCCTGAAGGCAGTTTCTAGGTACCCATACAACTGTTAGTGTAGAAGGCAGTTTCCAGGTACCCATACAACTGTTAGTGGTGAAGGCAGTTTCCAGGTACCCCATACAACTGTTAGTGTTGAAGGCATTTTCCAGGTACCCATACAGCTGTTACTGGTGACGGCAGTATCCAGGTACCCATACAACTGTTAGTGGTGAAGGCAGTTTCCCGGTACCCAATACAACTGTTAGTGTTGAAGGCAGTTTCCATGTACCCATACAACTGTTAGTGGTGAAGGCAGTTTCCAGGTACCCATACAACTGTTAGTGGTGAAGGCAGTTTCCAGGTACCCATTGAGTTGTTAGTGTTGAAGGCAGTTTCCAGGTACCCATACAACTGTTAGTGGTGAAGGCAGTTTCCAGGTACCCATACAACTGTTAGTGTTGAAGGCAGTTTCCAGGTACCCATACAGCTGTTAGTGGTGAAGGCAGTTTCCATGTACAGATACAACTGTTAGTGTTGAAGGCAGTTTCCATGTACCCATACAACTGTTAGTGGTGAAGGCAGTTTCCAGGTACCCATACAACTATTAGTGTTGAAGGCAGTATCCAGGTACCCCTACAACTGTTAGTGTTGAAGGCAGTCTCCAGGTACCCGTACAACTGTTAGTGGTGAAGGCAGTTTCTATGCACACATACAACTGTTAGTGTTAAAGGCAGTTTCCAGGTACCCGTACAACTGTTAGTGGTAAAGGCAGTTTCCATGTACCCATACAGCTGTTAGTGTTGAAGGCAGTTTCCAGGTACCCGTACAGCTGTTAGTGTTGAAGGCAGTTTCCAGGTACCCGTACAACTGTTAGTGGTGAAGGCAGTTTCCAGGTACCCGTACAGCTGTTAGTGTTGAAGGCAGTTTCCAGGTACCCATACAGCTGTTAGTGTTGAAGGCAGTTTCCAGGTACCCGTACAACTGTTAGTGGTAAAGGCAGTTTCCATGTACCCATACAGCTGTTAGTGTTGAAGGCAGTTTCCATGTACCCATACAGCTGTTAGTGTTGAAGGCAGTTTCCTGGTACCCGTACAACTGTTAGTGGTGAAGGCAGTTTCCAGGTACCCCATACAACTGTTAGTGGTGAAGGCAGTTTCCATGTACCCATACAACTGTTAGTGGTGAAGGCAGTTTCCAGGTACCCATAACGTTGTTAGGGATGGAGGTAGTTTCAATGTATTCCTACAGCTGTTAGGGATGGCGGCAGTTCCAATGTCTTCCTACAGCTGTTAGGGATGGAGGCAGATTCAATGTCTTCCTACAGCTGTTAGGGATGGAGGCAGTTTCAATTTCTTCCTACAGCTGTTAGGGATGGAGGCAGTTTCAATGTCTTCCTACAGCTGTTAGGGGTGGAGGCAATTCCAATGTACATATACAGCTGTTAGGGGTGGAGGCAGTTCCAATGTCTTCCTACAGCTGTTAGGGATGGAGGCAGTTTCAATGTCTTCCTACAGCTGTTAGGGATGGAGGCAGTTTCAATGTCTTCCTACAGCTGTTAGGGATGGAGGCAGTTTCAATGTCTTCCTACAGCTGTTAGGAGTGGAGGCTGTTCCAATGTACATATACAGCTTTTAGGGGTGGAGGCAGTTCCAATGTCTTCCTACAGCTGTTAGGGATGGAGGCAGTTTCAATGTCTTCCTACAGCTGTTAGGGATGGAGGTAGTTTCAATGTCTTCCTACAGCTGTTAGGGATGGAGGCAGTTCCAATGTACACATACAGCTGTTAGGGGTGGATGCATTTCCAATGTACACACCCAGCTGTTAGGGGTTGAGGCAGTTCCAATGTACACATACAGCTGTTAGGATTGCTGTCAGTTCCAATGTACATATACAGCTGCTAGGGATTGAGGCAATTTCAATGTACACATACAGCTGTTAGGGGTGGAGGCAATTCCAATGTACACATACAGCTGTTAGGGATGGAGGCAGTCCCAATGTACACATACAGCTGTTAAGGATGGAGGCAGTTCCAATGTACACATACAGCTGTTAAGGATGGAGGCAGTTCCAATGTACATATAAAGCTGTTAGGGATGGAGGCAGTTCCAATGTCTTCCTACAGCTGTTAGGGATGGAGGCAGTTCCAATGTCTTCCTACAGCTGTTAGGGGTGGAGGCAGTTCCAATGTATTCCTACAGCTGTTAGGGATGGAGGCAGTTCCAATGTCTTCCTGCAGCTATTATGGATGGAGGCTGTTCCAATGTCTTCCAACAGCTGTTAGCGATGGAGGCAGTTCCAATGTCTTCCTGCAGCTGTTAGGGGTGGAGGTAGTTTCAATGTCTTCCTACAGCTGTTAGGGATATAGGGAGTTCAAATGTATTCCTACAGCTGTTAGGGGTGGAGGCAGTTCCAATGTACACATACAGCTGTTAGGGATGGAGGCAGTTCCAATGTACATATACAGCTATTAGGGATGGAGGCAGTTCCAATGTCTTCCTACAGCTGTTAGGGATGGAGGAAGTTCCAATGTCTTCCTACAGCTGTTAGGGATGGAGGCAGTTCCAATGTCTTCCTGTAGCTTTTAGGGATGGAGGCAGTTCCAATGTCTTCCTGCAGCTGTTAGGGATGGAGGCAGTTCCAATGTCTTTCTACAGCTGTTAGGGATGGAGGTAGTATCAATGTCTTCCTACAGCTGTTAGGGATGGAGGCAGTTCCAAAGTCTTCCTACAGCTGTTAGGGTGGAGGTAGTTCCAATGTCTTCCTACAGCTGTTAGGGATGGAAGCAGGTCCAATGTACACATACAGCTGTTAGGGGTGGAGGCAGTTCCAATGTCGTCCTACAGCTGTTAGGGGTGGAGGCAGTTCCAATGTCTTCCTACAGCTGTTAGGGATGGAGGCAGTTCCAATGTCTTCCTACAGCTGTTAGGGATGGAGGCAGTTCCAATATCTTCCTACAGCTGTTAGGGGTGGAGGCAGTTCCAATATCTTCCTACAGCTGTTAGGGGTGGAGGCAGTTCCAATGTCTTCCTACAGCTGTTAGGGGTGGAGGCAGTTCCAATGTCATCCTACAGCTGTTAGGGGTGGAGGCAGTTCCAATGTCTTCCTACAGCTGTTAGGGGTGGAGGCAGTTCCAATGTCTTCCTACAGCTGTTAGGGGTGGAGGCAGTTCCAATGTCGTCCTACAGCTGCTAGGGGTGGAGGCAGTTCCAATGTCTTCCTACAGCTGTTAGGGGTGGAGGCAGTTCCAATGTCTTCCTACAGCTGTTAGGGATGGAGGCAGTTCCAATGTCTTCCTGCAGCTGTTAGGGATGGAGGCAGTTCCAATGTTTTCCTGCAGCTGTTAGGGGTGGAGGCAGGTCCAATGTACACATACAGCTGTTAGGGGTGGAGGCAGTTCCAATGTCTTCCTGCAGCTGTTAGGGGTGGAGGCAGGTCCAATGTACATATACAGCTGTTAGGGATGGAGGAAGTTCCAATGTCTTCCTGTAGCTGTTAGGGATGGAGGCAGTTCCAATGTCTTCCTACAGCTGTTAGGGATGGAGGCAGTTCCAATGTCTTCCTGCAGCTGTTAGGGATGGAGGCAGTTCCAATGACGTCCTACATATGTTAGGGATGGAGGCAGTTCCAATGTCTTCCTGCAGCTGTTAGGGATGGAGATAGTTTCAATGTCTTCCTACAGCTGTTAGGGATGGAGGCAGTTCCTATGTCTTCCTACAGCTGTTAGGGTGGAGGTAGTTCCAATGTCTTCCTACAGCTGTTAGGGGTGGAGGCAGTTCCAATGTACACATACAGCTGTTAGGGATGGAGGCAGTTCCAATGTACACATACAGCTTTTAGGGATGGAGGCAGTTCCAATGTACATATGCAGCTGTTAGGGGTGGAGGCAGTTCCAATGTACACATACAGCTGTTAGGGATGGAGGCAGTTCCAATGTCCTCCTACAGCTGTTAGGGGTGGAGGCAGTTCAAATGTACACATACAGCTGTTAGGGATGGAGGCAGTTCCAATGTACACATACAGCTGTTAGGGATGGAGGCAGTTCCAATGTACACATACAGATGTTAGGGATGGAGGCAGTTCCAATGTATTCCTACAGCTGTTAGGGATGGAGGCAGTTCCAATGTATTCCTACAGCTGTTAGGGATGGAGGCAGTTCCAATGTCTTCCTGCAGCTGTTAGGGGTGGAGGCAGTTCCAATGTCTTCCTGCAGCTGTTAGGGGTGGAGGCAGTTCCAATGTATTCCTACAGCTGTTAGGGATGGAGGCAGTTCCAATGTCTTCCTGCAGCTGTTAGGGATGGATGCAGTTCCAATGTACATATGCAGCTGTTAGGGATGGAGGCAGTTCGAATGTATTCCTACAGCTGTTAGGGATGGAGGCAGTTCCAATGTCTTCCTGCAGCTGTTAGGGGTGGAGGCAGTTCCAATGTATTCCTACAGCTGTTAGGGATGGAGGCAGTTCCAATGTCTTCCTGCAGCTGTTATGGATGGAGGCAGTTCCAATGTATTCCTACAGCTCTTAGGGATGGAGGCAGTTCCAATGTACATATACAGCTGTTAGGGATGGAGGCAGTTTCAATGTACAAATACAGCTGTTAGGGGTGGATGCAGTTCCAATGTATATATACAGCTGTTAGGGATGGAGGCAGATCCAATGTCTTCCTACAGCTGTTAGGGATGGAGGAAGTTCCAATGTCTTCCTACAGCTGTTAGGGATGGAGGCAGTTCCAATGTCTTCCTGTAGCTGTTAGGGATGGAGGCAGTTCCAATGTCTTCCTACAGCTGTTAGGGATGGAGGCAGTTCCAATGTCTTCCTGCAGCTGTTAGGGATGGAGGCAGTTCCAATGTCGTCCTACATATGTTAGGGATGGAGGCAGTTCCAATGTCTTTCTGCAGCTGTTAGGGATGGAGATAGTTTCAATGTCTTCCTACAGCTGTTAGGGATGGAGGCAGTTCCAATGTCTTCCTACAACTGTTAGGGATGGAGGCAGGTCCAATGTACACATACAGCTTTTAGGGGTGGAGGCAGTTCCAATGTCGTCCTACAGCTGTTAGGGGTGGAGGCAGTTCCAATGTCTTGCTACAGCTGTTAGGGATGGAGGCAGTTCCAATGTCTTCCTACAGCTGTTAGGGATGGAGGCAGTTCCAATGTCTTCCTGCAGCTGTTAGGGGTGGAGGCAGTTCCAATGTACACATACAGCTGTTAGGGGTGGAGGCAGTTCCAATCTCTTCCTACATATGTTAGGGGTGGAGGCAGTTCCAATGTACACATACAGCTGTTAGGGGTGGAGGCAGTTACAATGTACTCGTACATCCACTGTTTTCAAACAGTGGAAGATGGAATTGTCTCTGTCACTGCTTGAGTTTCCTATTCCTCCGCCGTTGGGTGTACATTTGTAATTTAGCAATTTTGCGACAATCATGAACTGTTAATTATACTGTAATATATTCTAATTAATTTGTTTAGCCTGTTGGTTTTAATTTTGACAGCAAACATAAAGTAAGTAAAAAATTATACCGGAATTATTTCTTAATACGTATTAACAATTAAGTGCTTGTGCGGTTGTGTATTGTAGAGAAATGAGGCCCCGACAGAGGCAGCTAAAATGAATTAAATTTGATAGTTAGGGATGGAGGCAGTTCCAATGTCTTCCTGCAGCTGTTAGGGACGGATGCAGTTCCAATGTACATATGCAGCTGTTAGGGATGGAGGCAGTTCGAATGTATTCCTACAGCTGGTAGGGATGGAGGCAGTTCCAATGTCTTCCTGCAGCTGTTAGGGGTGGAGGCAGTTCCAATGTATTCCTACAGCTGTTAGGGATGGAGGCAGTTCCAATGTCTTCCTGCAGCTGTTATGGATGGAGGCAGTTCCAATGTATTCCTACAGCTCTTAGGGATGGAGGCAGTTCCAATGTACATATACAGCTGTTAGGGATGGAGGCAGTTTCAATGTACAAATACAGCTATTAGGGGTGGATGCAGTTCCAATGTATATATAAAGCTGTTAGGGATGGAGGCAGTTCCAATGTCTTCCTACAGCTGTTAGGGATGGAGGCAGTTCCAATGTCTTCCTACAGCTGTTAGGGGTGGAGGCAGTTCCAATGTATTCCTACAGCTGTTAGGGATGGAGGCAGTTCCAATGTCTTCCTGCAGCTATTATGGATGGAGGCTGTTCCAATGTCTTCCAACAGCTGTTAGCGATGGAGGCAGTTCCAATGTCTTCCTGCAGCTGTTAGGGGTGGAGGTAGTTTCAATGTCTTCCTACAGCTGTTAGGGATATAGGGAGTTCAAATGTATTCCTACAGCTGTTAGGGGTGGAGGCAGTTCCAATGTACACATACAGCTGTTAGGGATGGAGGCAGTTCCAATGTACATATACAGCTATTAGGGATGGAGGCAGTTCCAATGTCTTCCTACAGCTGTTAGGGATGGAGGAAGTTCCAATGTCTTCCTACAGCTGTTAGGGATGGAGGCAGTTCCAATGTCTTCCTGTAGCTTTTAGGGATGGAGGCAGTTCCAATGTCTTCCTGCAGCTGTTAGGGATGGAGGCATTTCCAATGTCTTTCTACAGCTGTTAGGGATGGAGGTAGTATCAATGTCTTCCTACAGCTGTTAGGGATGGAGGCAGTTCCAAAGTCTTCCTACAGCTGTTAGGGTGGAGGTAGTTCCAATGTCTTCCTACAGCTGTTAGGGATGGAAGCAGGTCCAATGTACACATACAGCTGTTAGGGGTGGAGGCAGTTCCAATGTCGTCCTACAGCTGTTAGGGGTGGAGGCAGTTCCAATGTCTTCCTACAGCTGTTAGGGATGGAGGCAGTTCCAATGTCTTCCTACAGCTGTTAGGGATGGAGGCAGTTCCAATATCTTCCTACAGCTGTTAGGGGTGGAGGCAGTTCCAATATCTTCCTACAGCTGTTAGGGGTGGAGGCAGTTCCAATGTCTTCCTACAGCTGTTAGGGGTGGAGGCAGTTCCAATGTCATCCTACAGCTGTTAGGGGTGGAGGCAGTTCCAATGTCTTCCTACAGCTGTTAGGGGTGGAGGCAGTTCCAATGTCTTCCTACAGCTGTTAGGGGTGGAGGCAGTTCCAATGTCGTCCTACAGCTGCTAGGGGTGGAGGCAGTTCCAATGTCTTCCTACAGCTGTTAGGGGTGGAGGCAGTTCCAATGTCTTCCTACAGCTGTTAGGGATGGAGGCAGTTCCAATGTCTTCCTGCAGCTGTTAGGGATGGAGGCAGTTCCAATGTTTTCCTGCAGCTGTTAGGGGTGGAGGCAGGTCCAATGTACACATACAGCTGTTAGGGGTGGAGGCAGTTCCAATGTCTTCCTGCAGCTGTTAGGGGTGGAGGCAGGTCCAATGTACATATACAGCTGTTAGGGATGGAGGAAGTTCCAATGTCTTCCTGTAGCTGTTAGGGATGGAGGCAGTTCCAATGTCTTCCTACAGCTGTTAGGGATGGAGGCAGTTCCAATGTCTTCCTGCAGCTGTTAGGGATGGAGGCAGTTCCAATGACGTCCTACATATGTTAGGGATGGAGGCAGTTCCAATGTCTTCCTGCAGCTGTTAGGGATGGAGATAGTTTCAATGTCTTCCTACAGCTGTTAGGGATGGAGGCAGTTCCTATGTCTTCCTACAGCTGTTAGGGTGGAGGTAGTTCCAATGTCTTCCTACAGCTGTTAGGGGTGGAGGCAGTTCCAATGTACACATACAGCTGTTAGGGATGGAGGCAGTTCCAATGTACACATACAGCTTTTAGGGATGGAGGCAGTTCCAATGTACATATGCAGCTGTTAGGGGTGGAGGCAGTTCCAATGTACACATACAGCTGTTAGGGATGGAGGCAGTTCCAATGTCCTCCTACAGCTGTTAGGGGTGGAGGCAGTTCAAATGTACACATACAGCTGTTAGGGATGGAGGCAGTTCCAATGTACACATACAGCTGTTAGGGATGGAGGCAGTTCCAATGTACACATACAGATGTTAGGGATGGAGGCAGTTCCAATGTATTCCTACAGCTGTTAGGGATGGAGGCAGTTCCAATGTATTCCTACAGCTGTTAGGGATGGAGGCAGTTCCAATGTCTTCCTGCAGCTGTTAGGGGTGGAGGCAGTTCCAATGTCTTCCTGCAGCTGTTAGGGGTGGAGGCAGTTCCAATGTATTCCTACAGCTGTTAGGGATGGAGGCAGTTCCAATGTCTTCCTGCAGCTGTTAGGGATGGATGCAGTTCCAATGTACATATGCAGCTGTTAGGGATGGAGGCAGTTCGAATGTATTCCTACAGCTGTTAGGGATGGAGGCAGTTCCAATGTCTTCCTGCAGCTGTTAGGGGTGGAGGCAGTTCCAATGTATTCCTACAGCTGTTAGGGATGGAGGCAGTTCCAATGTCTTCCTGCAGCTGTTATGGATGGAGGCAGTTCCAATGTATTCCTACAGCTCTTAGGGATGGAGGCAGTTCCAATGTACATATACAGCTGTTAGGGATGGAGGCAGTTTCAATGTACAAATACAGCTGTTAGGGGTGGATGCAGTTCCAATGTATATATACAGCTGTTAGGGATGGAGGCAGATCCAATGTCTTCCTACAGCTGTTAGGGATGGAGGAAGTTCCAATGTCTTCCTACAGCTGTTAGGGATGGAGGCAGTTCCAATGTCTTCCTGTAGCTGTTAGGGATGGAGGCAGTTCCAATGTCTTCCTACAGCTGTTAGGGATGGAGGCAGTTCCAATGTCTTCCTGCAGCTGTTAGGGATGGAGGCAGTTCCAATGTCGTCCTACATATGTTAGGGATGGAGGCAGTTCCAATGTCTTTCTGCAGCTGTTAGGGATGGAGATAGTTTCAATGTCTTCCTACAGCTGTTAGGGATGGAGGCAGTTCCAATGTCTTCCTACAGCTGTTAGGGATGGAGGCAGGTCCAATGTACACATACAGCTTTTAGGGGTGGAGGCAGTTCCAATGTCGTCCTACAGCTGTTAGGGGTGGAGGCAGTTCCAATGTCTTGCTACAGCTGTTAGGGATGGAGGCAGTTCCAATGTCTTCCTACAGCTGTTAGGGATGGAGGCAGTTCCAATGTCTTCCTGCAGCTGTTAGGGGTGGAGGCAGTTCCAATGTACACATACAGCTGTTAGGGGTGGAGGCAGTTCCAATCTCTTCCTACATATGTTAGGGGTGGAGGCAGTTCCAATGTACACATACAGCTGTTAGGGGTGGAGGCAGTTCCAATGTACTCGTACATCCACTGTTTTCAAACAGTGGAAGATGGAATTGTCTCTGTCACTGCTTGAGTTTCCTATTCCTCCGCCGTTGGGTGTACATTTGTAATTTAGCAATTTTGCGACAATCATGAACTGTTAATTATACTGTAATATATTCTAATTAATTTGTTTAGCCTGTTGGTTTTAATTTTGACAGCAAACATAAAGTAAGTAAAAAATTATACCGGAATTATTTCTTAATACGTATTAACAATTAAGTGCTTGTGCGGTTGTGTATTGTAGAGAAATGAGGCCCCGACAGAGGCAGCTAAAATGAATTAAATTTGATAACAAATATTATATAAGCCAAAATCATTAGAAATCATAAACAAAAAGATTTGTGTGTTATTAGTGTAAGATAGGATTTAATTTATCGAGTGATCACCGAAATATGTATTTCCAAGAGTTGCGTTATAAGATTTTAAATATTCGGTGAAATAAAATCTTATCTTACACTTAGTCTAATAAACACAAATATCTTACTTTTTAATTCGACTCACTATATTGAACATACAACACACGCCAACTCCCGGCCCTGAACATAAGGGGGACACGGTAAGGAACCACACTGTGCTTCTACGAGATAGATAATATGTTGATCGTGTGTGTCGCGTCCATTGGGTAAGAACTCGGGATTATTATCTAAGCAGATGTGATTAGCTCCGTTGTGAGTATGGTGCGCAGCCACGAGATACCCACTGTACTCGAGTTTCCAACCAATATAGCAGCTTGTTCTCGCCGGTATCATAACATTTGCTGATTTAAGAGTCCTGCAAACCGCACACGGCATGTCCTGAGTGTGCACTGAAAACGGGAATATAATCTCCGGCTCACTATTTTGAATCTCTGTCCCATATATACGACTCCTGTAATCGTCGTTTCCGTCGGAATAATTGGACCAGGAGGGAACTAATGGCAAGCATAAGGTATCAGTACCACCGCCCTTTTCGTTGTAGTGTTTGCCCCCAGTATAACCTGTATTGATGCAAAAGCTATATATTAAGACAGATATAAATGTCATGAAGATAATATAGGAACCCATGACCTAATTGGAATGGTTAGAAGCACCGAACAGTTACTTAATTGGCGTTCCATCGTTTCGTTTCAACACTGGTTTGCACCCTTTCATATTCGTCCCGTCGACATGCTGTTTCACGTGTCTTTGTTCCTTCTTGTCATCATCCCGTCGCTGCGAAGGAACGATAATTTGCGACAATTCGTCCAGTTGCCCTCATCGTGAGAGTGACACACTGTGTGTGTTTTACGTTGATTTATCGTCGCTACCGGTTGCCCATATGAGCGACGCCTCATGAAGATATTAGTCATTTTAAATTTTGGAGGATAGTGCAATGATACAGACAGACCCATTCCAGGGTCTCCTCTGGTTCTTTTACGTGCACGGTGTAAAGCACCGAAACGAGACTTCGGTTTAACGTCCCATCTGAAAGACTGTTAATTTTATTAGGGTCAGACGGGGGATCGAACCTGCGATCCCTAGATTAACAGACCAGCGTGTTACCACTGGACTACAGATCCGTCTGTGACACACATCTGCGAATATTAAGCCTTAATATTCGCCCCTTCGCTCCGTCGCCATGCTATGATTACTTACAACTCGTCACACGTGTATGCGAATATGGTGGGACGTAAAGACGCTAATTATCGGTACGTCCCGGCGAAGAAACGGTTATTACAGGATGTAGAACAGCGGAGCGACGAAACGAAGGAACGACGATTAAGGATGCCAGACTTCGTATCGTCGTTCCTTATGACGGAACGATAATTAGCGGCAATAAGGCATAGCATAGCTTGGCAAAGAAACAAAGTTGTGGCTGTCCGAATAGAGCAGTGGTTAGCGCGCCCGCTTCTCACCAATGCAACCCGGGGTCGATCCTCGGACCGGGAAGTATGTGAGATTGTACGATGGTCGCCAGATCGGACTGGTGGGATTTTCTCCGGGTACTCCGGTTTCCTCCCACGCGAATGACCACATTTACGCTTTCATCTACGCCAACGAGAGTGATTAATATAAGTTGTTAAAACTTGCTTAGCAATTGTTGTAAAATAAATAAAGTTAAAAAAAACGATCAATAAAAGTAAAACACACAGTTCCTCACAGAGCCGGAATATAACTCCTAGACATTAGTGTAATTGCTATCGATGCCGAGTTTATGATGTAGTCCATCCCAATGAAGGACCAAAAAAATGCAATGTGGATTTAGCATATTCAGCACCGAAAGGACACCACCATTGTGACTATGACGGGCTTGAACAAGTATCTAGTGTCCCGCACAGTTGTTCTTTATTAATATTAATAGTATGCTTGGAAATATACAACACTATTTATACGTGAATATTTGTGGCTGGAAATATCTTGGTCATTTACTTATTTGAATACTGACATAATAAATTATAGTTAAAGATTTACCACTATAGACAAGATGGGCGTCGTCATGGCAACTGCTCCGTCCCCATCTTACATACACGGAACCACGCCCTGTAAATGATCTTATATATTATAATAACATACATATACATGTATCGCATCCATATCATAAATAGATGATACAATCAATATAAACAGATGGCCTAAAAGAATAGTATTACTAAAAGATGACAGGCGCGATTTTGATGTGTCGGGGGTGTCAATTAAAGCCGAGAGATGAAAGAGGGCGGAGACATGTAGAGAGTGTACAAAAATAATTTAAAACACTAAGCAGGTTAAAGTTTATTAGTACGTATTTACAAAAATTGGTCGCACGGCATGCGCCGTGCCTGACCAATTTAATTTTGTAAATACGTACCAATAAACTTTAACCTATACATACTATACTGATTATCTTTAATCGCTCTGAAGAATCAATATGCAATGCATTGCACATATGCCACATTACATTAATGAAAGGGATATGTAGCAAACAGTAATAAACATATAAGGCTTAAAAAACCCAAATGGTGCTGAAATTAGCATGAGCGTGCTTATGAAAATTCAATTTAATCAAGTTGATATATTTTCAAGTAAAAGCTTTCAGTTAAAATGATCAATGCATACAAAATATTCGAATATGTGCCCGGACGCCCGAATATTCGAATATGTGCCCGGACGCCCGAATATTCGAATATGTGCCCGGACGCCCAAATATTCGAATATGTGCCCGGACGCCCGAATATTCGAATATGTGCCCGGACACCCGAATATTCGAATATGTGCCCGGACGCCCGAATATTCGAATATGTGCCCGGACGCCCGAATATTCGAATATTTTTCCAGTATTCGAATATTTGGAAAAACATATAATAAGTCAGGCACCAGGTAATCGGTAACCATTAGTAACTAGCTGGTGGCTCATCAACCGACCATATCAGAATGAACCCCTGACGAGGTTCGACCTACCGCTCTGTAGGCGGATACTTTAACCACTAGGCCACAGAGGCGGTCTTATATGTTACACATGAACTTATGAGCTGCTTAATGTTGCGTAGTTCGCTTAGTTAGTTGCCCAGTGACGGCCTGCTCTCATAGGCCAGAACGAACGCCGGGACATAGTCGACCTGGCTGTGATATCATAGTTACGAGGTCCAATAAACTTGACGCTGCGATATCACGAATATCCTTAGTTTTCGCAACAATTTCCAGGAAATTGAACCATTTGGTATTACATGCAGTGTTTCAAAACATTTCCCCGGACCCCACTAGGATGGACCGCCAGGCTAGAATTACTGATACTAACTTAGTACCCCCAGTCATTTGTTTCTGGGTACACCTTTGATCAATAACCTTACTGCTTATAGTATCAATCTTTCACCTGATAAGGCGTAATCTATACACAAACATAGCTCATCATCATGCAGACTAGTACCTTTCTTTGGAAAAGTCAAAGACTAATACTACACATAATCATACTATATAACATATGTACATGATTAAGCTTTTGATTACGTAATAACGTCTCTTTCATCCTCTAGTGTTCAAATCGTTTCTATGGGGAGGGCCAATCACTAATGTTGTCAGAACGTCTGGCCCAATCCATTTGCTAATTATGTATCGGTTAAGCGATTGTTATTGTTATTATTATTATTATACATCTATATAGAGCAATACAATATTATCAAATCAACAAACACAGCTATCATACAGATTGAAAGATATGATTCATTTTATGAATATTACGTGCCAGACTTTTAATCTTTGGACAACATCGCTTTGATCGTTTTGGACACAGGCGCTTGTTTCAGTCAATAATAAAAACACATCTACACATAAGAGGAAGGGTATCAAACGGTTATGGAGATAAACAAGATTCCTGAAATTCTCATTAAATTTACCAAAGAAAGCAGAAAATGCCCCCCCCCCACAATGTTTGTATTGACACAAACATGCTCCTGTGATTTTAGACCAATCAAGTATTCATTCAGTCAATGGATAGCGAATAATTACTACCCACAAACCAATGAGAGACATTTCTCATTTTTCTATTACCTCCCTTGACAGATAAAGTCCGAGTTATCCCGAAATTAATATTGGTCCTGTTAGCAGAACTCCTTTGTTTTTAATGTTGTTTTCTAACAAGATGTTTTTCGGATACATGCCATTTTATCACAATTATATAGGTTCATTATTTGATAGCCACATTTGCAGTAAAGTATCAATTGGATAAGATTATAGGACATATGTCGCGAATAATTATAATTTAATATTATAAGATGAGAAATCGGACGAAACATTGATAGCATGTCGTGCAAAGAAAACACCGATAAAAACAGAGGCAATCACTTAAGATGACTTACATACTATTATGGATTATTCAGGGGAAGGAACTCACATATATCTCTCATTATTAATACTGGGCATACTCCTGTTCGGCCACGGAGTCCCCTAACATTTCTGTGATTTGCATAATGACACATAATTATGCGCAAAGTGTCTGTCACAATGAATACAATGTCTAGTTGATACAAATTTATTTTAGCTCGATTGTGAAGCAAGTTCTTACAACCTATATTAAAGGCGTTCTCTACAGTTTTGTCAAAATAGTTTACAATAATAGAATGTGTTCATACTTGGCACATCACTAGTACTATGTATTACTGGTGTAGTCCTATTGTTCCCACTTATATAAAATTAGGTAAAAACGGGTGTGGGAATAAGAGGATTTGTGTTGCAGTGTGTTTAAGAGTGTTTAAGATCAAATACAATCAAACGGACGGACAGACACGCAGACAGACAGCAACTATATATATACATACCATGAACCTGTAACCACCAACAACAAGACTTTGTCCACCGCGTTTGTTGCGGACAAACTCAGTTTGAACTTGTGCATTCGCCAACAATTTGGAATGGTCATTTACCTATGAAGTGGGAATAAGAGTACTACTGGACAACAGCAAGTGGGAATAAAAGGATTAAACCGTATTACTAATCAAAATATGAAATAAAATTGATATGCTAATGACCTTGCTTTTTTATTGATTTTTTTTATAACATGCCTAGTATCAATTTCGGCCAATAATTTCTCATTTTGGCGACAAAAGTAAAATAAAAAAATATTTGCAATTATTATGTGTGTATTGATATAAATTGGTATGCTAATGACTTCGTTTTATTTTATGAATTAATTTGTAACATGCCAAATTTACTACTTTTTCTTTTAAACGGTTGGACTATGTATGTATCTCTTCAATAAGTTTACAATAAGTTTACAACAGGCATATTATTATATAAAAATAACGTTAACATTATAGAAGATCTAATTATGTTCATTAACATCATTGTTGACACAGGAAATACGTAACGTAAGGTAATGTTTCTATTATAAAAATGAAAAATGCAAATATTGTGATAATATTTAAAACTAAGCGCCATATATAATAACACTGATTAATACAGTCAAACCTGCCCAAGAGAATACCACAATAAAGATACAACTTGTCCTAAGAGGCCAAATTAGGTGTGTATTGAGATAATAACTAGCTAAAATTGTGGAAGTCGTGAAAGCGCGTTCGATTCATGTGCGAAAGTCCCGGAGTGTTCGTGCCCAGCTGTAGCCATTACGATTGTGTCCTTAGGCAATGCATTTAGATTCCACATTGCCTCTTCTCTCTCCTTCGTGGCGATGGATTTCATCAGGAATGAGTTCGTGAGAAGGATTAATATAAGTTGTAAGAACTTATTTCGCAATCAAGATAAAATAAATTTGTATTATAAACTAAAATTCCATAAATATCTCAACTTTAAATTGTTCTCAACTCATGATTCTCAAAGTTAATAATTCCTTAAACGCCTTCATTGAGATATTGTGTCTGAATATTAAATAAAACATATACCCCAACATTGTTCATGTTTATTGATTGATCATTATAAGAATAGTTGTGCCCAGAGCAATCTGAACGTGAGAAATTTGATGAAAGTAGGGCCAGAGAGTACAATGGCAAATGGCCCAATTCAACATCCTCCGGCCAGATTGCCACGATTCTTCGCTATCCGGATGTATAGTACTATCCGAATTACTTATTACCGGCTCAATATTTAACTCTTTGATAACGGAATTATCGTCCATTGTTTGGCCTTCACGCCATGCAGTTAAGAGCGCCGATGACTGTGCTGCCCGCCTGTCGCGTTTAGCGGATGAAAACCCTTTTAAACGGCATGTTAAATCAAACGTATGGTTATTGTTGTTGTGATTTGACAGGCGGCGTGAGCGTAAAATGTACACGTCGTAATAATGTTCTACCGCGAACGTCTTTAATCACTCTCGAGACCCCATTTAAAGTGGAATTCATCGCCACGAGGGAGAGAGAAGAGGTAATGTGGAACTTAAATGCATTAACATAAGGGCACAATAATAACGGCTCCAGCAAATATACATCTTTAGCAAATATCAATTCATCCTGCAACCAATAACCAAATCGGCTGAATTGCAGAATCCTGCGACATATGCATATGCTCCGCATGCTTTAATGTTAATTCTTGAGCTATTTGTATATGCATTTTGGAGACCCACTTCCCAAATATATTCAAAGTACAACACATGATATCAAGAGCTAACTCCCATCAACGAGAAATGAGTCCTATCAGTCATGGAGTGTAAATCCAGACATACAGTGGATGATAATATCTTACTAGTGAAATCGTAACTAATTAATGAATCAATTAAGGATATCAACATACATTGTTTATACAAATTTATTTTAGCTCGATTGCGAAACAAGTTCTTATAACTTATATTAATCACTCTCGAGACCTCATTCCTGATGGAATCCATCGCCACGAGGGAGAGAGAAGAGGCAACGTGGAAATTAAATGCCTTGCATAAGGGCACAATCGTAACGGCTCCAGCGGGGTTCGAACTCCGGATCTTTTGCACCTGAAGCGAACGCGCATCCACTGCGCTATCACGACTTCAACATACACGTATATTGTTGTATATTGTTGTATGCACATAAGTGTTATTATGTGCTACAATGGACCATTGTTGCGCATATTAACATGAACAAGTGTGCATCCTAAGTAAAATGATAAGCAGAAATAGTCAAGTACTATACATATATAACATGTATTGCTTCATATTTTTGCGTTTTTTACGTTAATTTATCGTCGCTACCGGTTGCCCATATGAGCGACGCCTCCTAAAGAGATTAGTGTTTTTATATTTTGGAGGATAGTGCATGGTACAGACAGAGACCCATTCCAGAGTATCCTCGGGTTCTTTTACGTGCACTGTGTAAAACACCGACACGAGACCTCGGTTTAAAGTCTCATCTGAAAGACTTGTTAATCTTTTTAGGGTCAGACGGGGGATCGAACCTGCGATCGAACCTGCGCTTCATATATTGGTTTAGATAGTATTTATTGCAAGACATAAATCACATATAATATACAACGACATACATAATGCAAAGGATCAAGTAGGAAGCTAAAAGTAGCTTCTATAAAAAAAACATTTTCCTTTCATATATTGACAACGCACAGATTAGTGTTGAAGTCAAATAATAGTTATTTAGGTATTAAAAACGCAAACGTTGTAATATAAATTATATAACAAATTGCAAATACCATCTGTTGACAGCTTCTCTAGCAACTTGGTTTTCTCTTCTAACCCATCTTCCAGTTTGAGTATCCTCTGTTGTAGCTCTACAACTTTCTGTAGCATTTTGTAGTCGTAATCAAACTTTGAAGTACAGTGTGGTTCTTCACCCAGTCCAAATTGAACACAGTTAAGAAGCAACACCATAACTATGAACATATTCGACATATTCGACACATTATACATACTCATTCTTTATTGTATATATAACATGTTATGCCCACATACAAGTATTAAATGTCATGGTACTTCTATTTTTGTCCGGAAGATTACGGCACGTTTTCATGTGTTTTAGTGTTACACATAAATTAACGCTTCAGCCAATAATATTGCATAGATATAACATGCGACGTTATCAACCAATCGCTGGACGTATTGTTAAATGTAACAGGATTAAGGTAGTTACCGACCCTAACCTGTTTTTTGTTGTAAAATGATCTCTTTTTAAATATTTACCATGTTGATATTCTTAACATGCCGAGTAAATTGGCCAAACAACATAGATCCAGATCGGATGCCTTGTCTGATCAGGATCTATGTTATTTTCTATTCAGTGTTTTAGTTTATACAAAATTATTTTAGTTTTGACTACACTATCCGAATAGCAAACAAAATAGAGCCTGATCAGATGGTACGTTCTGTGAGGATAGTGCAAAGATACAGACAGAGACCATTCCAGAGTCTCCTCTTGTTTATTTACGTAGGGGAAGGTGGGGCAAAATGGTCCCATAGGGTAAAATGGCACATCTCATATAACTCAACTATCAGGTACTGCCACCTGTTAGTATAAATATGATGTGATTAGTAACATGTCATAGAGCGTCTAACAAAATGGCGGTCCTTTAAATCTTGGTATGGTGATCTGTTTGATGAAAAAAAGGATTGTTGATGCTTGTGATCTATGGTACATGGTGTCATATATTATTAATTGTGATTAAGATATGCAGTAGATTGCTGTTGTACCTATGTTAGCTTACAAGTCAGTGTAATGTACACATATCAGGAGGAAAGAATTAGTGTGTTTCTTGAAGAGCGTTTAATGAAATGGATTGTTTTTATGTCATGTGCATATGGGGCAAAATGGTACACCTATGGAAGGTCATTATGGCATATGGGCCATTTTGCCCCATGGCTGTATACCATTTTGCCCCAATGCTTCGATATAATTTATGTCAACTAATATTTAATATTTGTATATCTCATGAACCTTTATAGTTAATTTATATGATAATATAGGAATAACAAATGATCTAATGCCAACCAGTTCTTCGTAATGGTCTACCTGCCCCTGTAAATTTTACAAACCAAGACCAACAACCGGCTCAACCGACTCAACCAACTCTTGGTAATGGTCTACTTGGCCTTGTAGATTTTACAAACCAAGACCAACAACCAGCTCAACCACCTCGTGGCAACAGTCTACCTGCTCTTGTAAATGTTACAGACCAAACCCAAGAACCAGTTCAACCACCTCTTACTAATGGTCCAACTGCTCCTGAATATGTCACACACCTAGAGCAACATCCAGCAGAACCAATTACTGATAATGGTCCACTAGCTCTGGCTAATATTAAGCCTGGTCCTGGAGATGAACAGTTGCTTGCATTAGTTCTGTCAGTTGCTGTAAATGGTCAAAAACCTCCTGAAGTTGATCATTTGGCTCAACCAATTCATAATGGTGTACCACACCAACCACCTCATGAAAGAAGTGAACCAGTTCAAGAGGCTTACGAAATTGATCTAGCAGATTAAAGTTTAAATCTGATAAATGTAATTTCAAGATATGGGCCATTTTGACCCTTTAAGGTGTGCCATTTTGTACAACCATAGGGGCAAAATGACCCACTAACTATAATATTTTTATTTTTCATTCTGTATCTGAATCATTAACCATATTGGTGTCATCATATGCTATGTTGTTATTAATACAGTAAAGTTTTATAAAATGCTTTAAATGTATTATTATATTTAAAAACTGACATATATATCCGATTAAAAGCTTAAGGGGGCCATTTTGCACCACCTTCCCCTACATGATGTAAAGCACCGACACGAGACCTCGGTTTAAAGTCCCATCTGAAAGACTGTTAATTTTATTAGGGTCAGCCGGGGGGGTCGAACCTGCGATCCCTGGATTACCAGTCCAGAGGGTTAAGGTGTTTATATGCAATGGTCTATATTGAATTAGGTATATTTGTCTGGAAATGTTCAATAACGCACAATTAAATATCATTTCAGGCATATTAGTACATTAATTGGTTCCGCATTTACATATAGATGTGCATCCAACTTCAGTCGTGTACAGTACCGTAGCAATCTATGGGGGGGGGGGTGGTCGGGTGCATGCATTTTATTTATTTCATTTTTCATTGCTTTGGACATTTTGGAAATGTGGCTACGGGCCTGGTTTAGCCATCTATGATGTCACTTGCATTTATTTTTGTGGATTATCCAACCTAAGTTAAGCGTAAACTCTATAAACATTTCAAATACTATACTTTCGGAAATATTATTTGATGTATAGGATATAATGTGTGTTTTACGTTTATTTATCGGCGCTACCGGTTGCCCATATGAGCGACGCCTCCTGAAGAGATTAGTAATTTTAGATTTTGGAGGATAGTGCAATGATACAGACAGAGACCCATTACAGAGTCTCCTCTGGTTCTTTTACGTGTACGGTGTAAAGCACCGACACGAGACCTCGGTTTAACGTCCCATCTGAAAGACTAAAAATATTGGACTGTGTGAGGCGCGTAAAACACACACTTATATAACAAGATCCTACTAAATATAATTGTTATTTCGTAAATGTACGTCTAGTATTTAATATAATACTCTGGCCTTTTGACACCAGTCCAATGTTAATAATAATGGACTGCAAGTACACAGATATGACGTCACGACAGTGTTTTAAAGTGATTGACATTAAGCCATATTTTCATTTAATACATTTTCACTCTATGTGTTTACTTAAGGTGACACCAGCACAGACTGTTTAAGTACTAAGCACTTATCCCACAAACACATTGTAACTTCACATTACACAGCTGAATTTTTAATTTTGTCATTGTTTCGTCGTACCCATTTCTCTGCGACATTACCGGAAACAGGATGTGTAATAGGTTTTCACAGTTTAGGCTTGCATTATTTAGTACACTACACGAGTGACGTGTCGTCGACAATGTGATAAAGAGGTGAATGGTTAACTTACAGTCACATCGAAATATTACACATCGTACATTTGAAATGCCCGTGCATTAAAAAAAAGAAAAAAAAAAAGAAGAAAACAAAATAACAGGGAATAGTACAGATTGCCCTCACGTGCTTTATGTCAAACATATATTATAATTTGAACGTTTGGACCTTTTTCCATACAACAATGGTGTTGTTGTGACCTAATAGTTTTATTAATTTATTTACGTCTCATCAATGTACAACAATTACAGAACAACATTAAAATAATACATGGTATAGTACATTGCCACTCATAAATGAGTTACAAGAGACGGTATTTATCAAAGTATAAAACACATCACATTATGCAGTTGTAATAATATAGTATGATATAACATATGTATATAGATACATGTATTTGTAAGCAACACATGCTAAATCTGAATAGCCTACGCTAATCTAACCTAAAATAAGCTTACAATCAAAATGATATCATAAAATGCTGATGATTGTATGAGAGCACTAATAGTGTTGTGGTGACCTAGTACCCAATATGTGCATTTTCTAATTAGGACACGCACTCTACAACTTCAATGTGGTTGCTCGTCAAATTACGAAAGACAAAATGCTTAACAACGGTGAATAGTTTATATACATTTATTTTAGCTCGATCGCGAAAACAAGTTCTTACAACTTATATTAATCGCTCTCGAGACCTCATTCCTGATGGAATCCATCGCCACGAGGGTGAGAGAAGAGGCAATGTGGAAATAGTGCCTTGCCTAAGGGCACAATCGTAATGGCTACAGCGGAGGTTCGAACTCCGGCCCTTCGCCCATTGAAGCGAACGCGCTACCACTGCGCTATTACGACTTCCACAACGGTGAATAGAATGCGCAGAATTACATACAAAGTTTCATGACTCATACTATAATAGAGCTGTATAAGCAACATTTGGTTATATTACCCGGCTGACCTCCCCAGGACGTGCACGTCACGGTCGGAGCACATCTCGCAGCAGCCGACTAGGCCACATGGAATCTTCAGCGTGTCACACTCTCTGCCGGTGTGTGCGCGCATCATATTATCGACTTGACCGATTTGGAGTAAACGAGTACACGCAACCTTTATCTCAGCATGACCCACACAGCCTCAAAGAATAGCAACGTGTGCAGATCTGGAAGCGACACATGACGCGCTGATGTCTAACTGCATAGTGGGTTTATACCCCTGCTGCGAGATGACTAATAGTGACGGGGTGACCCGAAAATGACCCGTTCGAAAGTAGGAATACAATACTTATCACTCTGCGAAGCGAGAGGAAGCCTCCTCCTGATGTCTACCAGGCAACTCATATGTACTCGCCCATGTGCCTCGACGGTGGTGAGGATAAATATAACCTACTTGAATGGATTGATGGTACAAGCGGATCTGTAGTCCAGTGGTTAACACGTTTGACTGGTAATCCCGGGATCGCAGGTTTGATCCCCCGTCTGACCCTGAAATGAACAGTCTTTCAGTTTGGGACTTTAAGCCGAGGTCTCGTGTCGGTGCTGTACACTGTACACGTAAACGAACCAGAGGAGGCTCTGGAATGGGTCTCTGTCTGTATCATTGTAACCTGGGTTCCAGTCTATCGATTTTTCACTTTTTATCTTCTGGCTAAATGACGATATTATCAGAACCTTAATACAGGCCAATTAATGGTATCGGTGTTAAAATATATTTACAGTGGAACCTCCACTAACGGTCACCTCCGGTGAGCGGTCACCTCCGGTAAACGGTCACTTTTATTCCCCCCGAGCGATTTTCCTATATATAACACCTCTGTTGAGCGGTCACATCTCATCTCCGGCCAGCGGCCACCAAAGTGACCGTTTTGGGACAAAATTTCCTACCATAAACGGTCAAAATCCACCAAAAATCGGCAAAATATTTACAGAGATGCGGTCGCGAAAATATGTAACATTCAAATCAGATGTAGACATTGAAAGATTGAATTTACGGAGTGGAAAAAAAGATATATTTTATTAATAATTATCATTTTTTAATAGTTATATTACAGCTATCAAATGATATTTTGGCCTTAAAAACAATATTGATTAGTTTTTCACACGTTTTTACAGAAGTCTCCAATCATACGTGATTATCCGCCATTATGCGGGAAATTGATGAGTCATCCTGGTTTTCCATTCTATTTTTGAAGAGTGTAAAATACAAAGTCTAGCACTATAGGTTGTTAAATCATAAACAAACTTGGAGTGATCACACAAGGCGCTGAAAACCATTGTTTTGATCGGATTACTGGGATATCAAAGGCCGATTATTCGATCGCATTGTTTGATGAAAGTTAATCTCCTAAGGTAAGCATAATTAGGAAACACCTGCATTTAATATTTACATATGTTTAATTTGAAAAATAAATAAAATGTTAATAAAAATAAAAGTTTAAATTTCAGATTCTGTTGTCTCATTTCTTGTTGTTATCATACTACATATAAGGCAATCCCATTGACAGATTATTGTTATCACAGCTTTTCCAGGCATGCTTGCTTTGAAAATAATTTCTAGATGTCCAGCAGTCTCCCTCCGTTAAGCAGCACCTCCCTTAAGCAGCCAATTTGTGCCCTTCCCAAGAGTGGCTGCTTAAGAGAGGTTCCACTGTATTTGACTGACCAGGAAAAATATATCGACCCCTGTTCCCAAGCTAGTATCATTGCACTATCCTCTAAAAATATATCCACGACCGTGTTTTAAGAATAGTTTCATTGCATAATGCACAAAGTTGTTCAGGGTATTTGAGGAGGAGGGCCAATTACTAATGTTGATATAACTTGTGGCCCAACCCATTTGCTTTCATGTGTGTGTCAATCTTTGTATTGTTGTATATGTGTATATAATGCAATAACATATTATTAAACCAAAAGAGCAGACGGATCTGTAGTGCAGTGGTAACACGCTGGACTGGTAATACAGGGATCGCAGGTTCGATCACTCGTCTGACCCAAATAAAATTAACAGTCTTTCAGATGGGACTTTAAACCGAGGTCTCGTGTCCGTGCTGTACACCGTGCACGTAAAAGAACCAGAGGATACTCTGGAATGGGTCTCTATCTGTATCATTGCACTATCCTCCATAAATCTAAAATTACTAATATCTTCAGGAAGCGTCCCTCATATGGGCAACCGGTAGCGACGCTAAATAAACGTAAAACACACACACATTAAACCAAGACCGCATAGTAAGTCGGCCGATACCTTAACGGTTGTTTGATATAATAGATGCATGTGCACACACTCGTATTTGAAGAGGATATCCAGGGGCGTAGCTTGGCTGGAATCGATGTGTAGGCCAAATTAAAACTTAAGACGGGAGGGGGTCCGGGGGTCGTCCCCAGGCAAACTATTTATAGCGTATATAATTTAATCCTGGCCTTCCGATTTTTGTTGCAGATTTGGCATTTTTATTTTTTCGATTTTTCGAGGAAAAGTGTAGGTCACGGCCTATAGGCCTATAGGAAGCTACGCCAATGTTATTAGTTTGAGGTTACTGTATACGAATACATAGACGTTATATGACACGAGACCTCGGGTTCAAGTCCCATATGAATGACTGTTAATTGTATTAGGGTCAGACGGGGGATCGAACCTGCAATCTATGGACTACCAGTCCAACGTGATAAGCACTGTACTATAGATCCGTCGTGTATGTACACAGCAAAAAGTAAAATTCCGTTCAAAATAAAGTATAAACTATATTGATTTTACAACGATTGCGAAACAAGTTTTAACAACTTATATTAATCACTCGTTGGCATGGATGAAAGCGTAAATGTTGTCATTCGTGTGGGAGGAAACCGCAGTACCCGGAGAAAACCCACCTATCCGATCTGGCGACCACATACTTCCTGTTCCGAGGATCGAACCCGGGTTGCATTGGTGAGAAGCGAGCGCGCTAACCACTGCACTACCCATACAACTGTTAGTGGTGGAGGCAGTTTTCAGGTACCCATGCAACTGTTAGTCGTGAAGGCAGTATCCAGGTACCCATACAACTGTTAGTGGTGAAAGCAGTTTCCATGTACCCATACAACTGTTAGTGGTGAAGGCAGTTTCCATGTACCCATACAACTGTTAGTGGTGAAGGCAGTTTCCAGGTACCCATACAACTGTTAGTGGTGAAAGCAGTTTCCATGTACCCATACAACTGTTAGTGGTGAAGGCAGTTTCCATGTACCCATACAACTGTTAGTGGTGAAGGCAGTTTCCATGTACCCATACAACTGTTAGTCGTGAAGGCAGTTTCCAGGTACCCCATACAGCTGTTAGTGGTGAAGTCAGTTTCCAGGTACCCATACAGCTGTTAGTCGTGAAGGCAGTTTCCAGGTACCCATACCACTGTTAGTGGTGAAGGCAGTTTCCAGGTACCCCATACAACTGTTCGTGTTGAAGGCAGTTTCCCCTTACTCATACAGCTGTTAGTGGTGAAGGCAGTTTCCAGGTGACACATATAACTGTTAGTGATGAACGCAGTTTCCAGGTACCCCATACAACTGTTAGTGTTGAAGGCAGTTTCCCCTTACTCATACAGCTGTTAGTGGTGAAGGCAGTTTCCAGGTGACACATACAACTGTTAGTGATGAAGGCAGTTTCCAGGTACCCCATACAGCTGTTAGTGTTGAAGGCAGTTTCCAGGTACCCCATACAATTGTTAGTCGTGAAGGCAGTATCTAGGTACCCATACAACTGTTAGTGTTGAAGGCAGTTTCCAGGTACCTATAGAGTTGTTAGTGGTGAAGGCAGTTTCCAGGTACCCAATACAACTGTTAGTCGTGACGGCAGTATCCAGGTACCCATACAACTGTTAGTGTTGAAGGCAGTTTCCAGGTACCCATACAACTGTTAGTGGTGAAGGCAGTTTCCAGGTACCCCATACAACTGTTAGTCGTGAAGGCAGTATCCAGGTACCCATACAGCTGTTAGTCGTGAAGGCAGTGTCCAGGTACCCCATACAACTGTTAGTGGTGAAGGCAGTTTCCAGGTACTCCATACAACTGTTAGTGGTGAAGGCAGTTTCCAGGTACTCCATACAACTGTTAGTCGTGAAGGCAGTGTCCAGGTACCCCATACAACTGTTAGTGGTGAAGGCAGTTTCCAGGTACTCCATACAACTGTTAGTGTTGATGGCAGTATCCAGGTACCCATACAACTGTTAGTGTTGAAGGCAGTATCTAGGTGACCCATACAGCTGGTAGTGTTGAAGGCAGTGTCCAGGTACCCATACAACTGTTAGTGTTGAAGGCAGTATCCAGGTACCCATACAACTGTTAGTGTTGAAGGCAGTATCTAGGTGACCCATACAGCTGTTAGTGTTGAAGGCAGTTTCCAGGTACCCATACAGCTGTTAGTGGTGAAGGCAGTATCCAGGTACCCCATACCACTGTTAGTCGTGAAGGCAGTTTCCCGGTACCCATACAACTGTTAGTCGTGAAGGCAGTTTCCCGGTACCCCATACAACTGTTAGTGGTGAAGGCAGTGTCTAGATGACCCATACAACTGTTAGTGGTGAAGGCAGTTTCCAGGTACCCCATATAACTGTTAGTCGTGAAGGCAGTATCCAGGTACCCATACAACTGTTAGTGTTGAAGGCAGTTTCCAGGTACCCATACAACTGTTAGTCGTGAAGGCAGTTTCCAGGTACCCATACAACTGTTAGTCGTGAAGGCAGTTTCCAGGTACCCATACAACTGTTAGTGGTGAAGGCAGTTTCCAGGTACCCATAGAGTTGTTAGTCGTGAAGGCAGTTTCTAGGTACCCATAAAGTTGTTAGGGATGGAGGCAGTTCCAATGTCTTCCTACAGCTGTTAGGGATGGAGGCAGTTCCAATGTCTTCCTGCAGCTGTTAGGGGTGGAGGCAGTTCCAATGTACTCGTACATCCACTGTTTTCAAACAGTGAAAGATGGCATTTTTTCTCTGTCACTGCTTGAGTTTCGTATTCCTCCGCGGTTGGGTGTACATTTGTAATTTAGCAATTTTGCGACAATCATGAACAGTTAATTATAATGTAATATATTCTGATGAATTTGTTTAGCCTGTTGGTTTTAATTTTGACAGCAAACATAAAGTAAGTAAAAAATTATACCGGAATTATTTCTTAATACGTATGATCACATTAACATAAGTGCTTGTGCGGTTGTGTATTGTAGAGAAATGAGGCCCCCGACAGGGGCAGCTAAAATGAAATATATACAAATATTATATTAACCAAAATCATTAGAAATCATAAAACAAAAAGATTTGTGTTTATTAGTGTAAGATAGGATTTTATTTTATCGAATGATCACCGAAATATGTATTTCCAAGAGTTGCGTTATAAGATTTTTAAACACTCGGTGAAATAAAATCCTATCTTACACTTAGTCTAATAAACACAAATATCTTACTTTTTAATTCGACTCACTATATTGAACATACAACACACGCCAACTCCCGGCCCTGAACATAAGGGGGACACGGTAAGGAACCACACTGTGCTTCTACGAGATAGATAATATGTTGATCGTTTGTGTCGCGTCCATTGGGTAAGAACTCGGGATTACTATCTAAGCAGATGTGATTAGCTCCGTTGTGAGTATAGTGCGCAGCCACGAGATACCCACTGTACTCGAGTTTCCAACCAATATAGCAGCTTGTTCTCGCCGGTATCATAACATTTGCTGATTTAAGAGTCCTGCAAACCGCACACGGCATGTCCTGAGGGTACACTGAAAACGGGAATATAATCTCCGGCTCACTATTTTGAATCTCTGTCCCATATATACGACTCCTGTAATCGTCGTTTCCGTCGGAATAATTGGACCAGGAGGGAACTAATGGCAAGCATAAGGTATCAGTACCACCGCCCTTTTCGTTGTAGTGTTTGCCCCCAGTATAACCTGTATTGATGCAAAAGCTATATATTAAGACAGATATAAATGTCATGAAGATAACATAGGAACCCATGACCTAATTGGAATGGTTAGAAGCACCGAACAGTTACTTAATTGGTGTTCAATCGTTTCGTTTCAAAGCTTGGTTGCGCCCTTTCATATTCGTTCCGTCGCCAAGCTGTTTCACGTGTCTTTGTTCCTTCTTGTCATAGTCCCGTCGCTGCGAAGGAATGATAATTTGCGACAATTCGTCCCGTTGCCCCCATCGTGAGAGTGACACACACCTGTGTGTGTTTTACGTTTATTTATCGTCGCTATCGGTTGCCCATATGAGCGACGTCTCCTGAAGATATTAGTGATTTTAAATTTTGGAGGATAGTGCAATGATACAGACAGAGACCCATTCCAGAGTCTCCTTGGTTCTTTTACGTGCACGGTGTAAAGCACCGACACGAGACCTCGATTTACCGTCCCATCTGAAACTGAAATACTGTTAATTTTATTAGGGTCAGACGGGGGATCGAATCTGCGATTCCTAGATTACCAGACCAGCGTGTTACCCTATGGACTACATATCCGTTTGTGACACACACCTGCGAATAGTAGGCCTTAATCTTCGCCCCTTCGCTCCGTCGCCATGCTATGATTACTTACAACTCGTCACACGTGTATGCGAATATGGCGGGACGTAAAGACGCTAATTATCGGTACGTCCCCGCGAAGAAACGGTTATTAAAGAATGTAGAACAGCGGGGCGACGAAACGAAGGAACGACGATTAAGGACGCCATACTTCGTATCGTCGTTCCTTATGACGGAACGATAATTAGCGGCAATGAGGCATAGCATAGCGTGGCAAAGAAACAAAGTTGTGGCTGTCCAATTAGCGCAGTGGTTAGCGCGCCCGCTTCTCACCAATGCAACCCGGGTTCGATCCTCGGACCGGGAAGTATGTGAGATGGTACGATGGTCGCCAGATCGGACTGGTGGGTTTTTTCTCCGGGTACTCCGGTTTCCTACCACGCGAATGACAACATTTACGCTTTCATCTACGCCAACGAGAGTGATTAATATATTAAGTTGCTAAAACTGGGTTCGCAATCGTTGTAAAATAAATAAAGTTTAAAAAAACGAAGATTTAGGGGAATACATTTACGTGGCGCAAACCAGCGCCGGTAGCGACGATAAATAAAAGTAAAACACACAGTTCCTCACAGAGCCGGAATATAACTCGATTGCGAAACAAGTTCCTAGACAATAGTGTAATCGCTCTCGATGCCGAGTTTATGATGGAGTCCATCCCAATGAAGGACCAACAAAAATTGCAATGTGGATTTAGCATATTCAGCACCGAAAGGACACCACCATCGTGACTATGACGGGGCTTGAACGCACACACCCTCTGTTACAAGTCCGGTACCGTATCTAGTGTCCCGCATTCTTGTTCCTTATTAATATTAATAGTATGCTTGGAAATATTCAACACTATTTACACGTGAATATTTGTGGCTGGAAATGATCGATTTGTGGCGCTAAAATAACTATACATATGGCCAATATATAATTATCTTTGTAATATACTTATTTGAATACTGACATATTGTTAAAGATTTACAACTATAGACAAGAAGGGTGTCGTCATGGCAACTGCTCCGTCCCCATCTTACATACACGGAACCACGCCCTGTAAATGATCTTATATAATAACATACATATATATGTATCGCATCCATATCATAAATAGATTATACAATCAATATAAACAAATAGTCTGAAAGAACATTATTACTAAAAGATGACAGGCGCGATTTTGATGTTTCGGGGGTGTCAATCAAAGCCGAGAGACGAAAGAGGGCGGAGACATGTAGAGAGTGTACACAAATAATTTAAAACACTAAGCAGCTTAAAGTTTATTAGTACGTATTTACAAAATTAAATTGGTAGCACGTGCCTGACCAATTTAATTTTGTAAATACATACCAATAAACTTTAACCTATACATAATATACTTATTATCTTTAATCGCTCTGAAGAATCAATATGCAATGCATTACAAGAGTTTTATTTCGAAATACAATGGGCAATATACCCATGAGTACACATTATATACACATTACATACTTTCAAACGTGAACATTGGCACTGCGTGCCTTGTGTAAATATGTAATATAATTATATAGAGCAAATGTGCAAATACAAACACGTGCAAATACAAAACGTTTACGATTGGCTAGCGTATAACGTATAATGAGATATGAACACTAGTCATAGAACAGGTTGTTTCTGACTTGAAACGATTTGTATATATACATAGCCAAATCTTTAATTATTATAACATTTTTTGAGGTCATCAATTCACTAAATTTAGGAACATTTGGATTTCTCCAAAAGTATTTCTTAATATGTGTTTTTCTTAAATCGGTATATAGCTGACATTCTAAAATAAAATGAAATTCATCTTCTAAAGTTAAACAATATCTACATATTCTTTCTTCATATGGTATTGCTAAGGGTCTATGCCATCGACCAGTTTACACATATGCCACATTACATTAATAAAAGGGATATGTAGCAAACAGTAATAAACATATAAGGCTTAGCTTAAAATAACCAAATGGTGCTGAAATTAGCATGCACGTGCTTATGTAAATTCAATTTAATCAAGTAAAAGCTTTCAGTTAAAATGATAAATGCATACAAATGCTATCTATAATTGTGCATGATGGCTGACACATATTCGAATATGTGCCCGGACGCCTGAATATTCGAATATGTGCCCGGACACCCGAATATTCGAATATGTGCCCGGACGCCCGAATATTCGAATATGTGCCCGAACACCCGAATATTCGAATATGTGCCCGGACGCCCGAATATTCGAATATGTGCCCGGACACCCGAATATTCGAATATGTGCCAGGACACCCGAATATTCGAATATGTGCCCGGACGCCCGACTATTCGAATATGTGCCCGGACGCCCGACTATTCGAATATGTGCCCGGACGCCCGAATATTCAAATACTTTTCCAGTATTCGAATATTTGGAAAAACATATAATAAGTGTTAAGTAACATTCCATTAAGATGTTCGTATCATGTTGTTGATTTATTATAGAGTCACCCCTATAGAAAGGGCCAACCATTTCTGAGTTATGAGAAACCTCTTATGAACATTCCGTTATGCACTAATACTATACTTGCAGGTCAGGCACCAGGTAATCGGTAATCATTAGTAACTAGCTGGTGGCGCATCAACCGGCTATCTCAGAATGAACCCCTGACGAGGTTCGACCTACCGCTCTGTAGGCGGATGCTTCAACCACTAGGCCACGGAGGCGGTCTTATATGTTACACATGAACTTATGAGCTGCTTAATGTTGCGTAGTTCGCTTAGTTAGTTGCCCAGTGACGGCTTGCTCTCATAGGCCAGAACGAACGTCGGGACATAGTCGACCTGGCTGTGATATCATAGTTACGAGGTCCAATAAACTTGACGCTGCGATATCACGAATATCCTCAGTTTTCACAACAGTTTCCAGGAAATTGAACCATTTGGTATTACATTTAGTGTTTCAAAACATGTCCCCGGACCCCACTAGGATGGACCGCCAATGGCGGCCAGGCTAGACTTACTGATACTAACTTAGTACCCCCAGTTATTTGTTTCTGGGTACACCTTTGATCAATAACCTTACTGCTTATATTATCAATCTTTCACCTGATAAGGCGTAATCTATAAACAAACATAGCTCATCATCATGCAGACTATTTCCTTTCTTTGGAAAAGCCAAAGACTAATACTACATATAATCATACTATATAACATATGTACATGTTTAAGCTTTTGATTGCGTAATAACGTCTTTTTCATTCTGTAGTGTTCAAATCGTTTCTATGGGGAGGGCCAATCACTAATGTTGTCAAAACTTGTGGCCCAATCCATTTGCTAATTATGTATCGGTTAAACGATTGTTATTGTTATTATTATTATTATACATCTATATAGAGCAATACAATATTATCAAATCAACAAACACAGCTATCATACAGATTGAAAGATATGATTCATTTTATGAATATTACGTGCCAGACTTTTAATCTTTGGACAACATCGCTTTGATCGTTTTGGACACAGGCGCTTGTTTCAGTCAATAATAAAAACACATCTACACATAAGAGGAAGGGTATCAAACGGTTATGGAGATAAACAAGATTCCTGGAATTCTCAGTAAATTTACCAAGGAAAGCAGAAAATGTCCCCCACAATGTTTGTATTGACACAAACATGCTCCTGTGAATTTAGACCAATCAAGTATTCATTCAGCAATGGATAGCGAATAATTACTACCCACAAACCAATGAGAGACATTTCTCATTTTTCTATTACCTCCCTTGACAGATAACGTCCGAGGTATCCCGAAATTAATATTGATCCTTTAACCGAACTCCTTTGTTTTTAATGTTGTTTTCTAACAAGATGATTTTCGGATACATGCAATTTTATCACAATTATATAGGTTCATTATTTGATAGCCACATTTGCAGTAAAGTATCAATTGGATATGATTATATGACATATGTCGCGATTAATTATAATTTAATATTATAAGATGAGAAATCGGACGAAACATTGATAGCATGTCGTGCAAAGAAAACACCGATAAAAACAGAGGCAACCACTTAAGATGACTTGCATACTATTAGGGATTATTCAGGGGAGGGAACTCACATATATCTCTCATTATTAATACTGGGCATACTCCTGTTCGGCCACGGAGGCCCCTAACATTTCTGTGATTTGCATAATGACACATAATTATGCGCAACTGTCACAATGAATACAATGTCTAGTTGATACAAATTATTTTAGCTCGAGTGTGAAGCAAGTTCTTACAACCTATATTAAAGGGGTTCTCTACATTTTTGTAAAAATAGTTTACAATAATAGAATGTGTTCATACTTGGCACATCACTAGTACTATGTATTACTGGTGTAGTCCTATTGTTCCCACTTATATAAAATTAGGTAAAAACGGGTGTGGGAATAAGAGGATTTGTGTTGCAGTGTGTTTAAGAGTGTTTAAGATCAAATACAATCAAACGGACGGATAGACACGCAGACAGACAACAACTATATATATACATACCATGAACCTGTAACCACCAACAACAAGACTTTGTCCACCGCGTTTGTTGCGGACAAACTCAATTTGAACTTGTGCATTCGCCAAAAATTTGGAATGGTCATTTACCTATGAAGTGGGAATAAGAGTACTACTGGACAACAGCAAGTGGGAATACAAGGATTAAACCGTATTACTAACCAAAATATGAAATAAAATTGATATGCTAATGACCTTGCTTTTTTATTGATTTTTTTTAATAACATGCCTATTATCCATTTCGGCCAATAATTTCTCATTTTGGCGACAAAAGTAAAATAAAAAATTATTTGCAATTATTATGTGTGTATTGATATAAATTGGTATTCGTTTTATTTTATGAATTAATTTGTAACATGCCAATTTTACTACTTTTTCTTTTAAACTGTTGGACATCTATGTATCTCGTCAGTAAGCTTACAACATGCATATTATTATATAAAAATAACGTTTACATTATAGAAGATCTAATTATGTTCATGTGTATTCATTAACATCATTGTTGACACAGGAAATAAGTAACGTAATGTAATGGAGGTAATTTTTCTATTATAAAAATGAAAAATGCAAATATTGTGATAATATTTAAAACTAAGCACCATATATAATAATACTGATTAATACAGTCAAACCTGCCCAAGAGAATACCTCAATAAAGATACAACTTGTCCTAAGAGGCCAAATTAGGTGTGTATTGAGATAATAACTAGCTAAAATTGTGGATGTCGTGAAAGCGCGTTCGCTTCATGTGCGAAAGTCCCGGAGTGTTCGTGCCTAGCTGTAGCCATTACGATTGTGTCCTTAGGCAATGCATTTAGATTCCACATTGCCTCTTCTCTCTCCTTCGTGGCGATGGATTCCATCAGGAATGAGTTCGTGAGAAGGATTAATATAAGTTGTATGAACTTATTTCGCAATCAAGATAAAATAAATTTGTATTATAAACTAAAATTCCATAAATATCTCAACTTCAAATTGTTCTCAACTCTTGATTCTCAAAGTTAATAATTCCTTAAACGCCTTCATTGAGATATTGTGTCTGAATATTAAATAAAACATATACCCCAACATTGTTCATGTTTATTGATTGATCAATATAAGAATATTTGTGCCCAGAGCAATCTGAACGTGAGAAATTTGATGAAAGTAGGGCCAGAGAGTGCAATGGCAAATGGCCCAATTCAACATCCTCCGGCCAGATTGCCACGATTCTTCACTATCCGGATGTATAGTACTATCCGAATTACTTATTACCGGCTCAATATTTAACTCTTCGATAACGGAATGATCGTCCATTGTTTGGCCTTCATGCCATGCAGTTTAGCGCGCCGATGACTGTGCTGCCCGCCTGTCGCTTTTAGCGGATGAAAACCCTTTTAAACGGCATGTTAAATCAAACGTATGGTTATTGTTGTTGTGATTTGACAGGCGGCGTGAGCGTAAAATGTACACGTCGTAATAATGTTCTACCGCGAACGTCTTTAATCACTCTCGAGACCCCATTTAAAGTGGAATTCATCGCCACGAGGGAGAGAGAAGAGGTAATGTGGAACTTAAATGCATTAACATAAGGGCACAATAATAACGGCTCCAGCAAATATACATCTTTAGCAAATATCAATTCATCCTGCAACCAATAACCAAATCGGCTGAATTGCAGAATCCTGCGACATATGCATATGCTCCGCATGCTTTAATGTTAATTCTTGAGCTATTTGTATATGCATTTTGGAGACCCACTTCCCAAATATATTCAAAGTACAACACATGATATCAAGAGCTAACTCCCATCAACGAGAAATGAGTCCTATCAGTCATGGAGTGTAAATCCAGACATACAGTGGATGATAATATCTTACTAGTGAAATCGTAACTAATTAATGAATCAATTAAGGATATCAACATACATTGTTTATACAAATTTATTTTAGCTCGATTGCGAAACAAGTTCTTATAACTTATATTAATCACTCTCGAGACCTCATTCCTGATGGAATCCATCGCCACGAGGGAGAGAGAAGAGGCAACGTGGAAATGCCTTGCCTAAGGGCACAATCGTAACGGCTCCAGCGGGGTTCGAACTCCGGATCGTTTGCACCTGAAGTGAACGCGCATCCACTGCGCTATCAGGACTTCAACATACATGTATATTGTTGTATATTATTGTATGCACATAAGTGTTATTATGTGCTACAATGGACCATTGTTGCGCATATTAACATGAACAAGTGTGCATCCTAAGTAAAATGATAAGCAGAAATAGTCAAGTACTATACATACATAACATGTATTGCTTCATATTTTTGCGTTTTTTACGTTAATTTATCGTCGCTACCGGTTGCCCATATGAGCGACGCCTCCTAAAGGGATTAGTGTTTTTATATTTTGGAGGATAGCGCATAGCCATGTATTATGTCACTTGCATTTATTGTTGTGGATTATCCAACCTAAGTTAAGCGTAAACTCTATAAACATTTCAAATACTATACTTTCGGAAATATTGTTTGATGTATAGGATATAATGTGTGTTTTACGTTTATTTATCGTCGCTACCGGTTGCCCATATGAGCGACGCCTCCTGAAGAGATTAGTAATTTTAGATTTTGGAGTATAGTGCAATGATACAGACAGAGACCCATTCCAGAGTATCCTCGGGTTCTTTTACGTGCACTGTGTAAAACACCGACACGAGACCTCGGTTTAAAGTCTCATCTGAAAGACTTGTTAATCTTTTTAGGGTCAGACGGGGGATCGAACCTGCGATCGAACCTGCGCTTCATATATTGGTTTAGATAGTATTTATTGCAAGACATAAATCACATATAACATACAACGACATACACGATACATAATGCAACGACATACATGATACATAATGCAACGACATACACGATACATAATGCAACGACATACACGATACATAATGCAACGACATACACGATACATAATGCAACGACATACACGATACATAATGCAACGACATACACGATACATAATGCAACGACATACACGATACATAATGCAACGACATACACGATACATAATGCAACGACATACACGATACATAATGCAACGACATACATAATGCAAAGGATCAAGTAGGAAGCTAAAAGTAGCTTCTATAAAAAAACATTTTCCTTTCATATATTGACAAAGCACAGATTAGTGTTGAAGTCAAATAATAGTTATTTAGGTATTAAAAACGCAAACGTTGTAATATAAATTATATAACAAATTGCAAATACCATATGTTGACATCTTCTCTAGCAACTTGGTTTTCTCTTCTAACCCATCTTCCAGTTTGAGTATCCTCTGTTGTAGCTCTACAACTTTCTGTAGCATTTTGTAGTCGTAATCAAACTTTGAAGTACAGTGTGGTTCTTCACCCAGTCCAAATTGAACACAGTTAAGAAGCAACACCATAACTATGAACATATTCGACATATTCGACACATTATACATACTCATTCTTTATTGTATATATAAAATGTTATGCCCACATACAAGTATTAAATGTCATGGTACTTCTATTTTTGTCCGGAAGATTACGGCACGTTTTCATGTGTTTTAGTGTTACACATAAATTAACGCTTCAGCCAATAATATTGCATAGATATAACATGCGACGTTATCAACCAATCGCTGGACGTATTGTTAAATGTAAACAGGATTAAGGTAGTTACCGACCCTAACCTGTTTTTTGTTGTAAAATGATCTCTTTTTAAATATTTACCATGTTGATATTCTTAACATGCCGAGTAAATTGGCCAAACAACATAGATCCAGATCGGATCCCTCGTCTGATCAGGATCTATGTTATTTTCTATCCAGTGTTTTATTTTTAGTGTATACAAATTTATTTTAGTTTTGACTACACTATCCGAATAGCAAACAACATAGAGCCTGATCAGATGGTACGTTCTGTGAGGATAGTGCAAAGATACAGACAGAGACCATTCCAGAGTATCCTTGTTTATTTACGTACATGATGTAAAGCACCGACACGAGACCTCGATTTAAAGTCCCATCTGAAAGTCTGTTAATTTTATTAGGGTCAGACGTGGGGATCGAACCTGCGATCCCTGGATTACCAGTCTAGAGGGTTAAGGTGTTAGATGTTAAGGTGCAATAGTCTATATTGAATTAGGTATATTTGTCTTGAATTGTTCAATAACGCACAATTAAATATCATTTCAGGCATATTTGTACATTAATTGGTTCCGCATTTACATATATATATGTACATCCAACTTCAGTCGTGTACAGTACCGTAGCAATCTAGGGGGGGGGGGGGGTCGGGTGCATGCATTTTATTTATTTCATTTTTCATTGCTTTGGAAATTTTGGAAATGTGTCTACGGGCCTGGTTTAGCCATGTATTATGTCACTTGCATTTATTTTTGTGGATTATCCAACCTAAGTTAAGCGTAAACTCTATAAACATTTCAAATACTATACTTTCGGAAATATTGTTTGATGTATAGGATATAATGTGTGTTTTACGTTTATTTATCGTCGCTACCGGTTGCCCATATGAGCGACGCCTCCTGAAGAGATTAGTCATTTTAGATGTTGGAGGATAGTGCAATGATACAGACAGAGACCCATTACAGAGTCTCCTCTGGTTCCTTTACGTGCACGGTGTAAAGCACCGACACGATACCTCGGTTTAACGTCCCATCTGAAAGACTGTTAATTATATTAGGGTCAGGCGGGGGATCGAACCTGCGATCCCTGGATTACAAGTCCAGCGTTTTACCACTGGGCTACAGATCCGTCTGTTATAGGGTATAAGCCGAAAACGATCGAATATGTAAAATATTGGACTGTGTGAGGCGCGTAAAACACACACTTATATAACATGTCCTACTAAATAAAATTGTTAATTTCGTAAATGTACGCATAGTATTTAATATAATAATATGGCCTTTTGACACCAGTCAAATATTAATAATAATGGACTGCAAGTACACAGATATGACGTCACGACAGTGTTTTAAAGTGATTGACATTAAGCCATATTTTCATTTAATACATTTTCACTCTATGTTTTTACTTAAGGTGACACCAACACAGACTTTTTAAGTACTAAGCACTTATCCCACAAACACATTGTAACTTCACATTACACCGCTGCATTTTTATTTTTATCATTGTTTCGTCTTATCCATTTCTCTGCGACATTACCGGAAACAGGATGTGTAATAGGTTTTCACAGTTTAGGCTTGCATTATTTAGTACACTACACGAGTGACGTGTCGTCGACAATGTGATAAAGAGGTGAATGGTTAACTTACAGTTACATCGAAATATTACACGTCGTACATTTGAAACTCCCGTGCATTAAAAAAAAGAAAAAAGAAGAAAAAAAGAGATAACAGGGAATAGTACAGATTGCTGTGGAGATCCATTCACGCCCTCACGTGCTTTATGTCAAACATATATTACAATTTGAACGTTTGGACCTTTTTCCATACAACAATGGTGTTGTTGTGACCTAATAGTGTTGTGGTGACCTAGTACCCAATATGTGCATTTTCTAATTAGGACATGCACTCTACAACTTCAATGTGGTTTGCTCGTCAAAGTACGAAAGACAAAATGCGTAACAACGGTGAATAGTTTATACACATTTATTTTAGCTCGATCGCGAAAACAATTTCTTATAACTAACATTAATCACTCTCGATACCTCATTCCTGATGGAACCCATCGCCACGAGGGAGAGAGAAGAGGCAATGTGGAAATAGTGCCTTGCCTAAGGGCACACTCGTAACTGCTACAGCGGAGGTTCGAACCCGGGTCTTTCGCCTCTTGAAGCGAACGCCTAGAACGACTTCCACAACGGTGAATAGAATACACAGTTTCATGACTCATACTATAATAGAGCTGTATAAGCAACGTTTGGTTATATTACCCGGCTGACTTCCCCAGGACGTGCACGTCACGGTCGGAGCACATCTCGCACCAGCCGACTAGGACACATGGATCTTCAGCATGTCACACTCTCTTCCGGTGTGCGCGCGCATCATATTATCGACTTGACCGATTTGGAGTAACCGAGTACACGCAACCTTTATCTCAGCATGATCTATACAGCCTCCAAGAAGAGCAACGTGTGCAGACCTGGAAGCGACACATGGCGCGCTGATGTCTAACTGCATAGTGGGTTTATACCCCTGCTGCGAGATGACTAATAGTGACGGGGTGGCCTTAAATGACTCGTTCGAAAGTAGGAATACAATACTTGTCACCCTGCGAAGCGAGAGGAAGCCTTCTCCTGATGTCTACCAGGCAATTCATATGCACTCGCCCATGTGCCTCGACGATGGTGAGGATAAACATAACCTACTGGAATGGACTGATGGTACAAGCGGCTCTGTAGTCCAGTGGTTAACACGTTTGACTGGTAATCCCGGGATCGCAGGTTCGATCCCCCTCTGTCTGACCCTGAAATGAACAGTCTTTCAGTGACTTTATGCCGATGTCTCGTGTCGGTGTTGTACACTGTACACGTAAATGAACCAGAGGAGACTCTGGAATGGTCTCGTCTGTATCATTGTAACATGGGTTCCAGTCTGTCGATTTTTCACTTTTTAGCTTCTGGCTAAATGACGATATTATCAGAACCTCAATACGGCCCAATTAATGGTATCGGTGTTAAAATATATTTATTTGACTGACCAGGAAAAATATATCGACCCCTGTTCCCAAGCTAGTATCATTGCACTATCCTCTAAAAATATATCCACGACCGTGTTTTAAGAATAGTTTCATTGCATAATGCACACAGTTGTTTTGGGTATTTGAGGAGGAGGGCCAATTACTAATGTTGATATAACTTGTGGCCCAACCTATTTGCTTTCACGTGTGTGTCAATCATTGTATTGTTGTATATGTGTATATAATGCAATAACATATTATTAAACCAAGAGAACATACGGATCTGTAGTGCAGTGCTAACACACTGGACTGGTAATCCAGGGATCGCAGGTTCGATCCCCCGTCTGACCCTAATAAAATTAACAGTCTTTCAGATGGGACTTTAAACCGAGGTCTCGTGTCGGTGCTGTACACCGTGCACGTAAAAGAACCAGAGGAGACTCTGGAATGGGTCTCTATAACTGTATCATTGCACTATCCACCAAACATCTAAAATTACTAATATCTTCAGGAGGCGTCGCTCATATGGGCAACCGGTAGCGATGCTAAATAAACGTAAAACACACACACACATTAAACCAAGACCGCATAGTAAGTCGGCCGATACCTTAACGGTTGTTTGATATATTAGATACATGTGCAAACACTCGTATTTGAAGAGGATATTCAACTCTATTCAGGGGCGTAGCTTGGCTGGAATCGATGTGTAGGCCAAATGAAAACTTAAGACGGGAGGGGGGTCCGGGGATCGTCCCCAGGAAAACTATTTATAGCGTATATAATTTAATCCTGGCCTCCCGATTTTTGTTGCAGATTTGGCATTTTTATTTTTTCGATTTTTCGAGGAAAGGTGTATGCCACTGCCTACACGGCCTATAGGAAGCTACGCCAATGCTATTAGTTTGAGGTTACTGTATACGAATACATATATATGATACGAGACCTCGGTTTAACGTCCCATCTGAAAGACTGTTAATTGTATTAGGGTCAGACGGGGGATCGAACCTGCAATCTATGGACTACCAGTCCAACGTGATAAGCACTGTACTATAGATCCGTCGTGTATGTACACAGCAAAAAGTAAAATTCCGTTCAAAATAAAGTATAAACTTTATTGATTTTACAACGATTGCGAAACAAGTTTTAACAACTTATATTAATCACTCGTTGGCGCGGATGAAAGCGTAAATGTGGTCATTCGTGTGGGAGGAAACCGGAGACTGACCCGGAGAAAACCCACCTGTCTGATCTGGCGACCACATACTTCCTGTTCCGAGGATCGAACCCGGGTTGCATTGGTGAGAAGCGAGCGCGCTAACCACTGCGCTAATCGGACAGCCAAAAAACATAGATAGAAGCTATCCTAAAAGTTGTCCAAATATGTCTTTGTTTTGCGAAATGTTAGTATAAAGTTACAAAATAGATCACATACATCGCCCACTGAGTTCGGACGCACGATGCCGGGGATTGCTGTCCAAACATTGGAGTATTAATAAATTTCGAGAAAAATATTTTTATTTTTTTTATTTAAGTTTATTTAACGTCGCTACCGGTTTCCCATTTGAGCGATGGGCAGTTTACCTAACAATACCTTTCCTGGGCAGGCTCCAGCGGTTAACCAGTACTTGGTGCACCAACCTCCGTAAGAAACTGCCAATTGTTTCATATAAATGAGACACGAAACATATTTCCAGTGGGTTTCGGTTAGTTTAAACATATTTTATTCAGTTCATTCAATATATATACGGTATATAAATACAACAGGATATCTGAAATGGATTGGAAAACAAGCTGAGAGCTTATGTAAATTCCTTTCCATGAGGATGAGTTTGAAAGATGGGTTTCGGTTTATGTAGTAACTTTATATTTACTGTTCGCATGAGACGTAATTGACATAATCACGAACAAATACAAATGCATTAATGATAACCATTATTTCTGATATTTTATGTGGACAATTTCCGGCCATTAATTTTTCGCTGTTAGAAAACACAATTGAACCCCGCGTTTATTTGTTGAAGTAATTCAATTCGCAGTGTTATGTCATCTAATGTTAATTGTTTATGTATTTTTGCCACATGCCTAAAATGTCAGCACGTGCCATTTGACATAAATGCTAAAGCTTTAAAACAGACCACTAGACAGACGGATCTGTAGTCTAGTGGTGACACGCTGGACTGGTAATCCAGAGATCGCATGTTCGATCCCCCGTCTGACCTTAATAAAATTAACATTCATTCAGATTGGACTTTAAACCGAGGTCTCGTGTCGGTGCTTTACACCGTGCACGTAAAAGAACCACAGGAGATTCTGGCGTGGGTCATTGTCTTAATCATTGCACTCTCCTCCAACAATCTAAAATGAATAATCTCTCCAGGAGGCGTCGCTCATATAGGCAACCGGTAGCGACGATAAATAAACGTAAATCACACGACATAGGATCACTTGTCCATCTTGCTATACATTGCAACATGCTGTATGAAACCTGTTCGATTGCCATGGATGTCCCGCTGGATGTTGTGTATATTATAGAACGCCACAAAGCATTCAATAGAAAATACCTAGTAGCAAGTTAATTGCCATACACGATGCGTGCAAATACGTATGCTTATATGTATTATAATGTAGTCTACTGATGAATAACCACAAGTTGTCCAATTAGTGCAGTGGTTTGCAAGCCCGCTTCTCACCAATGCGACCCGGGTTCGATCTTCGGACCGGGAAGTATGTGAGATGGTACGGTGGTCGCCAGATCGGTTTTCTCCGGGTATTCCGGTTTCCTCACACACGAATGACCACGTTTACGCTTTCATCCGCGCCAACGAGAGTGATTAATATAAGGTGTTAAAAAGTGAACAATTCCACATACGAGACATGCGATTACCAAAATTAATTGAAATGCCCATCATTGCAATAATTGCGCACGCAGCGTGATCATGATAGTTTATTTTCAATTCCATCACAGCAATAATTGCGCACGCAGCGTGGTCATGATAATTTATTTTCAATTCCATCACAGCAATAATTGCGCACGCAGCGTGGTCATGATAGTTTATTTTCAATTCCATCACAGTAATAATTGCGCACGCAGCGTGGTCATGATAGTTTATTTTCAATTCCATCACAGCAATAATTGCGCACGCAGCGTGGTCATGATAGTTTATTTTCAATTCCATCACAGCAATAATTGCGCACGCAGCGTGGTCATGATAGTTTATTTTCAATTCCATTAGGCTTAAAAGGTTAAGCCCATGAGGATAATGTATGCATGATATAAATGAACAGACAGTGAATTAACAAATAAATATAGTAAACAATGCATGCATGTTAATAACTGATTTAACTAAATGGAGAAGGTTACAGAATTATTTTGAAATGTTTCAATGTACACTGAGTATAAATTCGTGCAATATGAATCTAAATATTACGGACTTTGAGAAAACATGCATACATGGCATATGACATAAATATTATTTTCAAATAATTAATTTATTTTTACCCTTTACCTTTGTACATTGAAATCAATTTCATGCAACTTTACAATGTTGTAATGAATAAAATAAAATAGAATAATGGAAATATTACTCCAAAATCTAGTTCCAACACTAGTTAGTTAACCTGTATCGAAAGGAAAAGGCCAACTTGTTGGATAACTCAAAATACTTCTATAGATTTAACATATGGACATGTCTCTATCTCCCATAACATAACTCTTGACATTCCTGTAGAGCGGAATACGGATTTCTCGAGAACATAGAATACATGGATGTGTGTGTGTGTAGTCAGAATCTAATTAATTAAATTGTGCAAGAGATATACTGCTGACGATTTGTATATTTGATATGGCTTATCAGTGATACACTTGTATCCATATCGTTGTATCATTGTGTCGTTCATGATAATGAAATAAATTGGTGTAACCTTGTTGCTTTATGATAATAGGAACCTTTTCTGTCACGTTTTCCATCACCGGCGTAGGCTCGAATGCAATTGGGTTGTTGAATTCTTTCTGAAGCTATCTAACTGACTTGCGGGAGATCGGTGGTTCCACCCGGCTCCAAGTGGTGCCTAAAATACCCCCATGTTTTACTTCATATGGGTTTATTGTTTAATATGTTATTAGTCGTTAGCTTCATGAACGTCACACGAAATTCAGCATGGCATTTTAGGAATGGGTGTGCACATCTGCATGCACATCTACATGCACAACTACATGGACATCTACATGCACATCTACATCTACATACACATCTACATGGACATCTACATGCACATCTACATGTACATATACATGCACATCTACATGCACAACTACATGCACAACTACATGCACATCTACATGCACAACTTCATGCACAACTACATGCACATCTACATGCACAACTACATGCACAACTACATGCACATCTACATCTACATGCACAACTACATGCACATCTACATCTACATGCACAACTACATGCACAACTACATGCACATCTACATGCACATCTACATGCACAACTACATGCACAACTACATCTACATGCACATCTACATGCACAACTACATGCACATCTACATGCACAACTACATGCACAACTACATCTACATGCACATCTACATGCACATCTACATGCACATCTACATGCACAACTACATGCACAACTACATGCACAACTACATGCACATCTACATGCACAACTACATGCACATCTACATGCACATCTACATGCACAACTACATGCACATCTACATGCACAACTACATGCACAACTACATGCACATCTACAACGACATGCACATCTACATGCACAACTACATGCACAACTACATGCACAACTACATGCACATCTACATCTACATGCACATCTACATGCACATCTACATATACATGCACAACTACATGCACAACTACATGCACATCTACATGCACAACTACATGCACATCTACATGCACATCTACATGCACATCTACATGCACAACTACATGCACATCTACATGCACAACTACATGCACATCTACATGCACAACTACATGCACATCTACATGCACAACTACATGCACAACTACATGCACATCTACATGCACATCTACATGCACAACTACATGCACATCTACATGCACATCTACATGCACAACTACATGCACATCTACATGCACAACTACATGCACATCTACATGCACAACTACATGCACAACTACATGCACATCTACATGCACAACTACATATACATGTACATCTACATGCACAACTACATGCACAACTACATCTACATCTACAACTACATGCACATCTACATGCACATCTACATCTACATGCACATCTACATCTACATGCACATCTACATGCACATCTACATCTACATGCACATCTACATGCACATCTACATCTACATGCACATCTACATGCACATCTACATCTGCATGCACATCTACATCTACATGCACATCTACATGCACATCTACATGTAAGTGTGTCCAATTTAAGATGTGAGTTTGTACGGTGATCGCCAGATCGGACAGATGGGTATTCTCCGGGTACTCCGGTTTCCCCCTACTCGAATGACCACATATATGCTTTCATCCGCGCCAACGAGAGAGTGATTAATATAAGTTGTTAAAACTTGCTTTGCAATCGTTGTAAAATAAATAAAGTTTAAACTTAAAAATTAAAATGGACGACTTGATAACAAATTATTGTTAGTGTATAGTATAGTCTGTACTTAATGTTTTGTTTAAGAAATACTATTTCTCTTCCAAGTATTTATTGGCAAATACAATCTGGTGGTAGGAATTAACCATACAGAACGTAGATCTATGTGGTTATTTCCGGCACTCACAATGACAAACCATGTTATATTCGAGTATGAATAACGTCGTATGATCTAAAATGACAAACATATTTACAAAGCGAACAATAGTTGACGTCACTCGCTAAACAATGTTGTATGTGTATTTTACGTTTATTTATCGTCGCTACCGGTTTCCCATATGATCGACGCCTCCTGGAGATATTAGTCATTTTAGATTTTTGGAGGATAGTGCAATGATACAGACAGAGACCCATTCCAGAGTCTCCTCTGGTTCTTTAACGTGCACGGTGTAAAGCACCGACACGAGACCTCGGTTTAACGTCCCATCTGAAAGACTATTAATTTTATTAGGGTCAGACGGGGGATCGAACCTGCGATCCCTGGATTACCAGTCGACGTGTTAACCACTGGACTACAGATCCGTCTGTGACAATGTTGTACCAATGAGATGAGAATTAGCAATCGAACTAAATATACATTATATGTATAGTAGTAGTATTTCAGTTTGTTTACCCTCGCATCCGGTGAACCACGTGGGCGAGCGTTCTAAAACTATTAGTAGTACGTGCCTTGCACTGTCGATTATTCGTGGCGATATGTAGATGTTGCTGGCTGATGTCTTGAAGAGTAGTGTTCTTGTTGTGTGACAAATCCTGAGGTGCTGGTGGTTTCTTTCCAAAACGGTCCCTGTTAGGACCACCCTCCTTACATCTCGCAGCAGCATATAACCTGACAGTTAGACATCTGACCGTCTCGGTCGATCCATGGTCCGTCCATACCTCCACCACTTCCGATGGTGGTCAGCGATGGTGAAGCGTGTGTCCATTGTTGCAAGTTCGACGGCCAGTAGATCCCAGTATCCTACGCTGCTGCTGCGAGATGTGCCCCGACCGTGACGTGCACGCCATGAGGAGACCGGCCGGGACATGTACATGTAAAAGGGTACTTCTAGTATATATAAAATTATTTTATTATATTCCTCTTTGTGACAACATAATATAAAATAGCGGGATGTCTGAGAGGAAACAACAGATTGCAAACTAGTATCATTGGTCAAGCTGATAAAACATACATCACCAGAGTATATATAACTGTATCGGAAAACAAGTTCAATAGCACTATGAACTCCACTGTTCAATGGAGCATTATGCTACTGTATGAAATATGACTCGGACAAGTAGGTTATGCACTGCATTCAGGAAATACATACAATTATAATATGAACACGCGGAAAGAAACATGTACCTTTGAGTGGACCTAAAACAAAACGTGGCCTATTGTGTTACTATTGTAATTTTAAAATCTAAATAACCGACAGCGACAACTATATGGCATTTCTGTGAGGGATCTAGAGGAGCCGAAGAAGAGATTTATTTAAGTTATTTTTCAACGGACTGAATAAATGGTAAAATACACCTCGTGAAAACTTCTCAGCTGCGCTTATTTCCATTAGGCTGAGCAACTTGAATATGATATATATAGTGCACATATTTGTTCTCTTATGAAGATGTGTTTATAATATAAGGTAGCCAGGGAACAGACGTCGATATATTTTGCCTGGTCAGTCAAATAAATATATTTTAACACCGAGACTATTAATTGGGCCGTATTGAGTTTCTGGTCATATCAAACGTTAACAAGTGACTAGCACCCAGGCTGAATATAAGAACGAGTATCTTATCTGCGTGTGTCGTCGTGGAATTCTGGTTCGTATCTGGAAAGAAACCCAGTTGTGATAATAAATGTGAGGACTATTACTGGAGTTAGTGGCAGTATATTATTCTAAAAGATGTAGTTCTATAGCAACGTTTCGCAGGAAATAAATTTAACATATAGTTTAAACTGTATTTATTCAATAACAGCTTTTACAAATTAGTATAATACACTATATACACGTTACATAACATTTAAATTTTGAAATGTGTTAATATAAATTAACTATCGGAGTATTTGTTTTACAAATTAGTATATATAATATACACACGTTACATAACATTTGAAATGTGTTAATTTAAATTAACTATCGGAGTATTTGTTTTACAAATTAGTATATATAATATACACACGTTACATAATATTTAACATTTGAAATGTGTTAATTTAAATTAACTATCTGAGTATTTGTTTATTGAAAGAATAAATTAAGTACAAACATGTCTGTTATTGAGTTTCGTGAATTTAAGTTAGCAGAAGTTATAAAAACTATATACCCACCGATTCTACTCGCTGTTGGCATAGTTGGAAATGTGTTAGCGGTCGCTGTTCTGGCACAGGCACGCAATAGAAGATCGACAACAGGGATGCTGTTAATTTCTCTAGCAATTACAGATAGCCTAATCCTGTTGGGTAACGTGCTGGTGAATTGGATTGTGTTTGTGTTTAAGGGTACCGTAGATGTTAGAAACGATTCAGATGCACTTTGCAAAGTGCATGTTTTTGCTACGTATTTACTCTTCCAACTGTCCCCTTGGATACTAGTCTTTGTAACAATTGAACGGGCATACAGTGTGGTGTATCCTCACAGGGTGAGGGACGTGTTTACGAGGAAGAGGGTGATTCTCTTACTGATCGTGTTAGTTCTCCTTCTCTCTGGACTAAATGGTCATCTGTTATACGGAACTCACTTGGAATTTGACGCACGTAATAAACGGTACAGCTGCATCGTACAAATTGAGCACGAGGAGTTTATGTTTACAGTTTGGCCATGGATCGATTTTGCAATCGCCTTTGCAATTCCACTGGGTGTATATCTAATTGGAAATATTATCATAGTTGTAAAACTACGCCAGAGCCATATGTTTAGGGGAAGAAGTGCAAACCCTAGTGAAAATGGAAGACATCCAACCGATACTACCTTTAGCCAAGATAGGAATGGAACATCTCAATATTTCACAGCAATGGCAGTATGTCTAAATATAACTTTTATGCTGTTTGTTTCGCCATTTGCCATTTTCGCTATTGGCCAACCGTACTGGTTCCCAGTAGAGACTATGACGCCCCAACGTCATGCACGTTTGATATTTATTGGAACTATCACGACCATGTTGATGTACACAAATAATGGCATCAATTTCATACTTTACATTTTATGTGGATCAAGATTTAGGAAGGACGTTGTGAATTTGTTACGTTGTTCAACACACATGCGTCGGAGCACCTTATCAGTAAACATATCAAGCATAAGAACCGGCCATTCATCCATCTATAACACGAGTGGTTCACATACACCCGCCGCATCCTCCTGGTCACCTGAGGATCTATGAATATTGGAGCGTGATTCTATAAATACACATATCCGAATCATCTCAGCCAGTCACGTGAAGCTCTTTGAACATTGGAGCGTGATTCTATAAATACACATATCCGTATCATACCAGCCACGTGACGCTCTATGAACATTGGAGCGTGATTCTATAAATACACATATCCGTATCATACCAGCCACGTGACGCTCTATGCACATTGGAGCGTGATTCTATATATGCACATATCCGTATCATCTCAGCCAGCCACGTGACGCTCTATGAACATTGGAGCGTGATTCTATAAATACACATATCCGTATCATACCAGCCACGTGACGCTCTATGAACATTGGAGCGTGATTCTATAAATACACATATCCGTATCATACCAGCCACGTGACGCTCTATGCACATTGGAGCGTGATTCTATATATGCACATATCCGTATCATCTCAGCCAGCCACGTGACGCTCTATGAACATTGGAGCGTGATTCTATAAATTAACATATCCGTATCATACCAGCCACGTGACGCTCTATGAACATTGGAGCGTGATTCTATAAATACACATATCCGTATCATACCAGCCACGTGACGCTCTATGCACATTGGAGCGTGATTCTATATATGCACATATCCGTATCATCTCAGCCAGCCACGTGACGCTCTATGAACATTGGAGCGTGATTCTATAAATACACATATCCGTATCATACCAGCCACGTGACGCTCTATGCACATTGGAGCGTGATTCTATATATGCACATATCCGTATCATCTCAGCCAGCCACGTGACGCTCTATGAACACTGGGGCGTGATTCTATTATACATAATATATCAGTATGTTAATAGTGTCATACTGTGTGTTTGCACATTTAAGGACCATCTATGCGGATATTTGATCTGTAGTCCAGTGGTAACACGCTGGACTGGTAATCCAGGGATCGCAGGTTCGATCCCCCGTCTGACCCTAATAAAATTAACAGTCTTTCAGATGGGACATTAAATCGAGGTGTCGTGTCGGTGCTTTACA
>CM026391.1:70331467-70367030 GCA_014843695.1 Archivesica marissinica
CCAAAAATCTAAAATGAATAATCTCTTCAGGAGGCGTCGCTCATATGGGCAACCGGTAGCGATGATAAATAAACGTAAAACACACATACTGAGAGTTATAAAGCGCAATGAAAGGTTCTAGTGTGAATAACTATAATTATAATACATATTATTCCAAATTAAAAATCATTTCCATCTATCAAAGTGTAACATAAGTTTGTTAATGGAACGATTAATATCAACAATGACTGATAAATAACATCGATACTGTTGTATATATTGAGATATCTCTGTCTTTATAACTTGACCGATATTGTTTTGACGTTGGGGTTTCGGGGAGGGTCAGTCAATCAGCTTATTAGGGAAGCTATTAAACTCTTTTTTTTTATCAATTCTTCATGTTCATTTTTAGTATTCTATTAAGTGTATCCCGTCATATTCTTATTCAATCTATGCACTAATTTTCTTGAAAAACGTACTTATATTAATACTACATACAACTGCACAAATTACTAGCAAATTTGAGCTTTTGGAAAGGGCTGTTGCTAATGATTTCAAAACGTGTAGCACAATCCGTTTGCACTTTGAAAATATCATGTATACGGATATTATCATGTTTTATGTATGTTAGAAATTGTACAGTAATGTTATTGTGATATGTAATTATAAATTGTATTCGTTATTATGAAAATATTTGCAATAAAATATTATTAAAAGCCAGCTAATCGGCAAAGTACATAACGTAAAGAGAATTAGTATGTTCTCAAGCAATGTCCTCCACATAGGCCTACAGTGGACACTGTATTTGAAAGATGTAAATTGGGAAAATACCATTGTTCATCCTAACGTTTATTGTCGTATACAATGTCTTACTGGTTTCATACCTATACTAGGGTTTTTTACGAAATACCTTTTGTCTTTCAGTTATTTATTGGTGAATAAAACAAGGTTTGGAGTTTTAGTTGTAGGAATTAATCACACATGCCGTATGCTTAAGTGGTTAATTCCGGCGGTGTGTAGTTTTAGGAATTAATCACACAGGCCGTATGCTTAAGTGGTTAATTCCGGCGGTGTTTAGTTTTAGGAATTAAGCACGCAGGCCGTATGCTTAAGTGGTTAATTCCGGCGGTGTTTAGTTTTAGGAATTAATCACACAGGCCGTATGCTTAAGTGGTTAATTCCGGCGGTGTTTAGTTTTAGGAATTAATCACACAGGCCGTATGCTTAAGTGGTTAATTCCGGCGGTGTTTAGTTTTAGGAATTAAGCACGCAGGCCGTATGCTTAAGTGGTTAATTCCGGCGGTGTTTAGTCGTTTTAGGAATTAATCACACAGGCCGTATGCTTAAGTGGTTAATTCCGGCGGTGTTTAGTTTTAGGAATTAATCACACAGGCCGTATGCTTAAGTGATTAATTCCGGCGGTGTTTAGTTTTAGGAATTAATCACACAGGCCGTATGCTTAAGTGGTTAATTCCGGCGGTGTTTAGTCGTTTTAGGAATTAATCACACAGACCGTATGCCTAAGTGGTTAATTCCGGCGGTGTTTAGTCGTTTTAGGAATTAATCACAGAGGCCGTATGCTTAAGTGGTTAATTCCGGCGGTGTTTAGTTTTAGGAATTATTCACACATGCCGTATGCTTAAGTGATTATTTCCGGCGGTGTTTAGTTTTAGGAATTAATCACACATGCCGTATGCTTAAATGGTTATTTCCGGCGGTGTTTAGTTTTAGGAATTAATCACGCAGGCCGTATGTTTAAGTGGTTAATTCCGGCGGTGTTTAGTTTTAGGAATTAATCACACATGCCGTATGCTTAAATGGTTAATTCCGGCGGTGTTTAGTTTTAGGAATTAATCACACAGGCCGTATGCCTAAGTGGTTAAATCCGGCGCCCAGAGCGACACACCGTGATTACGCAAATACAAATATTATTTCGATTCTAACCAAACTACAATAATTCTAAGACAATGACGTCGCGTTTGACATGCGCTAAACCATGTTTCATTGCAGATTTAAACACGGTCAATTCCTTCGTTGCATATCAAGACAAAATGCCGAGCCATGTTATAGTGTAATCTATAATACACGTGCCTTTAAATAGTTAGACGATTCTGGTTTTGTATTCACACAGCGAATAACATATTAGTAGATATATTAATGTTATGTTCCATTTGTACCTTTGTTATATTTTCCATTCAGTCATTTAAATATTACACAGTGACATATTACGCACACATTAAATACATGCGCAACACACATACACCGTCTCCGTGGCCCAGTGGTTAAGGCGTCCGCCTACGGAGAGGGAGGTCGAAGGTTAGAATCTCGTCAGGGGTTCGTTCTGATATGGCCGGTTGGTGAGCCGTCAGCTAGTTAAATAATGGTTACCGATTGCCTACCAGCCTGGCGCCTGGTATACAAGCATAGGATTCGGGAAGTACTGATGTTCATAAAAAGAGGTGTCTCATAAGTCAGAAATGACTGGCCCTTTAAATAAACAAACACTTTTACATCAGATTAATATCACAAGACATATAGCACCTCTCCAAAATCACCATTAGCCAACACTTACACACTCAATAATGTTTGACAATTCACAAATAGCTGCTAGTGCCACTGAATTAGCAGGCAGTATAAATCCGAGTGACGTTTCGATAACACGATTTTGAAATAGATTACATTTGTTACACGTTGATTAGAACCTTAGTTCAGGATTTGGTCAATTCTTTCAGTTAACAAAACTGTAATGTGCCAACTATTTATGTTATTCAGTTTCACAAACACTGCTGTAGCACTTAAATGATCTCGGCAAGCGCAATGTTTTTATCCCGCGTCGCTTCTGTGAAGTGACCTGACACCATCATAGCCCAACACTTACTTGACAACAGCACTACAACCATCGTAATTGCATACATACGTTCTCATAACTACCTTAACCCGATTGGGACAAGCTAATATCCGACAAATTATAAGCAGACATGCTACACGATCCGGAACTAACACTTCGGACTACGCAGTGCTTGTGCTGTCTGGGTCTGAGACACACAAATGAAAATATTTCCTTCATGTCATCACGGAACATGGGTCCACATGCTAAATACAAAATGAAGTTTACAGCATAATTCAGATAAACCATTATATTAACAATCACCCACCATAAGCCGTTCATTGCTAATTCTTTCTCTGTTAATAAGTTGCCGCTCGGCCACCAAGTGTATTGTCCAATGATATACACAGTAATTGGAGCGACACAAACCATGAATACAATGTTAAGTGTTAGTAATAAAGCCGTAAGAAAGTACAATGCATTTGAATCCAACGCGCGCCTCGATGTGTCCGGGCAACTGTCTCTTCTCATTGCCCTGCTCATGCGCACTCGCACAATTATCAACATGTTACCAATAATAATAATTCCAAAGGGCAAGAGGAACAGCAAAGTCATATCTATCCAAGGCCACACTTTATCTATAAATATTCCATACGTATTTTGTGGAGGTTGACAAATCAACTCTGTAGAATTTAATATATTTCCATCATCGTACACAGAAAGTTCAAAGCCAACAAGTAAATGTGAATTGATTACAGACACTGTTAGTAGTATCACACCGCATACCAATAATGCTAATTTTTGACTTCGTACTTGTCTCATTTTGAGTGGCATCCAAACACAAACAATTCGTTCGACAGTTACTCCGACAATAAGCCACGAGGAGGCATGTGTGGATGCGTATATCAAGAAAATATGCAATTTACACAGTCCTGTACCTATATTACGAATATCAATTCCCATATATCCTTCTAAAATTATCCTGATCAGACCGCTCCACATCGCAATAAAGTCCACTATTGTAAGAGCAATAAGAAATACCGCGGTAGAATACCTCCTTGTCTTAGGCCTGGTCAGAACGGTAAATGATAATATATTGCCGATTGTTCCAACGGATAAGATAGCAATCGGAACAGTTTTCTGCAGCGTTTCTGTAATCTGATATATATAATCAGCCATCGTCCATGCAGTATGCTACTTGAAACACATTGTAGCAATTTTACAGATATATGAAATGTTTTTAAATTAATAATTTACCATTTTCATTCAACTTAAATTTCTATTTCATTTAACCAGACACGATATCCCGTAGCTATAGTTAACCATTAACTGGTGTAGAACATTTAGCTGTTCGCATGAAATACATGATATTAATCATTGAATTATCGATATATGTAATACCTGTACACCACGAAATTGTAAAACAAACAAAGACACAACCGTATAGCTGTAGGAATCGAATAAGTAATATTAATTATATAGCTTTGTAAATATTTCTTATCATTCTGGTCCATCACAGTTTTCAATAGACTAATTAATACAGTGATTTAGCTTATCAAACAAATGTCCTATATATACTAGCGGACATAGAAAACGCACACTTCGGATAAGTGTGTTTTTGCATGAAAAACAATAACTATATAAATACATAGTTTTAAACATATTGGAATATTTTTAGTTGTTCAGTTTGTGTGTTGTAATATTAAAGATGTGATATATCTTTGATGGAATCCTTCGTATTTCGTTTTCATGTAATAATAATCATATACTGTAGGTGTGCGTTTTCTATGTCCTCTAGTATATATGTATTACATCCCAAGGGCAAGTGAATGCCAACAAGAATAGAATATAGAAAAGTCAATGTTATTTTATATGTTATATTAGTAGGAGCGTGACAACATGTACATCGGAACAGCATTGCAGCGATATTAAAACAGTCATAGTTGCATGGTGCATCTCCGAAACGTACATATTGCATAAACATGGCCATTGAAAATATAACAGATCTGTTTATGTTCGACGTACAGTATCACATGTGTATTTTACTCTTATTGATCGTCGCTACCGGTTGCCCATATGAGTGATGCCGCCTAGAAAGATTAGAGAGATAGAAGAGGTGGGGGGAGAGTCTCCTCTGGTTCTTTTACGTGCACGGTGTAAAGCACCGACACGACAACCTAGCTTTAAAGTCTCATTCGAAATACTAATGATATGAGCGGGGAGTCGAACCTGTGACACCTGAATTACAGGTCCAGTGTGTTAACCACGGACCACCGATCCGCCACTACAGTATACAGTGTAACGGTTGTACACACTATGTAATTGTAGTCTTATCGTCAGTCAATCATTGCACCTTATATACATGATTCAACGTGTGTCAATTTACTACTACGTATCTGGGATGGTCCAATGGTCCACACATTGGACAGCGAATCCAGTGGGTCGGGAGTTCAACCCCCTGACCACCCTATTATACTACCAATCTCGCACTATCCACAAACAATTGAAATTACTAATATCAAAGGGTTGTAGGAACCTGAGACAAGGTCTTATGTTAGTGTCCTGGCTAGGAGGATCTGAGGACGGCCCATTTCGTGTTTGCTGCAGGCTTGTCCATGTGATTTGCGAACGACAAGAAGAAGAAGTGTCCTGGCCCCGAGGTTGGCAAACTTTTCTCAGATCTCAAACTCAAGCTCAAGTGATCTGATTGGCTGATTCTGAGTGTCAGCTGAACCAATCAGACAATTGAGATTGAGACTGAGTTTTGAGATTGGAGAACAGTTTTATAACCTCTGGCTACGTACACACCTCTGGATACGTACACACCTCTGGCTATGTACACACCTCTGGCTACGTACACATCTCTGGTTACGTACACATCTCTGGCTACGTACACATCTCTGGTTACGTACACATCTCTGGTTACGTACACATCTCTGGCTACGTACACACCTCTGGCTACGTACACATCTCTGGCTACGTACACATCTCTGGTTACGTACACATCTCTGGCTACGTACACACCTCTGGCTACGTACACATCTCTGGCTACGTACACACCTCTGGCTACGTACACATCTCTGGCTACGTACACACCTCGGGCTATGTACACACCTCTGGCTACGTACACACCTCTGGCTACGTACACATCTCTGGCTACGTACACATCTCTGGCTATGTATACATCTCAGTTTTCCTACAGTTGTGTATCTTGTGGGAACGCTGGCTATAAAAAGCGGGTTCACTGTGGAAAACGGGACTCCGCAGCTGGCTTTCAGTTACCTATCTTATATCACTCATTCCTTTGTCGCCGACACTTCCTCACATGTTTGTTCCGTGTAGAAAAACTTGATATTATTGCGTACGATCCATTTATCGGAACATCAGGTTTATTTTGAGTAAAACATGGATAATCATTAATATCTATTAAACGCATAGAACATTTGAGATCTCTTACGTTGTCTATATCATACACTGCGGAGTCATTCTTCAGCAGCAATCAGTTACCTGCGCCTGGTGGTTGCTCATCTTACTTACCTGCCTATCGGCTAATCGTATACATGTACACGTAGAAGCTGTACAAACAACTGTCTAGAATATTGTCCGTTCTAGCGGGTCAATTCGTACGGGCCAAGGGGACGCTCCCAAATTGTAACCCTACTGGCGCGTAGCAATTACCATGCGTTTGTGAGATCGCCTACGATTGTGGTGCGCATCTGTTTCTGTATCTCCTTCGGTGGTTTTGGGCGTAGATTATTGGAGGACGAGAGCTGATATCCGCTGTTGCTTCAACGAATTTGGAGTGTCCCCCACAGCATTTCTTTCTGTACCCCCCCCCCCCACTATTAAAACTACCTCCTCGTGGCAAGACAATCTTGATTGAGCTATCTTTGTAGTATTGAAAATGTTTGCCATATGTTTAGCTTAACTTCATTTTGTCCACACTTGCTTCCTTAGCGAAAGATTAATTCTGGCTTCAGTAATTCGATAATGTACACATCGTATGATGGTTAGAACGTTTAAATTGTATACGTCTGGTATCAAATGAGGGCCATGCCACCATCATTTATGAGGGGAATGACGTGATTTTATTCTATATTACTGTCGATTATAATGATTATGTGATTATCTATTATTGCCATGTTACAGCGTGATTACATAAATATCTAGTTATTCACACATGTTCGTGACTAGAACATCACACTTCATCTGGTACAATGGTATTTGTCACTCATAAAAATGCAATCAGCACGCGACACATATCATTGCCAATTACTTGTCATCTAGTTCCATTGTCTGTTTACGATGATTGAATATGAATCGGTACATAACCACAACTACATATATGTTATTCTTTAGTCCAGTTGTAACAAGCTGGACTGGTAATCTGTATCATTGCACTATCCTCCAAAATCTAAAGTGACTAATATCTTCAGGAGGCGTCGCTCATATGGACAACCGGTAGCGACGATAAATATACGTGAAACACACAAGAATGGAAAACATGTGGTGCAAAGGAAACAATTATACAGAGTAAACCAATTAAGAGGACCAATATACTAAAGGAAACACTTATACAAACAGAGGAAACCAATTAAGAGGACCAATATACTATTAGGAGTATTCAAGGACAGGAACTGACTAATGTTTCTCATTGAACCTTGTACTGTGTAATAAAAACCATTGTAATATAGCGCATTTCCCGGTGAATGCTGATGATAAATATTGCTCAATATCGTACTGACTTATACTAGATTATGAATCCAATGGTGTCGTTCCTGTAAATCCGAACTACTTACTGCCAGTAGCTGGATAACAGACTCGTTAGTAGCCAGGTTGCCAACCCAGGGATCGCAGGGTCGATCACCCGTCATACCTTAATAATATTAACAGGTTGGGACTTTAAACTGATGCCTCATGTCGATGCTTTGCACGTAGAAGAACCAGCGGAGACTCTGGAATGTATCTGTATCATTGCACTATCCTCCAAAATCGTAAATGACTAATCTCTTCAGGAGGGGTCGCTCATATGGGCAACCGGTAGCGACGATAAATAAAATAAAATCCCCAGACACAATAACTGGTTCAGTGGTAACACGCTGGACTGGTAATCCAGGGGTCGCAGGTTTGATCCCCCGTCTGACGCTAATAAAATTAACAGTCTTTCAGATGGGACGTTAAACCGAGGTCTCATGTCGGTGCTTTACATCGTGCACGTAAAAGAACCAGAGGAGACACTGAAATGGGTCTCTGTCTGTATCATTGCACTATCCTCCAAATATCTAAAATGACTAATCTCTTCAGGATGCGTCGCACATATGGGCAACTGGTAGCGATGATAAATAAACGTAAAACACACACACACTGGTTCGGCTAAGTGCGGCTAATCGTAGTAATCGGGAATGGAGTCAGATATATATAGCACTATGCTGTGCTCTGCGAAATATTAAAACAGGAAATTACCATGGATTACTGGCTTCTAGCCGTTATATAATTGCACATTGTTGGACTCATTAGGTTGCTCATATTAACGTTACTTCTAGCCGTTATATAATTGCACATTGTTGGACTCATTAGGTTGCTCATATTAACGTTACTTCTAGCCGTTATATAATTGCACATTGTTGGACTCATTAGGTTGCTCATATTAACGTTACTTCTAGCCGTTATATAATTGCACATTGTTGGACTCATTAGGTTGCTCATATTAACGTTACTTCTAGCCGTTATATAATTGCACATTGTTGGACTCATTAGGTTGCTCATATTAACGTTACTTCTAGCCGTTATATAATTGCACATTGTTGGACTCATTAGGTTGCTCATATTAACGTTACTTCTAGCTGTTATATAATTGCACATTGTTGGACTCATTAGGTTGCTCATATTAACGTTACTTCTAGCTGTTATATAATTGCACATTGTTGGACTCATTAGGTTGCTCATATTAACGTTACGTGTAGGGAATAGTTGGAAATATAATGAAAATCCTATTAGCTGTGCCTATCGATTGTGTAGATTTAGGAGAATGTATAATAATAGCAAGACAGCCCAGATCATCTAATTGGAGTGGTAAATTCGATAATGTCCTTACATGGCTCATATTTTAAAACAGTACTAGTTTAAACTTTATTTATTTTACAACGTTTGCGAAGCAAGTTCTAACAACGTATGTTAATAACTCTCGTTGGCGTGGATGAAGTTAGTAGATGAACGCGTGTATGTGGTCATTCGTGTGGGAGGAAACCGGAGAATCCGGAGAAAACCCATCGATCTGGCGACCACCGTAACTTCTCACATACTTCCCGGTCCGAGAATCGAACCATGGTTGCATTGTGAGAAGCGAGTGCATTAACCGCATTGTTAGAGCTTGTTTCGCAATCATTGTAAAATAAATAAAGTTTAAACGAAACAAGTTTAACAACTTATATTAATCACGATCGTTGGCGCGGATGAACGCGTATATTTTGTCAGCCGTGTTAAGAGGAAACCGGAGTACCCGATGGATATCCATCTTTCCGATCTGGCGACCATCGAACCACCTGACATACTTCCCGGTCCGAGAATCGAACCAAGGTTGCATTGGTGAGAAGCGAGCGCACTAACCACTGCGCTAATTGGACAGTTGTACACTATAACCAAACGAACATAGATATGTGAGAGCCGTATAAATACATATATACTTTACAGAAGGATCTGTAGCCCAGTGGTAAAACGCTGGACTGGTAATCCAGGGATCGCAGGTTCGATCCCCCGTCTGACCCTAAAACAATTAACAGTCTTTCAGATGTGACGTTAAACCGAGGTCTCGTGTCGGTGCTTTACACCGTGCACGTAAAAGAAGCAGAGGAGACTCTGGAATGTGTCTCTGTCTGTATCATTGCAATATCCTCCGAGAATCTAAAATTACTAATTGTTCAGGAGGCGTCGCTCATATGGACAACCGGTAGCGACGTTAAATAAACTTAAATAATATAAAATAGTGTCTTTAAAACATGCCGCAAGCTGCAGATCCTTATATAATATTGACATGTACATAGCATTTTAGCGTAACTCACTGTTCTATACCTGTCATTTCTAATCGTTACTAATTTTGCGGTAGTATCAAGTTGAAGTTGAAGCTTTCGGGTATATAAACATATGGAATCCATCGCCGTGAAGGAGAGAGAAGAGGGATTGTGAATTTAAATGCCTTGCTTGCCTAAGGGCATACTCGTAACGGCTCCAGCGGGGCTCGAACTCCGGGCCTTTCGAACCGGACACGGACGCGCTACCAAAGCGCTATCACGACTTCCACAATATTTAAACAATTTATATTAATCACTCTCGAGACCTCATTCCTATCTCCTTACATTTTCCATCTCCCTACCTTACAGCAATGCAACACGGCAGTTTGCCATATTGATCATGTCAGTCCCTAGTTGTTCTGTGCAGCTGCTTTAAAACTTTTACCACAACTTATTTTTCATTACTTTCTTATACATTATGCTTTTAACTACTCATACTTTTAACTTCTTTGCGGTTTTTGACGCGCAACATGTCTACATCCCCGCGAGGGGTTCGACATTAGAGGAAGATAGATAGATTCTTGTGTTGGAGGAAACCGGAATACACGGAGAAGACCCATCTGTCTGATCTGGCGACCACCGTACCATCTCACATACTTCCCTGTCCGAGAATCGAACCCGGGTTCCAGTGGGGAGAAGCGAGCGGGCTAACCACTGCGCTAACCTGACAATCAACTAAATAAAGGAGTATGTACTTACGTAATGTCACGAATAATAACAATAATAATAATAATATTATTAATAATAATAATATAGACTTTATTTTATGAGATAACTAATTTTACAATAGTTCATCTACAATGAGGCCCTCAACATATTTGCAAATCAAATGCAATCAAAAGATAAGTGAATACTGCGCACTGGAAGAAGCGTATGTTCTACTGCGCACTGGAAGAAGCGTATGTTCTACTGCGCACTGGAAGAAGCGTATGTTCTACTGCCACTGGAAGAAGCGTATGTTCTACTGCGCACTGGAAGAAGCGTATGTTCTACTGCGCACTGGAAGAAGCGTATGTTCTACTGCGCACTGGAAGAAGCGTATGTTCCCCTGCGCACTGGAAGAAGCGTATGTTCTACCGCGCACTGGAAGAAGCGTATGTTCTACTGCGCACTGGAAGAAGCGTATGTTCTACTGCGCACTGGAAGAAGCGTATGTTCCCCTGCGCACTGGAAGAAGCGTATGTTCTACCGCGCACTGGAAGAAGCGTATGTTCTACCGCGCACTGGAAGAAGCGTATGTTCCCCTGCGCACTGGAAGAAGCGTATGTTCTACTGCGCACTGGAAGAAGCGTATGTTCTACTGCGCACTGGAAGAAGCGTATGTTCCCCTGCGCACTGGAAGAAGCGTATGTTCTACCGCGCACTGGAAGAAGCGTATGTTCTACTGCGCACTGGAAGAAGCGTAAGTTCTACTGCGCACTGGAAGAAGCGTATGTTCCCCTGCGCACTGGAAGAAGCGTATGTTCTACTGCGCACTGGAAGAAGCGTATGTTCTACTGCGCACTGGAAGAAGCGTATGTTCTACTGTGCACTGGAAGAAGCGTATGTTCTACTGCGCACTGGAAGAAGCGTATGTTCTACTGCGCACTGGAAGAAGCGTATGTTCTACTGCGCACTGGAAGAAGCGTATGTTCTACTGCGCACTGGAAGAAGCGTATGTTCTACTGCGCACTGGAAGAAGCGTATGTTCTACTGCGCACTGGAAGAAGCGTATGTTCTACTGCGCACTGGAAGAAGCGTATGTTCTACTGCGCACTGGAAGAAGCGTATGTTCTACTGCGCACTGGAAGAAGCGTATGTTCTACTGCGCACTGGAAGAAGCGTATGTTCTACCGCGCACTGGAAGAAGCGTATGTTCTACTGCGCACTGGAAGAAGCGTATGTTCTACTGCGCACTGGAAGAAGCGTATGTTCTACTGCGCACTGGAAGAAGCGTATGTTCTACTGCGCACTGGAAGAAGCGTATGTTCTACTGCGCACTGGAAGAAGCGTATGTTCTACCGCGCACTGGAAGAAGCGTATGTTCTACTGCGCACTGGAAGAAGCGTATGTTCTACTGCGCACTGGAAGAAGCGTATGTTCTACTGCGCACTGGAAGAAGCGTATGTTCTACTGCGCACTGGAAGAAGCGTATGTTCTACCGCGCACTGGAAGAAGCGTATGTTCTACTGCGCACTGGAAGAAGCGTATGTTCCCCTGCGCACTGGAAGAAGAGTATGTTCTACCGCGCACTGGAAGAAGCGTATGTTCTACCGTGCATTGGAAGAAGCGTATGTTCTACCGCGCACTGGAAGAAGCGTATGTTCTACTGCGCACTGGAAGAAGCGTATCTTCTACTGCGCACTGGAAGAAGCGTATGTTCTACTGCGCACTGGAAGAAGCGTATGTTCTACTGCGCACTGGAAGAAGCGTATGTTTTGTTCTACTGTGTTATTTGTGTAGATGTACTGTGACTAGTGTATGATGTTTCTTAGAAGTCAGCGGTTTTAATGACTAGTGTAGAATGTTTCTTAGAAGTCAGCGGTTTTAATGACTAGTGTAGAATGTTTCTTAGAAGTCAGCGGTTTTTATGACTAGTGTAGGAAGTTTCTTAGAAGTCAGCGGTTTTATGACTAGTATAGGATGTTTCTTAGAAGTCAGCGGTTTTTATGACTAGTGTAGGATGTTTCCTAGAAGTCAGCGGTTTTTATGACTAGTGTAGGATGTTTCTTAGAAGTCAGCGGTTTTTATGACTAGCGTAGGATGTTTCCTAGAAGTCATCGGTTTTTATGACTAATGTAGGATGTCTCTTAGAAGTCAGCGGTTTTTATGACTAGTGTAGAATGTTTCTTAGAATTCAGCGGATTTATGATTAGTGTAGAATGTTTCTTAGAATTCAGCGGATTTATGATTAGTGTAGAATGTTTCTTAGAATTCAGCGGATTTTATGATTAGTGTAGAATGTTTCTTAGAAGTCAGCGGTTTTTATGAATTTGTTTTTTCGCAAACCACAACATTAGTTTTATTAAATTATATGTCCCTTCTCGTTGTTCGGGAGTTGTCTTGTGTACGCATAGTTATTGTTAATTTAGTTAAACTAACAAATGTATCAATTCATACTCTAAAACAATTCGTTTACGTGTTTATATAAGTAACTACTAGGTTGTTGGCATCTGATTGTAATTTATATGCATGCTTGACTGCAGCATTGTTTTCTAAGTATTATTTATCGTCGCTACCGGTTGTCCATATGAGCGACGGACAGTTAATCTAACAACACATTTCATGGGTAGGCTCCAGCGGTTAACCAGTACCTGGTGCACCAACCTCCGTAAGAAACTGCCAACATTTTGATATAAAGAGACACGGTCTGAGCGAGGCTCGAACCAGTGATGATAGGTAACTGCAGACTCACATATCTCTATGCTATATATTGGGTAGTATACTACACCATTGGCGTAGCTTCCTATAGGACGTGTAGGCCGTGGCCTACACTTTTACCCGAAAAATCGAAAAAATAAAAATGCCAAATCTGCAACAAAAATCGGGAGGCCAGGATTAAATTATATACGCTATAAACAGTTTTCCTGGGGACGACCCCCGGACACCTTCCCGTCTTAAGTTGGCCTACGCATCGATTCCAGTCAAGATACGCCTCTTGTACAATGTACACTATGCTGACAGTTAAACATAGCTTAACATATTACTATGAAGACTGACGGTATGGGAGAGAACTGCGACAATGTTATGGCATGTAATATTGCCAGAGTTACGTCCAATGGACATCAACAATCTGCATGTAAATTGTATTGTAAAAAGTATGCACAACCATAATGGCGTTATACAGGGATTTGCTAATATTGTGTCTTTGTTTCCGTTGGGGTAATAAAGAGGCAGCTCCCGTGTGCGCCCACACAGCTGTTAGTGGTGAAGGCAGTTTCCCCTTACCCATACAAATGTTAGTGGTGAAGGCGGTTTCCAGGTACCCCATACAACTGTTAGTGTTGAAGGCAGTGTTCCAGGTACCCACACAGCTGTTAGTGGTGAAGGCGGTTTCCAGGTACCCATACAACTGTTAGTGGTAAAGGCAGTTTCCCCTTACCCATACAAATGTTAGTGGTGGAGGCAGTTTCCAGGTACCCACACAGCTGTTAGTGTTGAAGGCAGTTTCCAGGTACCCATACAACTGTTAGTGGTGAAGGCGGTTTCCAGGTACCCATACAACTGTTAGTGGTAAAGGCAGTTTCCCGGTACCCCTACAGCTGTTAGTGTTGAAGGCACTATCCAGGTACCCATACAACTGTTAGTCGTGAAGGCAGTTTCCAGGTACCCATACAACTGTTAGAGTTGAAGGCAGTTTCCAGGTACCCATACAACTGTTAGTGGTGAAGGCGGTTTCCAGGTACCCATACAACTGTTAGTGGTGAAGGCAGTTTCCATGTACCCATACAACTGTTAGTGTTGAAGGCAGTTTCCAGGTACCCATACAACTGTTAGTGGTGAAGGCAGTTTCCAGGTACCCATACAGCTGTTAGTGTTGAAGGCAGTTTCCAGGTACCCATACAACTGTTAGTGGTGAAGGCAGTTTCCAGGTACACATACAGCTGTTAGTGTTGAAGGCAGTTTCCAGGTACCCATACAGCTGTTAGTGTTGAAGGCAGTTTCCATGTACCCATACAACTGTTAGTGGTGAAGGCAGTTTCCCGGTACCCATACAACTGTTAGTGTTGAAGGCAGTTTCCAGGTACCCATAGAGTTGTTAGTCGTGAAGGCAGTTTCCAGGTACCCATACAACTGTTAGTGGTGAAGGCAGTTTCCAGGTACCCATTTAACTGTTAGAGTGAAGGCAATTTCCAGGTACCCCATACAACTGTTAGTTGTGAAGGCAGTTTCCAGGTACCCCATACAACTGTTAGTTGTGAAGGCAGTTTCCAGGTACCCCATACAACTGTTAGTGGTGAAGGCAGTTTCCAGGTACCCCATACAACTGTTAGTGGTGAAGGCAGTTTCCCGGTACACATACAACTGTTAGTCGTGAAGGCAGTTTCCTGGTACCCCATACAACTGTTAGTGGTGAAGGCAGTTTCCCGGTACCCATACAACTGTTAGTCGTGAAGGCAGTTTCCAGGTACCCATACAACTGTTAGTGTTGAAGGCAGTATCCAGGTACCCATACAACTGTTAGTCGTGAAGGCAGTTTCCAGGTACCCATACAACTGTTAGTGTTGAAGGCAGTTTCCAGGTACCCATACAACTGTTAGTGGTGAAGGCGGTTTCCAGGTACCCATACAACTGTTAGTGGTAAAGGCAGTTTCCCGGTACCCCTACAGCTGTTAGTGTTGAAGGCACTATCCAGGTACCCATAAAACTGTTAGTGGTGAAGGCAGTTTCCAGGTACCCATACAACTGTTAGTGTTGAAGGCAGTGTCCAGGTACCCATACAACTGTTAGTGGTGAAGGCGGTTTCCAGGTACCCATACAACTGTTAGTGGTGAAGGCAGTTTCCATGTACCCATACAAATGTTAGTGTTGAAGGCAATTTCCAGGTACCCATACAACTGTTAGTGGTGAAGGCAGTTTCCAGGTACCCATTTAACTGTTAGTAGTGAAGGCAATTTCCAGGTACCCCATACAACTGTTAGTTGTGAAGGCAGTTTCCAGGTACCCCATACCACTGTTAGTCGTGAAGTCAGTTTCCAGGTACCCATATAGTTGTTAGTCGTGAAGGCAGTTTCCAGGTACCCCATACAACTGTTAGTGGTGAAGGCAGTTTCCAGGTACCCCATACAACTGTTAGTTGTGAAGGCAGTTTCCAGGTACCCCATACAACTGTTAGTGGTGAAGGCAATTTCCAGGTACCCATACAACTGTTAATTGTGAAGGCAGTTTCCAGGTACCCATATAGTTAGTGTAAGTTGTGTGGAGGCAGTTCCAAGGTCTTCCTACAGCTGTTATGGGTGGAGGCAGTTCCAATGTCTTCCTGCAGCTGTTAGGGGTGGAGGCAGTTCCAATGTCTTCCTGCAGCTGTTAGGGGTGAAGGCAGTTCCAATGTCTTCCTGCAGCTGTTAGGGATGGAGGTAGTTTCAATGTCTTCCTACAGCTGTTAGGAATGGAGGCGGTTCCAATGTCTTCCTACAGCTGTTAGGGGTGGAGGCAGTTCCAATGTCTTCCTGCAGCTGTTAGGGGTGGAGGCAGTTCCAATGTCTTCCTACAGCTGTTACGGGTGGAGGTAGTTTCAATGTCTTCCTACAGCTGTTAGGGATGGAATCAGTTCCAATGTCTTCCTACAGCTGTTAGGAGTGCAGTCAGTTCCAATGTACACATACAGCTGTTAGGAGTGCAATCAGTTCCAATGTACACATACAGCTGTTAGGAGTGCAATCAGTTCCAAAGTACACATACAGCTGTTAGGAGTACAATCAGTTACAATGTACACATTCAGCTGTTAGGAGTGCAATCAGTTCCAATGTACACATACCGCTGTTAGGAGTGCAATCAGTTCCAATGCACACATACAGCTGTTAGGGGTGGAGGCAGTTCCAATGTACACATACAGCTGTTAGGAGTGCAATCAGTTCCAATGTACACATACAGCTGTTAGGGGTGGAGGCAGTTCCAATGTACACATACAGCTGTTAGGGGTGGAGGCAGTTCCAATGTACACATACAGCTGTTAGGGGTGGAGGCAGTTCCAATGTACACATACAGCTGTTAGGAGTGCAATCAGTTCCAATGTACACATACAGCTGTTAGGGGTGCAATCAGTTCCAATGTACACATACAGCTGTTAGGGGTGGAGGCAGTTCCAATGTACACATACAGCTGTTAGGGGTGGAGGCAGTTCCAATGTACACATACAGCTGTTAGGGGTGGAGGCAGTTCCAATGTACACATACAGCTGTTAGGGGTGGAGGCAGTTCCAATGTACACATACAGCTGTTAGGGGTGGAGGCAGTTCCAATGTACACATACAGCTGTTAGGGGTGGAGGCAGTTCCAATGTACACATACAGCTGTTAGGGGTGGAGGCAGTTCCAATGTACACATACAGCTGTTAGGGGTGGAGGCAGTTCCAATGTACACATACAGCTGTTAGGGGTGGAGGCAGTTCCAATGTACACATACAGCTGTTAGGGGTGGAGGCAGTTCCAATGTACACATACAGCTGTTAGGGGTGGAGGCAGATTCCATGTACACATACAGCTGTTAGGGGTGAATGCAGTTTCCCGGTACCCATACAACTGTTAGTGTTGATGGCAGTTTCCAGGTACCCATAGAGTTGTTAGTCGTGAAGGCAGTTTCCAGGTACCCATATAGTTAGTGTAAGTTGTTTGGAGGCAGTGCCAATGTATTCCTACAGCTGTTAGGGGTGGAGGCAGTTCCAATGTCTTCCTGCAGCTGTTAGGGGTGAAGGCAGTTCCAATGTCTTCCTGCAGCTGTTAGGGGTGGAGGCAGTTCCAATGTCTTCCTGCAGCTGTTAGGGGTGGAGGCAGTTCCAATGTCTTCCTGCAGCTGTTAGGGGTGGAGGCAGTTCCAATGTCTTCCTGCAGCTGTTAGGGGTGGAGGCAGTTCCAATGTACTCCTACAGCTGTTAGGGGTGGAGGCAGTTCCAATGTACACCTACAGCATTTAGGGGTGGAGGCAGTTCCAATGTATTCCTACAGCTGTTAGGGGTGGAGGCAGTTCCAATGTACTCGTACAGCTGTTGGGGGTGGAGGCCGTTCCAATGTACACATACAGCTGTTATGGGTGGAGGCAGTTCCAATGTACACATACAGCTGTTAGGGGTGGAGGCAGTTCGAATGTACACATACAGCTGTTAGGGGTGGAGGCAGTTCCAATGTACACGTACAGCTGTTGGGGGTGGAGGCCGTTCCAATGTACACATACAGCTGTTAGGGGTGGAGGCAGTTCCAATGTACTCGTACAGCTGTTGGGGTGGAGGCAGTTCCAATGTACACATACAGCTGTTAGGGGTGGAGGCAGTTCCAATGTACACATACAGCTGTTAGGAGTGGAGGCAGTTCCAATGTACACATACAGCTGTTAGGGATGGAGGCAGTTTCAATGTCTTCCTGCAGCTGTTAGGGTGGAGGCAGTTCCAATGTACACATACAGCTGTTAGGGATGGAGGCAGTTCCAATGTACTCGTACAGCTGTTGGGGGTGGAAGCCGTTCCAATGTACACATACAGCTGTTATGGGTGGAGGCAGTTCGAATGTACTCGTACAGCTGTTAGGGGTGGAGGCAGTTCGAATGTACACATACAGCTGTTATGGGTGGAGGCAGTTCCAATGTACACGTACAGCTGTTAGGGGTGGAGGCAGTTCGAATGTACACATACAGCTGTTAGGGGTGGAGGCAGGTCCAATGTACACATACAGTTGTTAGGGGTGGAGGCAGTTCCAATGTACTCGTACAGCTGTTAGGGGTGGAGGCAGTTCGAATGTACACATACAGCTGTTAGGGGTGGAGGCAGTTCCAATGTACACATACAGCTGTTAGGGGTGGAGTCAGTTCCAATGTACTCGTACAGCTGTTAGGGGTGGAGGCAGTTCCAATGTACACATCCAGCTGTTAGGGGTGGAGGCAGTTCCAATGTACACATACAGCTGTTAGGGGTGGAGGCAGTTCCAATGTACACATCCAGCTGTTAGGGGTGGAGGCAGGTCCAATGTACACATACAGCTGTTAGGGGTGGAGGCAGTTCCAATGTACTCGTACATCCACTGTTTTCAAACAGTGAAAGATGGCATGTTTCTTCTGTTACTGCTTGAGTTTCGTATTCCTCCGCGGTTGGGTGTACATTTGTAATTTAGCAATTTTGCGACAATCATGAACTATGTAATATATTCTAATGAATTTGTTTAGCCTGTAGGTTTTAATTTTGACAGCAAACATAAAGTAAGTAAAAAATTATACCGGAACTATTTCTTAATACGTATGGTCACATTAACATAAGTGCTTGTGCGGTTGTGTATTGTAGAGAAATGAGGCCCCCGACCGGGGCAGTTAAAATGAATTAAATTTGATAACAAATATTATATTAGCCAAAATCATTAGAAATCATAAAACAAAAAGATTTGTGTTTATTTGTGTAAGATAGGATTTTAATTTATCGAGTGATCACCGAAATATGTATTTCCAAGAGTTGCGTTATAAGATTTTAAACATTCGGTGAAATAAAATCCTATCTTACACTTAGTCTAATAAACACAAATATCTTACTTTTTAATTCGACTCACTATATTGAACATACAACACACGCCAACTCCCGGCCCTGAACATAAGGGGGACAAGGTAAGGAACCACATTGTGCTTCTACAAGATAGATAACATGCTGATTGTTGTTGCCTCCATTTGGCAAGAACTCGGGATTACTATCTAAGCAGATGTGATTAGACGCGTTATGAGCATGGTGCGCAGCCATGAGATACCCACTGTACTCGAGTTTCCAACCAATATAGCAGCTTGTTCTCGCCGGTATCATAACATTTGCTGATTTAAGAGTCCTGCAAACCGCACACGGCATGTCCTGATTGTGCACTGAAAACGGGAATATAATCTCCGGCTCATTATTTTCAATCTCTGTCCCATATATACAACTCCTGAATCCGTCGTTTCCGTCGGAATAATTGGACCAGGAGGGAACTAATGGCAAGCATAAGTTATCAGTACCACTGCCCGTTTCGTTGTAGTGTTTGCCCCCAGCATAACCTGTATTGATGCAAAAGCTATACATTAAGACAGATATAAATGTCATGAAGATAATATAGGAACCCATGAACTAATTGGAATGGTTAGAAGCACCGAACAGTTACTTAATTGGTGTTCAATCGTTTCGTTTCAACGCTTGTTTGCGCCCTTTCATATTCGTCCCGTCGCCATGCTGTTTCACGTGTCTTTGTTACTTCTTGTCATAGTCCCGTCGCTGCGAAGGAATGATAATTTGCGACAATTCGTCCCGTTGCCCCCATCGTGAGAGTGACACACACCTGTGTGTGTGTGTTTTATGTTTATTTATCGTCGCTATCGGTTGCCCATATGAGCGACGTCTCCTGAAGATATTAGTCATTTTAAATTTTGGAGGATAGTGCAATGATACAGACAGAGATCCATTCCAGAGTCTCCCCTGGTTCTTTTACGTGCACGGTGTAAAGCACCGACACGAGACCTCGATTTAATGTCCCATCTGAAACTGAAATACTGTTAATTTTATTAGGGTCAGACGGGGGATCGAACCTGCGATCCCTAGATTACCAGACCAGCGTGTTACCCTATGGACTACAGATCCGTTTGTGACACACACCTGCGAATAGTAGGCCTTAATCTTCGCCCCTTCGCTCCGTCGCCATGCTATGATTACTTACAACTCGTCACACGTGTATGCGAATATGGCGGGACGTAAAGACGCTAATTATCGGTACGTCCCGGCGAAGAAACGGTTATTAAAGGATGTAGAACAGCGGGGCGACGAAACGAAGGAACGACGATTAAGGACGCCATACTTCGTATCGTCGTTCCTTATGACGGAACGATAATTAGCGGCAATGAGGCATAGCATAGCGTGGCAAAGAAACAAAGTTGTGGCTGTCCGATTAGTGCAGTGGTTAGCGCGCCCGCTTCTCACCAATGCAACCCGGGTTCGATCTTCGGACCGGGAAGTATGTGAGATGGTACGATGGTCGCCATATCGGACTGGTGGGTTTTTCTCCGGGTACTCCGGTTTCCTACTACGCGAATGACAACATTTACGCTTTCATCTACGCCAACGAGAGTGATTAATATATTAAGTTGTTAAAACTTGGTTCGCAATCATTGTAAAACAAATAAAGTTAAAAAAAGAAAGATTTAGGCGAATACATTTACGTGGCGCAAACCAGTGCCGGTAGCGACGATAAATAAAAGTAAAACACACAGTTCCTCACAGAGCCGGAATATAACTCGATTGCGAAACAAGGTCCTAGTCATTAGTGTAATCGCTCTCGATGCCGAGTTTATGATGGAGTCCATCCCAATGAAGGACCAAACAAAAAATGTGGATTTAGCATATTCAGCACCGAAAGGATACCACCATCGTGACTATGACGGGGCTTGAACGCACACACCCTCGATTACAAGTCCGGTACCGTATCTAGTGTCCCGCATAGTTGTTCCTTATTAATATTAATCGCATGCTTGGAAATATACAACACTATTTATACGTGAATATTTGTGGCTGGAAATATCTTGGTCATTTACTTATTTGAATACTGACATAATAAATTATAGTTAAAGATTTACCACTATAGACAAGAAGGGCGTCGTCATGGCAACTGCTCCGTCCCCATCTTACATACACGGAACCACGCCCTGTAAATGATCTTATATAATGACATACATATATATGTATCGCATCCATATCATAAATAGATGATACAATTAATATAAACAGATGGCCTAAAAGAATAGTATTACTAAAAGATGACAGGCGCGATTTTGATGTTTCGGGGGTGTCAATTAAAGCCGAGAGATGAAAGAGGGCGGAGACATGTAGAGAGTGTACAAAAATAATTTAAAACACTAAGCAGGTTAAAGTTTATTAGTACGTATTTACAAAAATTGGTCGCACGGCATATCTTGCGCCGTGCCTGACCAATTTAATTTTGTAAATACGTACCAATAAACTTTAACCTATACATACTATACTGATTATCTTTAATCGCTCTGAAGAATCAAGTAAAAGCTTTCAGTTAAAATGATCAATGCATACAAAATATTCGAATATGTGCCCGGACGCCCGAATATTCGAATATGTGCCCGGACGCCCGAATATTCGAATATGTGCCCGGACGCCCAAATATTCGAATATGTGCCCGGACGCCCGAATATTCGAATATGTGCCCGGACGCCCGAATATTCGAATATGTGCCCGGACGCCCGAATATTCGAATATGTGCCCGGACGCCCGAATATTCGAATATGTGCCAGGACGCCCGACTATTCGAATATGTGCCCGGACGCATATATATTCGGAAAAACATATAATAAGTCAGGCACCAGGTAATCGGTAACCATTAGTAACTAGCTGGTGGCTCATCAACCGACCATATCAGAATGAACCCCTGACGAGGTTCGACCTACCGCTCTGTAGGCGGATGCTTTAACCACTAGGCCACGGAGGCGGTCTTATATGTTACACATGAACTTATGAGCTGTTTAATGTTGCGTAGTTCGCTTAGTTAGTTGCCCAGTGACGGCCTGCTCTCATAGGCCAGAACGAACGTCGGGACATAGTCGACCTGGCTGTGATATCATAGTTACGAGGTCCAATAAACTTGACGCTGCGATATCACGAATATCCTCAGTTTTGACAACAATTTCCAGGAAATTGAACCATTTGGTATTACATGCAGTGTTTCAAAACATTTCCCCGGACCCCACTAGGATGGACCGCCAGGATAGAATTACTGATACTAACTTAGTACCCCCAGTCATTTGTTTCTGGGTACACCTTTGATCAATAACCTTACTGCTTATAGTATCAATCTTTCACCTGATAAGGCGTAATCTTTACACAAACATAGCTCATCATCATGCAGACTAGTACCTTTCTTTGGAAAAGTCAAAGACTAATACTACACATAATCATACTATATAACATATGTACATGTTTAAGCTTTTGATTACGTAATAACGTCTCTTTCATCCTCTAGTGTTCAAATCGTTTCTATGGGGAGGGCCAATCACTAATGTTGTCAGAACGTCTGGCCCAATCCATTTGCTAATTATGTATCGGTTAAGCGATTGTTATTGTTATTATTATTATTATACATCTATATAGAGTAATACAATATTATCAAATCAACCAACACAGCTATCATACAGATTGAAAGATATGATTCATTTTATGAATATTACGTGCCAGACTTTTAATCTTTGGACAACATCGCTTTGATCGTTTTGGACACAGGCGCTTGTTTCAGTCAATAATAAAAACACATCTACACATAAGAGGAAGGGTATCAAACGGTTATGGAGATAAACAAGATTCCTGAAATTCTCATTAAATTTACCAAAGAAAGCAGAAAATGCCCCCCCCCCACAATGTTTGTATTGACACAAACATGCTCCTGTGATTTTAGACCAATCAAGTATTCATTCAGTCAATGGATAGCGAATAATTACTACCCACAAACCAATGAGAGACATTTCTCATTTTTCTATTACCTCCCTTGACAGATAAAGTCCGAGTTATCCCGAAATTAATATTGGTCCTGTTAGCAGAACTCCTTTGTTTTTAATGTTGTTTTCTAACAAGATGTTTTTCGGATACATGCCATTTTATCACAATTATATAGGTTCATTATTTGATAGCCACATTTGCAGTAAAGTATCAATTGGATAAGATTATAGGACATATGTCGCGAATAATTATAATTTAATATTATAAGATGAGAAATCGGACGAAACATTGATAGCATGTCGTGCAAAGAAAACACCGATAAAAACAGAGGCAACCACTTAAGATGACTTACATACTATTAGGGATTATTCAGGGGAAGGAACTCACATATATCTCTCATTATTAATACTGGGCATACTCCTGTTCGGCCACGGAGTCCCCTAACATTTCTGTGATTTGCATAATGACACATAATTATGCGCAAAGTGTCTGTCACAATGAATACAATGTCTAGTTGATACAAATTTATTTTAGCTCGATTGTGAAGCAAGTTCTTACAACCTATATTAAAGGCGTTCTCTACAGTTTTGTCAAAATAGTTTACAATAATAGAATGTGTTCATACTTGGCACATCACTAGTACTATGTATTACTGGTGTAGTCCTATTGTTCCCACTTATATAAAATTAGGTAAAAACGGGTGTGGGAATAAGAGGATTTGTGTTGCAGTGTGTTTAAGAGTGTTTAAGATCAAATACGTCAAACGGACGGACAGACACGCAGACAGACAACAACTATATATATACATACCACGAACCTGTAACCACCGACAACAAGACTTTGTCCACCGCGTTTGTTGCAGACAAACTCAATTTGAACTTGTGCATTCGCCAAATATTTGGAATGGTCATTTACCTATGAACACCAAAAGTGGGAATAAGAGTACTACTGGACAACAGCAAGTGGGAATAAAAGGATTAAACCGTATTACTAACCAAAATATGACATAAAATTGATATGCTAATGACCTTGCTTTTTTATTGATTTTTTTTATAACATTTCGGCCAATAATTTCTCATTTTGGCGACAAAAGTAAAATAAAAAAATATTTGCAATTAGTATGTGTGTATTGATATAAATTGGTATGCTAATGACTTCGTTTTATTTTATGAATTAATTTGTAACATACCAATTTTACTACTTTTTCTTTTAAACTGTTGGACATCTATGTATCTCGTCAGTAAGCTTACAACAGGCATATTATTATATATAAATAACTTTTACAACAGTATAGAAGATCTAATTATGTTCATGTGTATTCATTAACATCATTGTTGACACAGGAAATAAATAACGTAATGTAATGGAGGTAATTTTTCTATTATAAAAATGAAAAATGCAAATATTGTGATCATATTTAAAACTAAGCACCATATATAATAACACTGATTAATACAGTCAAACCTGCCCAAGAGAATACCTCAATAAAGATACAACATGTGGGGCCACATAGAGGCCACATTATGTGTGTATTAAGATAATAACTAGCTAAAATTGTGGAAGTCGTGAAAGCGCGTTCGCTTCATGTGCGAATGTCCCGGAGTGTTCGCGCCCAGCTGCTACATTATGATTATGTCCTTAGGCAATGCATTTAATTTCCACATTGCCTCTTCTCTCTCCTTCGTGGCGATTGATTCCATCAGGAATGAGTTCTTGAGAAGGATTAATATAAGTTGTAAGAACTTATTTCGCAATCAAGCTAAAGTAAATTTGTATTATAAACTAAAATTCCATAAATATCTCAACTTCAAATTGTTCTCAACTCAAGATTTTCAAAGTTAATAATTCCTTAAACGCCCTCATTGAGATATTGTGTCTGAATATTAAATAAACCATATACATTGTACCCCAAACTTGGTCATGTTTATTGATTGATCAATATAAGAATATTTGAGCCCAGAGCAATCTCAGAGTGAGAAGTTTGATGAACGTAGGGCCAGATAGTGCAATGGCAAATGGCCCAATTCAACAATCATCCGGCCAGATTGCCACGATTCCTTACTATCCGTATTTATAGTACTATCCGAATTACTTATTACCGGCTCAATATTTAACTCGTCGATAACGGAATTGTCGTCCATTGTTTGGCCTTCATGCCATGCAGTTAAGCGCGCCGATGACTGTGCTGCCCGCATGTCGCTTGTAGTGGATGAAAACACTTTTAAACGGCATGTTAAATCAAACGTATGGTTAATTTTGTTGTGATTTGACAGGCGGCGTGAGCGTAATAACTTTCTACCGCGAAAGTCTTTAATCACTCTCGAGACCCCATTTAAAGTGGAATTCATCGCCACGAGGGAGAGAGAAGAGGCAATGTGGAACTTAAATGCATTACCTAAGGGCACAATAATAACGGCCCAGCAAATATACATCATTAGCAAATATAAATTCCTCCTGCAACCAATAACCCAATCGGCTCATTTGCAAAATCCTGCGACATATGCATCTGCTCAGCATGCTTTAAGGTTAATTCTCGAACCTTGAGCTATTTAATTTTGTATATGCATTTTGGAAACCCACCTCCTAAATATATTCAAAGTACAACACATGATATCAAGAGCTAACTCCCATCAACGAGAATTTAATCCTATCAGTCATGGAGTGTAAATCCAGATATACAGTGGATGATAATATCTTACTAGTGAAATCATAGCTAATTAATGAATCAATTAAGTATATCAACATACATTGTTCATACAAATTTATTTTAGCTCGATTGCGAAACAAGTTCTTATAACTTATATTAATCACTCGCGAGACCTCATTCCTGATGGAATCCTTCGCCACAAGGGAGAGAGAAGAGGCAACGTGGAAATGAAATGCCCTGCCTAAGGGCACAATCGTAACGGCTCCAGCGGGGTTCGAACTCCGGATCTTTTGCATCTAAAGCGAACGCGCATCCACTGCGCTATCACAACTTCAACATACATGTATATTGTTGTATATTGTTGTATGCACACACGTGTGCTGCAATGGACCATTGTTGCGCATAGTAACATGAACAAGTGTGCATCCTAAGTAAAATGATAAGCAGAAATAGTCAAGTACTATACATACATAACATGTATTGCTTCATATGTTTGTGTTTTTTACGTTAATTTATCGTCGCTACCTGTTGCCCACATGAGCGACGCGTCCTGAAGAGATTAGTTATTTTAGATTTTGGAGAATAGTGCATGGTACAGACAGAGACCCATTCCAGAGTATCATCGGGTTCTTTTACGTGCACTGTGTAAAGCACCGACACGAGACCTCGGTTTAAAGTATCATCTGAAATAATTGTTTAATCTTTTTAGGGTCAGACGGGGGATCGAAACTGCGATCGAACCTGCGCTTCATATATTGGTTTAGATAGTATATATTGCAAGACATAAATCACATATAACACGCAACTACATACATAATGCAAAGGATCAAGTAGGAAGCTAACGGATCAAGAAGGAAACAAAAGGATCAAGTAGGAAGCTAAAGGATCAAGTAGGAAGCTAAAGGATCAAGTAGGAAGCTAAAAGATCAAGTAGGAAGCTAATGGATCAAGTAGGAAGCTAAAGGATCAAGTAGGAAGCTAATGTATCAAGAAGGATCAAGTAGGAAGCTAAAGGTTCAAGTAGGAAGCTAAAGGATCAAGTAGGAAGCTAAAGGATCAAGAAGGATCAAGAAGGAAGCTAAAGGATCAAGTAGGAAGCTAAAGGATCAAGTAGGAAGCTAAAGGATCAAGAAGGATCAAGTAGAAAGCTAAAGGATCAAGTAGGAAGCTAAAGGATCAAGTAGGAAGCTAAAGGATCAAGAAGGATCAAGTAGGAAGCTAAAGGATCAAGTAGGAAGCTAAAGGATCAAGAAGGATCAAGTAGGAAGCTAAATGATCAAGTAGGAAGCTAAAGGATCAAGAAGGATCAAGTAGGAAGCTAAAGGATCAAGTAGGAAGCTAAAGGATCAAGTAGGAAGCTAAAGGATCAAGTAGGAAGCTAAAACTAGCTTTTATAAAAAAACAGTTTCCTTTCATATATTAACAACGTACAGATTAGTGTTGAAGTCAAATAATAGTTATTTAGGTATTAAAAACGCAAACGTTGTAATATAAATTATATAACAAATTGCAAATACCATCTGTTGACATCTTCGCTAGCAACTTGGTTTTCTCTTCTAACCCATCTTCCAGTTTGAGTATCCTCTGTTGTAGCTCTACAACTTTCTGTAGCATGTTGTAGTCGTAATCAAACTTTGAAGTACATTGTGGTTCTTCACCCAGTCCAAATTGAACACAGTTAAGAAGCAACACCATAACTATGAACATATTCGACATATTCGACACATTATACATACTCATTCTTTATTGTATATATAAAATGTTATGCCCACATACAAGTATTAAATGTCATGGTACTTCTATTTTTGTCCGGAAGATTACGGCACGTTTTTATGGGTTTTAGTGTTCACCATAAATTAACGCTTCAGCCAATACTATTGCATAGATATAACATGCGACGTTATCAACCAATCGCTGGACGTATTGTTAAATGTAAACAGGATTAAGGTAGTTACCGACCCTAACCTGTTTTTTGTTGTAAAATGATCTCTTTTTAAATATTTACCATGTTGATATTCTTAACATGCCGAGTAAATTGGCCAAACAACATAGATCCAGATCGGATCCCTCGTCTGATCAGGATCTATGTTATTTTCTATTCAGTGTTTTAGTTTTAGTTTATACAAATTTATTTTAGTTTTGACTACACTATCCGAATAGCAAACAACATAGAGCCTGATCAGATGGTACGTTCTGTGAGGATAGTGCAAAGATACAGACAGAGACCATTCCAGAGTATCCTTGTTTATTTACGTACATGATGTAAAGCACCGAAACGAGACCTCGGTTTAAAGTCCCATCTGAAAGTCTGTTAATTTTATTAGGGTCAGACGTGGGGATCGAACCTGCGATCCCTGGATTACCAGTCTAGAGGGTTAAGGTGTTAGATGTTAAGGTGCAATAGTCTATATTGAATTAGGTATATTTGTCTTGAATTGTTCAATAACGCACAATTAAATATCATTTCAGGCATATTTGTACATTAATTGGTTCCGCATTTACATATATATATGTACATCCAACTTCAGTCGTGTACAGTACCGTAGCAATCTAGGGGGGGGGGGGTCGGGTGCATGCATTTTATTTATTTCATTTTTCATTGCTTTGGACATTTTGGAAATGTGGCTACGGACCTGGTTTAGCCATGTATTATGTCACTTGCATTTATTTTTGTGGATTATCCAACCTAAGTTAAGCGTAAACTCTATAAACATTTCAAATACTATACTTTCGGAAATATTGTTTGATGTATAGGATATAATGTGTGTTTTACGTTTATTTATCGTCGCTACCGGTTGCCCATATGAGCGACGCCTCCTGAAGAGATTAGTCATTTTAGATGTTGGAGGATAGTGCAATGATACAGACAGAGACCCATTACAGAGTCTCCTCTGGTTCTTTTACGTGCACGGTGTAAAGCACCGACACGATACCTCGGTTTAACGTCCCATCTGAAAGACTGTTAATTGTATTAGGGTCAGGCGGGGGATCGAACCTGCGATCCCTGGATTACAAGTCCAGCGTTTTACCACTGGGCTACAGATCCGTCTGTTATAGGGTATAAGCCGAAAACGATCGAATATGTAAAATATTGGACTGTGTGAGGCGCGTAAAACACACACTTATATAACATGTCCTACTAAATAAAATTGTTAATTTCGTAAATGTACGCATAGTATTTAATATAATAATATGGCCTTTTGACACCAGTCAAATATTAATAATAATGGACTGCAAGTACACAGATATGACGTCACGACAGTGTTTTAAAGTGATTGACATTAAGCCATATTTTCATTTAATACATTTTCACTCTATGTTTTTACTTAAGGTGACACCAACACAGACTTTTTAAGTACTAAGCACTTATCCCACAAACACGTTGTAACTTCACATTACACCGCTGCATTTTTATTTTTATCATTGTTTCGTCTTATCCATTTCTCTGCGACATTACCGGAAACAGGATGTGTAATAGGTTTTCACAGTTTAGGCTTGCATTATTTAGTACACTACACGAGTGACGTGTCGTCGACAATGTGATAAAGAGGTGAATGGTTAACTTACAGTTACATCGAAATATTACACGTCGTACATTTGAAACTCCCGTGCATTAAAAAAAAGAAGAAAAAAAGAGATAACAGGGAATAGTACAGATTGCTGTGGAGATCCATTCACGCCCTCACGTGATTTATGTCAAACATATATTACAATTTGAACGTTTGGACCTTTTTCCATACAACAATGGTGTTGTTGTGACCTAATAGTGTTGTGGTGACCTAGTACCCAATATGTGCATTTTCTAATTAGGACATGCACTCTACAACTTCAATGTGGTTTGCTCGTCAAAGTACGAAAGACAAAATGCGTAACAACGGTGAATAGTTTATACACATTTATTTTAGCTCGATCGCGAAAACAATTTCTTATAACTAACATTAATCACTCTCGATACCTCATTCCTGATGGAACCCATCGCCACGAGGGAGAGAGAAGAGGCAATGTGGAAATAGTGCCTTGCCTAAGGGCACACTCGTAACTGCTACAGCGGAGGTTCGAACCCGGGTCTTTCGCCTCTTGAAGCGAACGCCTAGAACGACTTCCACAACGGTGAATAGAATACACAGTTTCATGACTCATACTATAATAGAGCTGTATAAGCAACGTTTGGTTATATTACCCGGCTGACTTCCCCAGGACGTGCACGTCACGGTCGGAGCACATCTCGCACCAGCCGACTAGGACACATGGATCTTCAGCATGTCACACTCTCTTCCGGTGTGCGCACGCATCATATTATCGACTTGACCGATTTGGAGTAACCGAGTACACGCAACCTTTATCTCAGCATGATCTATACAGCCTCCAAGAAGAGCAACGTGTGCAGACCTGGAAGCGACACATGGCGCGCTGATGTCTAACTGCATAGTGGGTTTATACCCCTGCTGCGAGATGACTAATAGTGACGGGGTGGCCTTAAATGACTCGTTCGAAAGTAGGAATACAATACTTGTCACCCTGCGAAGCGAGAGGAAGCCTTCTCCTGATGTCTACCAGGCAATTCATATGCACTCGCCCATGTGCCTCGACGATGGTGAGGATAAACATAACCTACTGGAATGGACTGATGGTACAAGCGGCTCTGTAGTCCAGTGGTTAACACGTTTGACTGGTAATCCCGGGATCGCAGGTTCGATCCCCCTCTGTCTGACCCTGAAATGAACAGTCTTTCAGTGACTTTATGCCGATGTCTCGTGTCGGTGTTGTACACTGTACACGTAAATGAACCAGAGGAGACTCTGGAATGGTCTCGTCTGTATCATTGTAACATGGGTTCCAGTCTGTCGATTTTTCACTTTTTAGCTTCTGGCTAAATGACGATATTATCAGAACCTCAATACGGCCCAATTAATGGTATCGGTGTTAAAATATATTTATTTGACTGACCAGGAAAAATATATCGACCCCTGTTCCCAAGCTAGTATCATTGCACTATCCTCTAAAAATATATCCACGACCGTGTTTTAAGAATAGTTTCATTGCATAATGCACACAGTTGTTTTGGGTATTTGAGGAGGAGGGCCAATTACTAATGTTGATATAACTTGTGGCCCAACCTATTTGCTTTCACGTGTGTGTCAATCATTGTATTGTTGTATATGTGTATATAATGCAATAACATATTATTAAACCAAGAGAACATACGGATCTGTAGTGCAGTGCTAACACACTGGACTGGTAATCCAGGGATCGCAGGTTCGATCCCCCGTCTGACCCTAATAAAATTAACAGTCTTTCAGATGGGACTTTAAACCGAGGTCTCGTGTCGGTGCTGTACACCGTGCACGTAAAAGAACCAGAGGAGACTCTGGAATGGGTCTCTATAACTGTATCATTGCACTATCCACCAAACATCTAAAATTACTAATATCTTCAGGAGGCGTCGCTCATATGGGCAACCGGTAGCGATGCTAAATAAACGTAAAACACACACACACATTAAACCAAGACCGCATAGTAAGTCGGCCGATACCTTAACGGTTGTTTGATATATTAGATACATGTGCAAACACTCGTATTTGAAGAGGATATTCAACTCTATTCAGGGGCGTAGCTTGGCTGGAATCGATGTGTAGGCCAAATGAAAACTTAAGACGGGAGGGGGGTCCGGGGATCGTCCCCAGGAAAACTATTTATAGCGTATATAATTTAATCCTGGCCTCCCGATTTTTGTTGCAGATTTGGCATTTTTATTTTTTCGATTTTTCGAGGAAAGGTGTATGCCACTGCCTACACGGCCTATAGGAAGCTACGCCAATGCTATTAGTTTGAGGTTACTGTATACGAATACATATATATGATACGAGACCTCGGTTTAACGTCCCATCTGAAAGACTGTTAATTGTATTAGGGTCAGACGGGGGATCGAACCTGCAATCTATGGACTACCAGTCCAACGTGATAAGCACTGTACTATAGATCCGTCGTGTATGTACACAGCAAAAAGTAAAATTCCGTTCAAAATAAAGTATAAACTTTATTGATTTTACAACGATTGCGAAACAAGTTTTAACAACTTATATTAATCACTCGTTGGCGCGGATGAAAGCGTAAATGTGGTCATTCGTGTGGGAGGAAACCGGAGACTGACCCGGAGAAAACCCACCTGTCTGATCTGGCGACCACATACTTCCTGTTCCGAGGATCGAACCCGGGTTGCATTGGTGAGAAGCGAGCGCGCTAACCACTGCGCTAATCGGACAGCCAAAAAACATAGATAGAAGCTATCCTAAAAGTTGTCCAAATATGTCTTTGTTTTGCGAAATGTTAGTATAAAGTTACAAAATAGATCACATACATCGCCCACTGAGTTCGGACGCACGATGCCGGGGATTGCTGTCCAAACATTGGAGTATTAATAAATTTCGAGAAAAATATTTTTATTTTTTTTATTTAAGTTTATTTAACGTCGCTACCGGTTTCCCATTTGAGCGATGGGCAGTTTACCTAACAATACCTTTCCTGGGCAGGCTCCAGCGGTTAACCAGTACTTGGTGCACCAACCTCCGTAAGAAACTGCCAATTGTTTCATATAAATGAGACACGAAACATATTTCCAGTGGGTTTCGGTTAGTTTAAACATATTTTATTCAGTTCATTCAATATATATACGGTATATAAATACAACAGGATATCTGAAATGGATTGGAAAACAAGCTGAGAGCTTATGTAAATTCCTTTCCATGAGGATGAGTTTGAAAGATGGGTTTCGGTTTATGTAGTAACTTTATATTTACTGTTCGCATGAGACGTAATTGACATAATCACGAACAAATACAAATGCATTAATGATAACCATTATTTCTGATATTTTATGTGGACAATTTCCGGCCATTAATTTTTCGCTGTTAGAAAACACAATTGAACCCCGCGTTTATTTGTTGAAGTAATTCAATTCGCAGTGTTATGTCATCTAATGTTAATTGTTTATGTATTTTTGCCACATGCCTAAAATGTCAGCACGTGCCATTTGACATAAATGCTAAAGCTTTAAAACAGACCACTAGACAGACGGATCTGTAGTCTAGTGGTGACACGCTGGACTGGTAATCCAGAGATCGCATGTTCGATCCCCCGTCTGACCTTAATAAAATTAACATTCATTCAGATTGGACTTTAAACCGAGGTCTCGTGTCGGTGCTTTACACCGTGCACGTAAAAGAACCACAGGAGATTCTGGCGTGGGTCATTGTCTTAATCATTGCACTCTCCTCCAACAATCTAAAATGAATAATCTCTCCAGGAGGCGTCGCTCATATAGGCAACCGGTAGCGACGATAAATAAACGTAAATCACACGACATAGGATCACTTGTCCATCTTGCTATACATTGCAACATGCTGTATGAAACCTGTTCGATTGCCATGGATGTCCCGCTGGATGTTGTGTATATTATAGAACGCCACAAAGCATTCAATAGAAAATACCTAGTAGCAAGTTAATTGCCATACACGATGCGTGCAAATACGTATGCTTATATGTATTATAATGTAGTCTACTGATGAATAACCACAAGTTGTCCAATTAGTGCAGTGGTTTGCAAGCCCGCTTCTCACCAATGCGACCCGGGTTCGATCTTCGGACCGGGAAGTATGTGAGATGGTACGGTGGTCGCCAGATCGGTTTTCTCCGGGTATTCCGGTTTCCTCACACACGAATGACCACGTTTACGCTTTCATCCGCGCCAACGAGAGTGATTAATATAAGGTGTTAAAAAGTGAACAATTCCACATACGAGACATGCGATTACCAAAATTAATTGAAATGCCCATCATTGCAATAATTGCGCACGCAGCGTGATCATGATAGTTTATTTTCAATTCCATCACAGCAATAATTGCGCACGCAGCGTGGTCATGATAATTTATTTTCAATTCCATCACAGCAATAATTGCGCACGCAGCGTGGTCATGATAGTTTATTTTCAATTCCATCACAGTAATAATTGCGCACGCAGCGTGGTCATGATAGTTTATTTTCAATTCCATCACAGCAATAATTGCGCACGCAGCGTGGTCATGATAGTTTATTTTCAATTCCATCACAGCAATAATTGCGCACGCAGCGTGGTCATGATAGTTTATTTTCAATTCCATTAGGCTTAAAAGGTTAAGCCCATGAGGATAATGTATGCATGATATAAATGAACAGACAGTGAATTAACAAATAAATATAGTAAACAATGCATGCATGTTAATAACTGATTTAACTAAATGGAGAAGGTTACAGAATTATTTTGAAATGTTTCAATGTACACTGAGTATAAATTCGTGCAATATGAATCTAAATATTACGGACTTTGAGAAAACATGCATACATGGCATATGACATAAATATTATTTTCAAATAATTAATTTATTTTTACCCTTTACCTTTGTACATTGAAATCAATTTCATGCAACTTTACAATGTTGTAATGAATAAAATAAAATAGAATAATGGAAATATTACTCCAAAATCTAGTTCCAACACTAGTTAGTTAACCTGTATCGAAAGGAAAAGGCCAACTTGTTGGATAACTCAAAATACTTCTATAGATTTAACATATGGACATGTCTCTATCTCCCATAACATAACTCTTGACATTCCTGTAGAGCGGAATACGGATTTCTCGAGAACATAGAATACATGGATGTGTGTGTGTGTAGTCAGAATCTAATTAATTAAATTGTGCAAGAGATATACTGCTGACGATTTGTATATTTGATATGGCTTATCAGTGATACACTTGTATCCATATCGTTGTATCATTGTGTCGTTCATGATAATGAAATAAATTGGTGTAACCTTGTTGCTTTATGATAATAGGAACCTTTTCTGTCACGTTTTCCATCACCGGCGTAGGCTCGAATGCAATTGGGTTGTTGAATTCTTTCTGAAGCTATCTAACTGACTTGCGGGAGATCGGTGGTTCCACCCGGCTCCAAGTGGTGCCTAAAATACCCCATGTTTTACTTCATATGGGTTTATTGTTTAATATGTTATTAGTCGTTAGCTTCATGAACGTCACACGAAATTCAGCATGGCATTTTAGGAATGGGTGTGCACATCTGCATGCACATCTACATGCACAACTACATGGACATCTACATGCACATCTACATCTACATACACATCTACATGGACATCTACATGCACATCTACATGTACATATACATGCACATCTACATGCACAACTACATGCACAACTACATGCACATCTACATGCACAACTTCATGCACAACTACATGCACATCTACATGCACAACTACATGCACAACTACATGCACATCTACATCTACATGCACAACTACATGCACATCTACATCTACATGCACAACTACATGCACAACTACATGCACATCTACATGCACATCTACATGCACAACTACATGCACAACTACATCTACATGCACATCTACATGCACAACTACATGCACATCTACATGCACAACTACATGCACAACTACATCTACATGCACATCTACATGCACATCTACATGCACATCTACATGCACAACTACATGCACAACTACATGCACAACTACATGCACATCTACATGCACAACTACATGCACATCTACATGCACATCTACATGCACAACTACATGCACATCTACATGCACAACTACATGCACAACTACATGCACATCTACAACGACATGCACATCTACATGCACAACTACATGCACAACTACATGCACAACTACATGCACATCTACATCTACATGCACATCTACATGCACATCTACATATACATGCACAACTACATGCACAACTACATGCACATCTACATGCACAACTACATGCACATCTACATGCACATCTACATGCACATCTACATGCAAAACTACATGCAC
>CM026391.1:70368030-70387974 GCA_014843695.1 Archivesica marissinica
TCCAAAAATCTAAAATGAATAATCTCTTCAGGAGGCGTCGCTCATATGGGCAACCGGTAGCGATGATAAATAAACGTAAAACATACATACTGAGAGTTATAAAGCGCAATGAAAGGTTCTAGTGTGAATAACTATAATTATAATACATATTATTCCAAATTAAAAATCATTTCCATCTATCAAAGTGTAACATAAGTTTGTTAATGGAACGATTAATATCAACAATGACTGATAAATAACATCGATACTGTTGTATATATTGAGATATCTCTGTCTTTATAACTTGACCGATATTGTTTTGAAGTTGGGGTTTCGGGGAGGGTCAGTCAATCAGCTTATTAGGGAAGCTATTAAACTCTTTTTTTTTATCAATTCTTCATGTTCATTTTTAGTATTCTATTAAGTGTATCCCGTCATATTCTTATTCAATCTATGCACTAATTTTCTTGAAAAACGTACTTATATTAATACTACATACAACTGCACAAATTACTAGCAAATTTGAGCTTTTGGAAAGGGCTGTTGCTAATGATTTCAAAACGTGTAGCACAATCCGTTTGCACTTTGAAAATATCATGTATACGGATATTATCAGGTTTTATGTATGCTATTAATGTGACAGTAATGTTATTGTGATATGTAATTATAAATTGTATTCGTTATTATGAAAATATTTGCAATAAAATATTATTAAAAGCCAGCTAATCGTCAACGTACATAACGTAAAGAGAATTAGTATGTTCTCAAGCAATGTCCTCCACATAGGCCTACAGTGGACACTGTATTTGAAAGATGTAAATTGGGAAAATACCATTGTTCACCCTAACGTTTATTGTCGTATACAATGTCTTACTGGTTTCATACCTATACTAGGGATTTTTACGAAATACCTTTTGTCTTTCAGTTATTTATTGGTGAATACAACAAGGTTTGGAGTTTTAGTTTTAGGAATTAATCACACATGCCGTATGCTTAAGTGGTTAATTCCGGCGGTGTTTAGTTGTAGGAATTAATCACGCAGGCCGTATGCTTAAGTGGTTAATTCCGGCGGTGTTTAGTTTTAGGAATTAAGCACGCAGGCCGTATGCTTAAGTGGTTAATTCCGGCGGTGTTTAGTTTTAGGAATTAATCACACAGGCCGTATGCTTAAGTGGTTAATTCCGGCGGTGTTTAGTTTTAGGAATTAATCACACAGGCCGTATGCTTAAGTGGTTAATTCCGGCGGTGTTTAGTTTTAGGAATTAAGCACGCAGGCCATATGCTTAAGTGGTTAATTCCGGCGGTGTTTAGTCGTTTTAGGAATTAATCACACAGGCCGTATGCTTAAGTGGTTAATTCCGGCGGTGTTTAGTCTTAGGAATTAATCACACAGGCCGTATGCTTAAGTGATTAATTCCGGCGGTGTTTAGTTTTAGGAATTAATCACACAGGCCGTATGCTTAAGTGGTTAATTCCGGCGGTGTTTAGTCGTTTTAGGAATTAATCACACAGACCGTATGCCTAAGTGGTTAATTCCGGCGGTGTTTAGTTTTAGGAATTAATCACACATGCCGTATGCTTAAGTGGTTAATTCCGGCGGTGTTTAGTTGTAGGAATTAATCACACATGCCGTATGCCTAAGTGGTTAATTCCGGCGGTGTTTAGTCGTTTTAGGAATTAATCACACAGGCCGTATGCTTAAGTGGTTAATTCCGGCGGTGTTTAGTTTTAGGAATTAATCACACAGGCCGTATGCTTAAGTGATTAATTCCGGCGGTGTTTAGTTTTAGGAATTAATCACACAGGCCGTATGCTTAAGTGGTTAATTCCGGCGGTGTTTAGTCGTTTTAGGAATTAATCACACAGACCGTATGCCTAAGTGGTTAATTCCGGCGGTGTTTAGTTTTAGGAATTAATCACACATGCCGTATGCTTAAGTGATTAATTCCGGCGGTGTTTAGTTTTAGGAATTAATCACACAGGCCGTATGCTTAAGTGGTTAATTCCGGCGGTGTTTAGTTTTAGGAATCATTCACACATGCCGTATGCTTAAGTGATTATTTCCGGCGGTGTTTAGTTTTAGGAATTAATCACACATGCCGTATGCTTAAATGGTTAATTCCGGCGGTGTTTAGTTTTAGGAATTAATCACGCAGGCCGTATGTTTAAGTGGTTAATTCCGGCGGTGTTTAGTTTTAGGAATTAATCACACATGCCGTATGCTTAAATGGTTAATTCCGGCGGTGTTTAGTTTTAGGAATTAATCACACAGGCCGTATGCCTAAGTGGTTAATTCCGGCGCCCAGAGCGACACACCGTGATTACGCAAATACAAATATTATTTCGATTCTAACATTACCAAACTACAATAATTCTAAGACAATGACGTCGCGTTTGACATGCGCTAAACCATGTTTCATTGCAGATTTAAACACGGTCAATTCCTTCGTTGCATATCAAGACAAAATGCCGAGCCATGTTATAGTGTAATCTATAATACACGTGCCTTTAAATAGTTAGACGATTCTGGTTTTGTATTCACACAGCGAATAACATATTAGTAGATACATTAATGTTATGTTCCATTTGTACCTTTGTTATATTTTCCATTCAGTCATTTATATATTACACAGTGACATATTACGCACACATTAAATACATGCGCAACACACATACACCGTCTCCGTGGCCCAGTGGTTAAGGCGTCCGCCTACGGAGAGGGAGGTCGAAGGTTCGAATCTCGTCAGGGGTTCGTTCTGATATGGCCGGTTGGTGAGCCGTCAGCTAGTTAAATAATGGTTACCGATTGCCTACCAGCCTGGCGCCTGGTATACAAGCATAGGATTCGGGAAGTACTGATGTTCATAAAAAGAGGTGTCTCATAAGTCAGAAATGACTGGCCCTTTAAATAAACAAACACTTTTACATCAGATTAATATCACAAGACATATAGCACCTCTCCAAAATCACCATTAGCCAACACTTACACACTCAATAATGTTTGACAATTCACAAATAGCTGCTAGTGCCACTGAATTAGCAGGCAGTATAAATCCGAGTGACGTTTCGATAACACGATTTTGAAATAGATTACATTTGTTACACGTTGATTAGAACCTTAGTTCAGGATTTGGTCAATTCTTTCAGTTAACAAAACTGTAATGTGCCAACTATTTATGTTATTCAGTTTCACAAACACTGCTGTAGCACTTAAATGATCTCGGCAAGCGCAATGTTTTTATCCCGCGTCGCTTCTGTGAAGTGACCTGACACCACCATAGCCCAACACTTACTTGACAACAGCACTACAACCATCGTAATTGCATACATACGTTCTCATAACTACCTTAACCCGATTGGGACAAGCTAATATCCGACAAATTATAAGCAGACATGCTACACGATCCGGAACTAACACTTCGGACTACGCGGTGCTTGTGCTGTCTGGGTCTGAGACACACAAATGAAAATATTTCCTTCATGTCATCACGGAACATGGGTCCACATGCTAAATACAAAATGAAGTTTACAGCATAATTCAGATAAACCATTATATTAACAATCACCCACCATAAGCCGTTCATTGCTAATTCTTTCTCTGTTAATAAGTTGCCGCTCGGCCACCAAGTGTATTGTCCAATGATATACACAGTAATTGGAGCGACACAAACCATGAATACAATGTTAAGTGTTAGTAATAAAGCCGTAAGAAAGTACAATGCATTTGAATCCAACGCGCGCCTCGATGTGTCCGGGCAACTGTCTCTTCTCATTGCCCTGCTCATGCGCACTCGCACAATTATCAACATGTTACCAATAATAATAATTCCAAAGGGCAAGAGGAACAGCAAAGTCATATCTATCCAAGGCCACACTTTATCTATAAATATTCCATACGTATTTTGTGGAGGTTGACAAATCAACTCTGTAGAATTTAATATATTTCCATCATCGTACACAGAAAGTTCAAAGCCAACAAGTAAATGTGAATTGATTACAGACACTGTTAGTAGTATCACACCGCATACCAATAATGCTAATTTTTGACTTCGTACTTGTCTCATTTTGAGTGGCATCCAAACACAAACAATTCGTTCGACAGTTACTCCGACAATAAGCCACGAGGAGGCATGTGTGGATGCGTATATCAAGAAAATATGCAATTTACACAGTCCTGTACCTATATTACGAATATCAATTCCCATATATCCTTCTAAAATTATCCTGATCAGACCGCTCCACATCGCAATAAAGTCCACTATTGTAAGAGCAATAAGAAATACCGCGGTAGAATACCTCCTTGTCTTAGGCCTGGTCAGAACGGTAAATGATAATATATTGCCGATTGTTCCAACGGATAAGATAGCAATCGGAACAGTTTTCTGCAGCGTTTCTGTAATCTGATATATATGATCAGCCATCGTCCATGCAGTATGCTACTTGAAACACATTGTAGCAATTTTACAGATATATGAAATGTTTTTAAATTAATAATTTACCATTTTCATTCAACTTAAATTTCTATTTCATTTAACCAGACACGATATCCCGTAGCTATAGTTAACCATTAACTGGTGTAGAACATTTAGCTGTTCGCATGAAATACATGATATTAATCATTGAATTATCGATATATGTAATACCTGTACACCACGAAATTGTAAAACAAACAAAGACACAACCGTATAGCTGTAGGAATCGAATAAGTAATATTAATTATATAGCTTTGTAAATATTTCTTATCATTCTGGTCAATCACAGTTTTCAATAGACTAATTAATACAGTGATTTAGCTTATCAAACAAATGTCCTATATATACTAGCGGACATAGAAAACGCACACTTCGGATAAGTGTGTTTTTGCATGAAAAACAATAACTATATAAATACATAGTTTTAAACATATTGGAATATTTTTAGTTGTTCAGTTTGTGTGTTGTAATATTAAAGATGTGATATATCTTTGATGGAATCCTTCGTATTTCGTTTTCATGTAATAATAATCATATACTGTAGGTGTGCGTTTTCTATGTCCTCTAGTATATATGTATTACATCCCAAGGGCAAGTGAATGCCAACAAGAATAGAATATAGAAAAGTCAATGTTATTTTATATGTTATATTAGTAGGAGCGTGACAACATGTACATCGGAACAGCATTGCAGCGATATTAAAACAGTCATAGTTGCATGGTGCATCTCCGAAACGTACATATTGCATAAACATGGCCATTGAAAATATAACAGATCTGTTTATGTTCGACGTACAGTATCACATGTGTATTTTACTCTTATTGATCGTCGCTACCGGTTGCCCATATGAGTGATGCCGCCTAGAAAGATTAGAGAGATAGAAGAGGTGGGGGGAGAGTCTCCTCTGGTTCTTTTACGTGCACGGTGTAAAGCACCGACACGACAACCTAGCTTTAAAGTCTCATTCGAAATACTAATGATATGAGCGGGGAGTCGAACCTGTGACACCTGAATTACAGGTCCAGTGTGTTAACCACGGACCACCGATCCGCCACTACAGTATACAGTGTAACGGTTGTACACACTATGTAATTGTAGTCTTATCGTCAGTCAATCATTGCACCTTATATACATGATTCAACGTGTGTCAATTTACTACTACGTATCTGGGATGGTCCAATGGTCCACACATTGGACAGCGAATCCAGTGGGTCGGGAGTTCAACCCCCTGACCACCCTATTATACTACCAATCTCGCACTATCCACAAACAATTGAAATTACTAATATCAAAGGGTTGTAGGAACCTGAGACAAGGTCTTATTTTAGTGTCCTGGCTAGGAGGATCTGAGGACGGCCCATTTCGTGTTTGCTGCAGGCTTGTCCATGTGATTTGCGAACGACAAGAAGAAGAAGTGTCCTGGCCCCGAGGTTGGCAAACTTTTCTCAGATCTCAAACTCAAGCTCAAGTGATCTGATTGGCTGATTCTGAGTGTCAGCTGAACCAATCAGACAATTGAGATTGAGACTGAGTTTTGAGATTGGAGAACAGTTTTATAACCTCTGGCTATGTACACACCTCTGGATACGTACACACCTCTGGCTATGTACACACCTCTGGCTACGTACACATCTCTGGTTACGTACACATCTCTGGCTACGTACACATCTCTGGTTACGTACACATCTCTGGTTACGTACACATCTCTGGCTACGTACACACCTCTGGCTACGTACACATCTCTGGCTACGTACACATCTCTGGTTACGTACACATCTCTGGCTACGTACACACCTCTGGCTACGTACACATCTCTGGCTACGTACACACCTCTGGCTACGTACACATCTCTGGCTACGTACACACCTCTGGCTATGTACACACCTCTGGCTACGTACACACCTCTGGCTACGTACACATCTCTGGCTACGTGCACACCTCTGGCTACGTACACACCTCTGGCTATGTACACACCTCTGGCTACGTACACACCTCTGGCTACGTACACATCTCTGGCTACGTACACATCTCTGGCTATGTATACATCTCAGTTTTCCTACAGTTGTGTATCTTGTGGGAACACTGGCTATAAAAAGCGGGTTCACGGTGGAAAATGGGACTCCGCAGCTGGCTTTCAGCTACCTATCTTATATCACTCATTCCTTTGTCGCCGACACTTCCTCACATGTTTGTTCCGTGTAGAAAAACTTGATATTATTGCGTACGATCCATTTATCGGAATATCAGGTTTATTTTGAGTAAAACATGGATAATCATTAATATCTATTAAACGCATAGAACATTTGAGATCTCTTACGTTGTCTATATCATACACTGCGGAGCCATTCTTCAGCAGCAATCAGTTACCTGCGCCTGGTGGTTGCTCATCTTACTTACCTGCCTATCGGCTAATCGTATACATGTACACGTAGAAGCTGTACAAACAACTGTCTAGAATATTGTCCGTTTCTAGCGGGTCAATTCGTACGGGCGAAGGGGACGCTCCCAAATTGTAACCCTACTGGCGCGTAGCAATATCATGCGTTTGTGAGATCGCCTACGATTGTGGTGCGCATCTGTTTCTGTATCTCCTTCGGTGGTTTTGGGCGTAATGTTTAGATTATTGGAGGACGAGAGCTGATATCCGCTGTTGCTTCAACGAATTTGGAGTGTCCCCCACAGCATTTCTTTCTGTACCCCCCCCCCCCCACTATTAAAACTACCTCCTCGTGGCAAGACAATCTTGATTGAGCTATCTTTGTAGTATTGAAAATGTTTGCCATATGTTTAGCTTAACTTCATTTTGTCCACACTTGCTTCCTTAGCGAAAGATTAATTCTGGCTTCAGTAATTCGATAATGTACACATCGTATGATGGTTAGAACGTTTAAATTGTATACGTCTGGTATCAAATGAGGGCCATGCCACCATCATTTATGAGGGGAATGACGTGATTTTATTCTATATTACTGTCGATTATAATGATTATGTGATTATCTATTATTGCCATGTTACAGCGTGATTACATAAATATCTAGTTATTCACACATGTTCGTGACTAGAACATCACACTTCATCTGGTACAATGGTATTTGTCACTCATAAAAATGCAATCAGCACGCGACACATATCATTGCCAATTACTTGTCATCTAGTTCCATTGTCTGTTTACGATGATTGAATATGAATCGGTACATAACCACAACTACATATATGTTATTCTTTAGTCCAGTTGTAACAAGCTGGACTGGTAATCTGTATCATTGCACTATCCTCCAAAATCTAAAGTGACTAATATCTTCAGGAGGCGTCGCTCATATGGACAACCGGTAGCGACGATAAATATACGTAAAACACACAAGAATGGAAAACATGTGGTGCAAAGGAAACAATTATACAGAGTAAACCAATTAAGAGGACCAATATACTAAAGGAAACACTTATACAAACAGAGGAAACCAATCAAGAGGACCAATATACTATTAGGAGTATTCAAGGACAGGAACTGACTAATGTTTCTCATTGAACCTTGTACTGTGTAATAAAAACCATTGTAATATAGCGCATTTCCCGGTGAATGCTGATGATAAATATTGCTCAATATCGTACTGACTTATACTAGATTATGAATCCAATGGTGTCGTTCCTGTAAATCCGAACTACTTACTGCCAGTAGCTGGATAACATACTCGTTAGTAGCCAGGTTGCCAACCCAGGGATCGCAGGGTCGATCACCCGTCATACCTTAATAATATTAACAGGTTGGGACTTTTAACTGATGTCTCATGTCGATGATTTGCACGTAGAAGAACCAGCGGAGACTCTGGAATGTATCTGTATCATTGCACTATCCTCCAAAATCGTAAATGACTAATCTCTTCAGGAGGGGTCGCTCATATGGGCAACCGGTAGCGACGATTAATAAAATAAAATCCCCAGACACAATAACTGGTTCAGTGGTAACACGCTGGACTGGTAATCCAGGGGTCGCAGGTTCGATCCCCCGTCTGACGCTAATAAAATTAACAGTCTTTCAGATGGGACGTTAAACCGAGGTCTCGTGTCGGTGCTTTACATCGTGCACGTAAAAGAACCAGAGGAGACACTGAAATGGGTCTCTGTCTGTATCATTGCACTATCCTCCAAATATCTAAAATGACTAATCTCTTCAGGATGCGTCGCACATATGGGCAACTGGTAGCGATGATAAATAAACGTAAAACACACACACACTGGTTCGGCTAAGTGCGGCTAATCGTAGTAATCGGGAATGGAGTCAGATATCTATAGCACTATGCTGTGCTCTGCGAAATATTAAAACAGGAAATTACCATGGATTACTGGCTTCTAGCTGTTATATAATTGCACATTGTTGGACTCATTAGGTTGCTCATATTAACGTTAAGTGTAGGGAATAGTTGGAAATATAATGAAAATCCTATTAGCTGTCCCTATCGATTGTGTAGATTTAGGAGGATGTATAACAATAGCAAGACACCCCAGATCATCTATTTGGAGTGGTACATTCGATAATGTCCGTACATGGTTCATATTTTAAAACAGTACTAGTTTAAACTTTATTTATTTTACAACGATTGCGAAGCAAGTTCTAACAACTTATGTTAATAACTCTCGTTGGCGCGAATGAAAGCGTAAATGTCGTCATTCGTGTGGGAGGAAACCGGAGAAAACCCACCAGTCCGATCTGGCGACCACCGTAGCATCTCACATACTTCTCGGTCCGAGAATCGAACCAGGGTTGCATTGTGAGAGGCGAGTGCATTAACCGCATTGTTAAAGTTTTTTTCGAAATCATTGTAAAATAAATAAAGTTTAAACGAAACAAGTTTAACAACTTATATTAATCACGATCGTTGGCGTGGATGAACGCGTATATTTGGTCAGTCGTGTTAAGACGAAACCGGAGTACTAGAAGGAAATCCATCTTTCCGATCTGGCGACCATCGTACCACCTGACATACTTCCCGGTCCGAGAATCGAAACAAGGTTGCATTGGTGAGAAGCGAGCGCACTAACCACTGCGCTAATAGGACAGTTGTACACTATAACCAAACGAACATAGATATGTGAGATCCATATAAATACAGCACTGTATAATATATACTTTACAGACGGATCTGTAGCCCAGTGGTAAAACGCTGGACTGGTAATCCAGGGATAGCAGGTTCGATCCCCCGTCTGACCATAATAAAATTAACAGTATTTCAGATTGGACGTTAAACCGAGGTCTCGTGTCGATGCTGTACACCGTGCACGTAAAAGAACCAGAGGAGACATTGTAATGGGTTTCTGTCTGTATCATTGCACTATCCTCCAACATCTAAAATGACTAATCTCTCCAGGAGGCGTCGCTCATATGGGCAACCGGTAGCGACGATAAATACACGTAAAACACACATATACTTTAACATTATATACATGCTTACCAGACTCGGTTAACATTTGTTCAAAATAGTGGATGTGGTACTGTTGGTTTCTCTGTCTTATTTCTTCTGAAAGTGTGGGGATATCTATTTAGCTTCAGTAAGTTATATAGATGTGCTAAGAATGGTCTTTATACTTTCTGAATATAGCATAACTACATTGGTATTTTAAAAAGAAGTCCATCAAAATGTTCACGGTACGCCTATATTTATCGTAAGAGCACAGCTTTCTCAACATATAATAGTGTGTGTTGTTCTTACCTTGTTAATATGCATTGGGGGTATTATGGAACACATTCAGATGACGTTTTATTTTATTATATGCTATAATAAATCCCATAGCACAAAAGCGTATCAACAAGCTGCATCAGCGATATAATAATAAAGCACCATTACATTTGTATTATATAACATGCGTATAATTAACGATCTTGAAATTTGAACTCTCAGATATGTAGCGCAGACTATGAATACCTTGCGAATATCGTATATCGTGGAATCAACTGTCTTTATTTAAGAAATAATAAGTATCAACCGTGGTATATCGCAGAATAACCCGAGTTTGAAGTTCTTATGCGTAGAAATATATCACGAAGGCCGAAATTTCGATTCTAACACGACTTATTTCTAATAATTTTAGACGAGAATCAAAGGAGTATTTTCTTCAAACGCCGTGCTACTCCGCTGCATTTGGCTTTCGAAATTTCCTCCCGCGTAAGGGGTGATGACGTTATTTTTTATGGAAAATATCAATCTAGTGCATACATGAACAAACGTTGTAACTGATCAATAATTTTATTTATTTTGTCACATAAAACTGTACAGAATAGTAACTGAAACGTTACTTAACAGAAAAACAAGACGGACAAGAGATTATCTGATTCTAAAAATAGCTCACTTCCGCGAATTCCCACCGTATTATTTACAAACATCACGTGACTTTCATTCATAGAACTTTACACGCATTGTATAAATGGAATAGCCAAAACACGGTGCGCGCGCAGCATAGTTCAAGGTAGGTATATCGCAGAATAACCCGAGGTAGATTTTACTCTACAAGTATGTATGTTATTAGCTGGGTCGTGTTAGAATAATTAATATGTACATACAAATGTAGATAATACACTAGCATGATATGGGTGTAATAGGAAAATGGACATGACGGATATGTAGTCCAGTGGTAACACGCTGGACTGGTAATCCAGGGATCGCAGGTTCGATCCCCCGTCTGGCCATAATAAAATTAACTGTCTTTCAGATGGGACATTAAACCGAGGTCTCGTGTCGGTGCTTTACACTGTGCACGTAAATGAACCAGAGGAGACTCTGGAATGGGTCTCTGTCTGTATCGTTGGACTATCCTCCAAAATCTAAAATGACTAATCTCTTCTGGAGGCGTCGCTCATATGGGCAACCGGTAGCGACGATAAATAAACGTAAAACACACATGGACATGTATTACTATTATCTGTATGCATTAACGGTGAAAGTCAATCTGCTCGAACGATTTCTGTAAGCTTGAACGTTATGTCAAACACTGCAAGAAGCAACTCTATATATCTATCTACATAGCACAAATTATACTGCATTCGCAAATTTGAATAAAATTATTTTGTTTTATGTCTCGCTGCATTACATTAGCTTTGATTTGCATCGGGCGTTATTCATGATGCAGCATCATTTGGCGACATGCGACTTGATTAATAATAGTGCATTGACAAACTGTGCAGTTGCCTTGGCAACATGACAATGCGCTATTACAGAATGACGCTGTGCCGTACACGTGTATCAGCGATCAACTGCTTTCAACCTGCGTTGTGTCACGTATTCACGTTTAATTTTAGGAGCTAAATCGCTGATAATTTCTTGGAAAATATGAAACATAACATAATAATGGCATGTATAATTAAATAAGCAATACAATCGCATATTTCACTTTCTCGGGGATAAAAACATGGAAACTGCTCATATTTTACATGACAACCTCTGGGCTGATAAGCGTTAGGCAGTACACATGTTTCTCATTCCTTAACGAGCAATAACACGAGCACTAACACTGATCGATATACTCCTTAAATAATTCGAAGAAAAATAAATACTTGTATATAATATCTGGCAATGAGAGACATCGGTCGGTTATTGCCCATGAATACTCCCTAAACGTATGTAGGTCCTCGTAAGTTGTTTCCTCTGTTTTTATCGTTGTTTCCTTTGCACAGCATGCTATCGATATTCTTCCACGTTCTCATATTATAATTATTATGTTACTATATCTCGACAGAAATACTACAGTGTAATCAATGGGTACTTATCTGTAGATTATTTTCTATCAATTAACTAACAACATTTGGATAAAATCACATTTATCATAACGCAACATCTGCTTAGGGAACAACTGTAATAACAAAGGATTCCAACTCAAAGGACCGCTCATTATCTGCCAAGGGAGGTAATAGAAAAGGCAGCGAGCAATCAGACCCTGCACACATTATATGTCATGATGTCATTTTGTCTAGCACTGTACGAGTTTACAATATTCAGCCACATTGATATTCATAACTGTGGAAATGAAGTTGATGGCTTCTTTAGTCACAGAGGGTGTTGTATCCATTGCAATGTCCGCACGCACTCCAATGTGGCGTTGCCATGGAGCTGTTCTGTTACATAAACGATATCTGGAATAAATTATAATTATGCTTCAACATTAATCGTACTGACGTCATATAATTATGGTCAATAAGCATATAATACTTTACTCCCATAAATCTTGAAATCTTGTCATACTATAACTGTATAGACATATTCACTCACTCCTTCGATATTAACATATTGCCGTAAATCTACAAATACACTAGCATTATCCGGCTTCCCATGAGGCCCTAGCATTATCCGGCTTCCCATGAGGCCCTAGCATTATCCGGCTTCCCACGAGGCCCTAGCATTATCCGGCTTCCCAATAGGCCCTAGCATTATCCGGCTTCCCATGAGGCCCTAGCATTATCCGGCTTCCCAATAGGCCCTAGCATTATCCGGCTTCCCATGAGGCCCTAGCATTATCCGGCTTCCCAATAGGCCCTAGCATTATCCGGCTTCCCAATAGGCCCGTTGTCATTGCTATCTGCCATTGATTATATATCAAGGTATTTTGCATTGGGATACATTCGAAATGCATTTGTCCTCATATGGCATGAACAACCACACTCAGCTATATATACTGACATCATAACAAAACTGTGCACTTTCATATTAAGCGTTACTCTTTCGAGTGAAGAAAATAATCCTTCACACATTGCATTAATGTACGCAATATTTAACATATTTTGATACCAAATCTGCCTAAATATTTTTCTAAAAGGATCTAAATGTTACCCCTATGCAAGTATACGAGTTTCTTTTTGGCGTCAGAGAAAGAGAGATAGAGGGAGAGAGAGGGAGAGAGAGAGGGAGAGAGAGAAGAGAGAGAGAGGAAGAGAGAGCGAAGAGGGAGAGAGAGAGGGAGAGAGGGAAGAGAGAGGGAGAGGAGAGAGAGGAAGATAGGGAAGAGAGGGGAGAGAGGGAGAGCAGAGGGAGAGGGGAGAAAGAGAAAAGAGAAGAGAGAGAGGGAAGAGAGAGAGGGAGAGAAGAGGGAGAGAGGGAGGGAGAGAGAGAGGGAGAGAGATGAGAGGGAGAGAGGGAAGAGAGAGAGAAGAGAGTGAGAGAGAGGGAGAGAGGGAGAGAGGGAGAGAGGGAGAGAGAGGGAGATAGAGGGAGAGAGGGAGAGAGAGGGAGAGAGAGATCCCTCGACATACATATGGATGGAAACGCATTGTTCAATATCTTGGGGGTACATAATTATGATGTATGATATTCGTTCATTTCTTGACATTCTTGAATCGCAATGTATCGCACATGAATATACAGTCTAAATCCGTTATGTCGAATTCCGTCAGATCGAACAAAATAGTTCGACATAAAGGGAGTTTTACTTAACGAAATTCGATATAAACGGAGCCAGTTATATGCACAATGATAGTGTCTGAAACGGGACTTTGATCCGACTTAACTGGATAATTCGACATAAACGACTTTGACATAACGGTTGTAGACATTATCACACATAAATGTTGTAATTTGTCATCGAACTATCAGAACTACGACTATTCAAAGGCTTTAATTTTAGAAGTTTAAAAGTGAAAGTTCAGATATACTCCCATACAACGGATATCAAAATATCCGAGTTTGACACAGATACCATGTTATGTTGCTGATTTAGTAGTATCGATGACAAATTACAACATTTATGTGTGATACTGTCTACAACCGTTATGTCAACGTCGTTTATGTCGAATTCTCCAGTTATCTCGATGTCGGATCAAAGTCCCGTTTCTATTGCCTTTCATTCTCTATTATTACATCTAACTTTAATTCTGTATCTGTATTAGCTCGTATAGGTTGATGAGTCTTTTGTGTTTCAAATTCGTTTGCTTTCATTGGTTTCTTGCTATTTGAAATGACTGATATTATCACTCGGCTATAATGCCACTCCTGATGTCGTGGTAATATTGTTTCTACATTCATTCGATGTCATAAAAATTCGGAAGGAAACAAAATTTAGTCTCCTCTATACAATGAGCTTAATTAACTGACACTTATTTTCAATACTAACACAGATATATACTGTCATGCATATATGAAGAAAAGAAGAAGAAATGCAATGCTTTCCAAAGACTTAATGTATACAGATATATGTAGATTGTCCATATAAAGTCAACGATGGACCACAACGACACACCATTACATGTCTTCTAACTGTAGTATACACATAGAACACATGCATTGTTGTATACACATACACACATACTACAACGGAGATCTACATATTATAACGGAGATATATAGACTACAACTGAGATATATATAATACAACGGAGGTTTGTTGACTATAACGGAGATCTGCATATTATAACGGAGCTATACAGACTACAACGGAGATCTACATAATACAACGGAGGTTTGTTGACTATAAGGGAGATCTACTCATTAAACTACAAACACATTTCACAAGGGGGAAGTAGACAAACATGTACACTGTTCGTGCAATATAAACTGAACACAACAAGAAATCCCCGCTATCGTTGCCCTATCGTTGCTTGAACATAACTTGATGAAAATAAACAGAAGGAATAAGTGTTATATACTATTCCTTTAACGAGTGTTCCGTGTTCCACGGTGCGTCGTTTGGTGCAAACAGTACGGCCATAGGTTATCAGAAACAAATATGAGTTGAAGTGTTGACTTGTGCCTGTATTCGGTTATTATGAAGTCCATGCCTGGAGGTTATAAAACTGTTCTCCAATCTCAAAACTCAGTCTCAATCGTCTGATTGGTTCAGCTAACAGTAACATTCAGAATCAACCAATCAGATCACTTGAGCTTGAGATCTGAGAACAGTTTTATAACCTCGGGGCCTCTGGTGTGTTAACAGTAGTAGTGCTTAGTGATAGTCTTGGAATTGATTGCGCAAGCGCGTGTTCGTGATATAGCACTCGTGGCCACTTGTTGAAATACGTGGACGTCCACGACGTGGTCAATTATTAGTGCGCCTTGTAGTTCGAAATCGTACGCGAAGATTTCATATCGATCGACTAGAACTCCTAACATGCCTTACAACGTCCTCTGTCTATATTCCAACGTCAAGGATGTCACACACCCGTTCGCGTAAATTATAAAATGTTGGTATTATTGGCATACTAAAAATGCTACAATGGAATTTAAACGTTCTGTTTTGTTTATACATTTTGAAGCGGTTTCGTTGACATATACACAATTGTCAAATAAAACAAATTGACCGAATACCACACAGGACACGTCGAAACAATTCGTGCATGTGCAAATCGAGCATAATGTTGTCGACAACTAAATTTCAATTGCGGTGACAGTGACTACATTACATTCCATTTTATACTATGTAACAGGCATGCAAGCGACACTAGGAACCATAGTCACACCCAATGTCACACAATTATCTCATATATACTATCTAAATCATGACCCGGTTTCAAAAAGCTGACACAATTAAGACATATTAGATGTCGTGTGCATAGATATGCTTGATATGTTCTAAATATAGTCATCCAATGGCAATTACCGTTACATTTTTTCTGATTCAAGACCTATCTTAATAATGACAATTTTAAGAAACCGGTCACTGGGTAGTGGTGAATGAATACAAGTACTGGACACAACAACAACATAACTGGGGGTATTAATAGACCATCTCACATCGGTGCAACATGATTAGTAAATCACGTGTCAGGCTCCTCCTTTATAACTTCACTCAGTGGCTGCATCAGCTGCATAATGATTCGGGTAATACATTATTTTCGGATGTTTTGTTACATTTGTAATTAGATTTCTCACAATAGCACCAGGGTACATACACGTCATTCTAGATTATTGATTATTTGACAGCAATCTGTTTCAGACTTTTGTTAGTAAATCACGTATGAGTAGAGACGTTTCCTAGGTTACGAGATATGCTTGAAATTATGTTCTTATTTGAGATTTATATTTATACGGCTGCCTTATTTCTGCAATTATAATTACTATAGCTTGAGATATTTACATTTACGTAATTCTTTAAACATAGTTCTGTCGTTCAGTAGCTATCCATACAACCTAACTATAACTGATGTTCATTTGTTTATATATCACACTCAAAATATAAACTTCAAGTTGTATCGATACGAGACATTCTAACAATGCATAGATAAGTTAAACGTTAACTTAATTGCAAATTCGATATTTAGTAGTGAACGAGTATGCATCTATATCTACCTTATTCGTTCCGTTGTCGGTCAGCTCTTTCCTGTCACAATGTGCGGCTTCAACAGCGTCGTCCAAAGTCAGAAAGATACTGTCTTTGTGTTTCGGAAGGACATCGGTTTCTTCAAACACATTCCAAATATCATCTGGAATTAAATCACAAAACTCATATACTAAATGTAAGTATGTAATATTATATTTAATATAGTTTGTTATGCTTCCTATTATGCCTTGGTGTTCCATGTATTGCCGATCCATCGATTGGCGTCATTGCGCAGAATCTTGATGTCAGGACTAGGTTATTCCTATTGGTCAGTTAGGCGGCGGTTCAGGTCCCGTACATATATATTAAATTACGGTATTAATATGCCAAATCACAGACGGATCTGTAGTCCAGTGGTAACACGCTAGACTGGTAATCCAGGGATCGCAGGTTCGATCCCCCGTCTGACCTTAATAAAATTAACAGTCTTTCAGATGGGACGTTAAACCGAGGTCTCGTGTCGGTGCTTTACACCGTGCACGTAAAAGAACCAGAGGAGATTCTGGAATTGGTCTCTGTCTGTATCATGCACTATCCTCCAAAATCTAAAATAACAAATTTCTTCAGGAGGCGTCGCTCATATGGGCAATCTGTAGCGACGATAAATAAACGTAAAACACACAATATGCCAATATTAACATCTACTATATATCTCTTTTTTATTCAATCTAGATACAGCTTACACACACATTATAAAGTTTCCATTTTCGATTGTTCCATTTCAGTTTCGTTTAATAATCCTTATACGCTATAATAGTTTTATCACGAAGCGTAATTGTATATATAGGGCTTATGTGTTATTTTTCTACATCAGATTATACATAGCAGAAATTGAACATTCAACATTAGTTTGAAGTGATGGGTAAGGCTGTAAATAATGTTGTCATAACTTGTAGTTTTTGCTTTTCCCCCAGATTAAATCGTATACAGAAATGAAATAATAATAAATCCTAATTTAATTTCTAATTGTTTTCCACGTATTTCACTGTATGTATAATTGTAATGAAATGTATGAAAAAATGCAATACAATAATATTTAATCAGTATATACGGTATTTCAGACGGAACCATAAACAGAGGTCCCATGTATCGGTAATATCCACTTGGTTTGCAATAGGGGCGTATTCGGTATTTTACAAACACAGTGATAAACAGTGTAAATAGTTACATTGCATTCATAATTAATAATGTGTTCTGCAGTCTAGTTGGAATAGGGGCGTATTCGGTATTTTACAAACACAGTGATAAACAGTGTAAATAGTTACATTGCATTCATAATTAATAATGTGTTCTGCAGTCTAGTTGGAATAGGGGCGTATTCGGTATTTTACAAACACAGTGATAAACAGTGTAAATAGTTACATTGCATTCATAATTAATAATGTGTTCTGCAGTCTAGTTGGAATAGGGGCGTATTCGGTATTTTACAAACACAGTGATAAACAGTGTAAATAGTTACATTGCATTCATAATTAATAATGTGTTCTGCAGTCTAGTTGGAATAGGGGCGTATTCGGTATTTTACAAACACAGTGATAAACAGTGTAAATAGTTACATTGCATTCATAATTAATAAGTATGTGTTCTGCAGTCTAGTTGTTTGGTACACGCTTGTAAGGCTCACTCAACACTCAGTTTTGCGTCTCTCCACCCATGTATTAACATGTATTAACATAACCCAGACTAGCTAGCTTCTCGTCAAGTCAACTAGAGTTCCATCCTCGATATGGTATGACGGTCACCCGATCAGACAGGTGGATTTTCACCATAATCTCTGTTTTCACTCGGTATTAAGGAACACACATCCATGTACACAATCGATGGAGGACTTTTCTATAGAAATCCCTGTACATGTATATTGCATATCTCCCTTCCTTCCATTGATAGACAAATTAAAATAACAGTGACTGAGCATTATCTCGATACACGAGCAGTGCGTGTATCATGGCCCCGATGTTATAAAACTTTTCTCAGATCTCAAGCTCAAGAGATCTGATTGGTTGATTCTGAGTGTTACTGTCAGCTGAACCAATCAGACGATTCAGACTGTTTTTTGAGATTGGTGAAATGTTGTATAACCTACAGGGTGACTCCTAAACATACCCTATGTATTTTGATGCTTGTAGCCTAAGTTATAGTCGGGCTGAGTTATGAAATAACATTACCCATTTAATTCACACATTATAGAATTAAGATGCGTGTTAGTACAGAGTGACTCCTGTACTGACTCTATATTGTTTGGTGCTTGTAGCCTAATCTATGGCAGGGATGAGCATGCAAAGAATATTATACAGCAAACATATTCATACATCTACGAATGTGAGATGTGAGACAGTATAGAGTGACTCCTGTACTGACCGTATACATCTTGGTGCTTGTAGCCTAAGCTATGGCCGGGCTGAGCATGCAAATAATATTATACATCAAACATATTCAAACATCTACAAATATGAGATGTGAGACAGTATAGAGTGACTCCTGTACTGTCCCTATACATTTTGGTGCTTGTAGCCTAAGCTATGGCCGGGCTGAGCATTCAAATCCTATTATTAACGCACACAACTTAATCGCTTCAGTTTATAAGCTCAATCATCAACATCATGTGACCTACATGCATGATGATATTCATATTCTTACCGGAAATGTTTGTCAAATACACCTTGACCTGTACATTTTCATAGTCTTGAATAAGCTGAAAAAGATGTGAGAATATAGTGGTAATTGAATGAACCGCATTGCTTGAAGTTACACCTTGACCTGTACAGTTTCATAGTCTTCAATAAGCTGAAAAAGATGTGAGAATATAGTGGTAATTGAATGAACCGCATTGCTTGAAGTTACACCTTGACCTGTACATTTTCATAGTCTTGAATAAGCTGAAAAAGATGTGAGAATATAGTGGTAATTGAATGAACCGCATTGCTTGAAGTTACACCTTGACCTGTACATTTTCATAGTCTTGAATAAGCTGAAAAAGATGTGAGAATATAGTGGTAATTGAATGAACCGCATTGCTTGAAGTTACACCTTGACCTGTACATTTTCATAGTCTTGAATAAGCTGAAAAAGATGTGAGAATATAGTGGTAATTGAATGAACCGCATTGCTTGAAGTTACACCTTGACCTGTACATTTTCATAGTCTTGAATAAGCTGAAAAAGATGTGAGAATATAGTGGTAATTGAATGAACCGCATTGCTTG
>CM026391.1:70388974-70504690 GCA_014843695.1 Archivesica marissinica
TTTTCTACATCAGATCATATATGATAGAACTTGTTAATTTAGTTTGAAGTGATGGGAAGGGCTGTAAATAATGTTGTCATAACTTGTAGTCCACCATTTGCTTTTTTGCCCAAGATTAAATCGTATACAGCAATAATAATAAATCCTAATTTAATTTCTAATTGTTTTCCACGTATTTCATTGTGTGTTTTGTTGAATGTATGAAAAAAATGCAATAATATTTAATCAGTATATACGGTATTTCAGACGGAACCATAAACAGAGGTCCCATGTATCGGTAATATCCACTTGGTTTGGAATAGGGGCGTATTCGGTATTTTACAAACACAGTGATAAACAGTGTAAATAGTTACATTGCATTCATAATTAATAATGTGTTCTGCAGTCTAGTTGGAATAGGGGCGTATTCGGTATTTTACAAACACAGTGATAAACAGTGTAAATAGTTACATTGCATTCATAATTAATAATGTGTTCTGCAGTCTAGTTGGAATAGGGGCGTATTCGGTATTTTACAAACACAGTGATAAACAGTGTAAATAGTTACATTGCATTCATAATTAATAATGTGTTCTGCAGTCTAGTTGGAATAGGGGCGTATTCGGTATTTTACAAACACAGTGATAAACAGTGTAAATAGTTACATTGCATTCATAATTAATAAGTATGTGTTCTGCAGTCTAGTTGTTTGGTACACGCTTGTAAGGCTCACTCAACACTCAGTTTTGCGTCTCTCCACCCATGTATTAACATGTATTAACATAACCCAGACTAGCTAGCTTCTCGTCAAGTCAACTAGAGTTCCATCCTCGATATGGTATGACGGTCACCCGATCAGACAGGTGGATTTTCACCATAATCTCTGTTTTCACTCGGTATTAAGGAACACACATCCATGTACACAATCGATGGAGGACTTTTCTATAGAAATCCCTGTACATGTATATTGCATATCTCCCTTCCTTCCATTGATAGACAAATTAAAATAACAGTGACTGAGCATTATCTCGATACACGAGCAGTGCGTGTATCATGGCCCCGATGTTATAAAACTTTTCTCAGATCTCAAGCTCAAGAGATCTGATTGGTTGATTCTGAGTGTTACTGTCAGCTGAACCAATCAGACGATTCAGACTGTTTTTTGAGATTGGTGAAATGTTGTATAACCTACAGGGTGACTCCTAAACATACCCTATGTATTTTGATGCTTGTAGCCTAAGTTATAGTCGGGCTGAGTTATGAAATAACATTACCCATTTAATTCACACATTATAGAATTAAGATGCGTGTTAGTACAGAGTGACTCCTGTACTGACTCTATATAGTTTGGTGCTTGTAGCCTAATCTATGGCCGGGCTGAGCATGCAAATAATATTATACATCAAACATATTCATACATTTACGAATATGAGATGTGAGACAGTATAGAGTGACTCCTGTACTGACTCTATACATTTTGGTGCTTGTAGCCTAATCTATGGCCGGGCTGAGCATGCAAATAATATTATACATCAAACATATTCATACATCTACGAATATGAGATGTGAGACAGTATAGAGTGACTCCTGTACTGTCCCTATACATTTTGGTGCTTGTAGCCTAATCTATGGCCGGGCTGAGCATTCAAATCCTATTATTAACGCACACAACTTAATCGCTTCAGTTTATAAGCTCAATCATCAACATCATGTGACCTACATGCATGATGATATTCATATTCTTACCGGAATGTTTGTCAAATACACCTTGACCTGTACATTTTCATAGTCTTGAATAAGCTGAAAAAGATGTGAGAATATAGTGGTAATTGAATGAACCGCATTGCTTGAAGTTACACCTTGACCTGTACATTTTCATAGTCTTGAATAAGCTGAAAAAGATGTGAGAATATAGTGGTAATTGAATGAACCGCATTGCTTGAAGTTACACCTTGACCTGTACATTTTCATAGTCTTGAATAAGCTGAAAAAGATGTGAGAATATAGTGGTAATTGAATGAACCGCATTGCTTGAAGTTACACCTTGACCTGTACATTTTCATAGTCTTGAATAAGCTGAAAAAGATGTGAGAATATAGTGGTAATTGAATGAACCGCATTGCTTGAAGTTACACCTTGACCTGTACATTTTCATAGTCTTGAATAAGCTGAAAAAGATGTGAGAATATAGTGGTAATTGAATGAACCACATTGCTTGAAGTTACACCTTGACCTGTACATTTTCATAGTCTTGAATAAGCTGAAAAAGATGTGAGAATGTAGTGGTAATTGAATGAACCGCATTGCTTGAAGGTCTATTACATTTTATCTGGAACATTTTTTATTAAATTGTATACACATTTAATACAAAATACAAAACGATATACAAATGCATACTAGATACAGCATAACAATCTTGTAATATGATTGATTTAAAGAGTCTCCGATACATGAAGTGCTATTGTGCCATCGATATAATAGGACAGCAGTTGGTAAAACAGAGCTGGGTAGCCTGGAAACAGGCGTTGATGTACGTTGCCTGGTCATTCATATACATATATGTTTAATACCGAGATTATTAGTAGAGCCGTAATGAGTTTTTGATAATATCATTGTTATTTTGCCAGAAGTAAAAAAAAAGGTGAAAAATCGACTGGAACCCAGGCTATATGCCCAGCCTAACGTTGCAAAAGTAGCAATATAACAAACGTAACAACGTCACAAACGTACGTAACATACGTCACAGCGTAACAACGTCACAAACGTAACAACGTCACAAACGTAACAACGCCACAAACGTAACAACGTCACAAACGTACGTAACATACGTCACAAACGTAACAACGTCACAAACGTAACAACGCCACAAACGTATAAACGTCACAAACGTAACAACGTCACACACGTAACAACGCCACCCACGTAAAAACGTCACAAACGCAACAATGTAATAAACGTAAGGAATACTTGATGCATTAAACATACATATAGGATCTTACACGAATGGTGATTTCATACAATACTTTATGAAACGAGTCTTGGAATTTTGCAATGAGTGTAAGATCCTTTGTATCACATCACCACGGTAACAACAACCCTAAATTTTAAAAACACGTTTCTGCTATGAAATCAGTAAGGTACATTCGTACGCCGTAGTAAATAGTGTTCTGGTAATTAAGCAAATCTACGCAGATAATCAACACAATACTTTTCATCACTATATAGTCCACTAATGCATATTTAGCATTTTATATATTTAAACAGTTGATTTTCAACAAATCAAGCATGAAGTCAAACTATATAATTATGGCAAATGTGTCAACAGCTAGCTGTCATGCCGCGACCAATCAGAATCCATTCAGGTTGTAATGACACGTGTGTACATATCAGAAAATATGTGATGACTTTATGCAACTTACCGTTTTAATAACTTTACATCCAACAGTATCGAAGAAAGCTACACCGGAGCAATCTATGATGATATGGCTGATGGGAATCTCGAACTGGAACGGGTTGATGTCGTAGATCTCCGGTAATTGACCATTTATAGACACAATGCTGTCCTGACGTTGCAGCTGTATTGCTTTCGGCTGTGGTCGTGAATTGAATTATAAAACACATGTATGTGCATATTATGCAACCTAGTTTAGAGTAATGTTATGGTGTTCAATAATACGCATTTATTTTTATTAATAGTAGGTATTAGTAAGCTCTGCATGGTTCATCGCTCACGTGTGAAGCCGGTAGAGGTTCACGCACGTAAGCACGAACGTACGCACGTACATATATCGTAACAACCTTAGTATACTTAACGTTAGCTACGCTTTAGTATACTCGTTACAGACGGATATGTAGTCCAGTGTTAACACGCTGGACTGGTAATCCAAGGATCGCTAGTTTCTCACTTGCAACCTTGTGTTGTGTGGTGCAGTCCAGTCTGTGACGCTGCATGTTGTTTGAGGGTATTTCTCACGCCAGCCGATACAAATATTGAAGAGTATACTGTGTGTGTATTTTACGTTTATTTATCGTCGCTACCGGTTGCCCATATGAGCGACATGGTTAGTGCAATGATACAGACAGAGACCCATTCCAGAATCTCCTCTGGTTCTTTTACGTGCACGGTGTAAAACACCGACACGAGACCTCGGTTTAACGTCCCATCTGAAAGACTGTTAATTTTATTAGGGTCAGACGGGGGATCGAACCTGCGATCCCTGGATTACCAGTCCAGCGTGTTACCACTGGACTACATATCCGTATATAGAGATATTACAGACGAGATAACAAAACATATATATACTTGTGCGTACATATCGCTTGGACTATATTGTTTCTATATGTTGATTAACCCTTTCAACGCCACATACCTCTAAATAGGCTTACAGAAAGTGTAGATCCAGATGAGCCGGCTCGTGACGAGCCGTCTCATCAGGATCTGCACTTTTTGCCAGTGATATGACTATTTTTCGACATAATTACCCATTTTGATAAATGAACTTGTCCAAATGTGATTTTTTGATTCATTTATTGGTTTATGAATATCATGGACCAGTCCATGTGAGTTACCTGGTGTTGAATGGGTTAAGATCTATTATACCGTACCGTATGAAGTCCATTGTATTTGTTATCTATATATTCCAAGACTTAGGTGTGAAATGTACAAGACATCATTAGACTGGTCCAACGATATGGAGTAGTTTGGTTTAAACAGTATTTATTCCATTAAATTTACATGTATAACACAAACAATGTTACAAATTACATACATTGTGAATGGTTTGGATTGGAAAACAAGTTTTTCAGAAAACTTATATTATATTATATGGAATAGTTTACCATTTATATCCACTGTTGTATTATTTTCTAAATAGGACAATGCATATGTACATGAATAATACATGATTATATATACATACCAATTTCCAGGAAGGAACCCGATGGTTATATATTTCCTACATATAGTTTGCGAAGTTTGATAATTACATGTAATATACTGACACCAAAAAAGAAACAGTGCACGTGCCTTATGGGTAAATTTTATATCCTTTTAGAAAAATATAGGAACATTGTGTGAACTATTGGGTACATTAATTAGTGCAATGTGTGAAGGACTATTTTCTTCACACATGATAGTAAAATCGTTATGATTGTGCCCTTACGCCTCTTCTCTCTCTCTCCCTCGTGGCGATGGATTCCATCAGGAATGAGGTCTCGAGAGTGATTAATATAAGTTGTAAGAACTTGTTTCGCAATCCAGCTAAAATAAATTTGTATAAACTAAAATCCATAAATTGTAAAATTTGTAACGAAAAAGTAACGCTCAATATAAAAAGTAGTGCACAGTTATTTATGGTGCCAGTATATAATCGTCGGGCTTACATTTTCGCTGTCGGAGCTGTTCATAGAAGCCCGACGGCCCAGAGTCTCGCTCATCTGTGATGCCCGACGAATTTGTTTTCGTAATGTTTCTGGTTTGACTGTTGCTAAGCGATATACTTCACGGACAAACAAATCTCCATTAGCGAAGTATATGGGGTAGTTATACCCTATCACCTTTATCTCATTATGCTGGTTTGTCTGAAAACAGAATCATGCGCTGGTGTACATGTAATTACTGAAATAGTTCGCACATACACGTGGAATCTCGTTGCTCAAGTCCATGTAGCATCACTAGGATAGTTTTCGTTCACAGTTTAACATTATAACCAATGGAAATATATAGAGACGTTTCCAATTTGTCTCATTTTTATATCAATACATCCATATTTGTTATTTCGTTCTGTATAACGTAATGCAGTGATGTGACGTCAATTTTGTCAAATTGTTAATATTTCTCAAAAGGCCGTACTGTAATTCAAAGTGACGCGACGTCAAAATAATGAATTGTGTTTGTACAGATTCATAAAATAGTTGATGTTATATTTTAGAAATTACGTAAACTACGTCAGAAAACTACATAAATGCTAGTAAAATGACGTCACGTTTGACGTCATGCGCTAAATGATTGTTTATTGCAGATGTAAACATTGTAAATTCCTTCTTTGTGTATAAAGACAAAATGCAGTCATGTTAGAATAATATTTAATAGCTGATCGTAATTCAAAGTGACGGAATGACATCATCACCATCTTTGTAACATACATCCATTGGCCGTAATTCATTGCCGCGGCGTCAACATCACAATTTGCTAGTATTTCTTCGTAGGCTTTATGTAAAGCGTCGTCATGCGAGTGTATATATCGATGAGGAAAATAGCGTAAATAGAGTGTGCATAACGATATATGAGGAAAATAGTACCTTGACATATTTCTTTGGGTCTTTGAACACATTTTTCTCGGAGATCTTCCCAAGTCTAGTTGGTCGTGCCCTATAAATAAATTACATAGCGTATATAAATGGATTGCACAAAAGCCTTTGATTTACTATATATTTTATTACTATATATATATATGGTTGGTGATGTTTTCAGTTTAAGTCGTTATCCGGGGAGTTCTGTATGATAACAACAGTAAGATGGCTCTAGATAATAAAGGTGACCATCCGTAAACTTTATCGGAAACGATGAACTTTTATTTATTTATTTATAGTAGCCGAGGATACATGCACTGGATATTTCACCTTGTTTAGTGTGCAAGAAAGCAGGCAAATCAACGCTTAAGAGTCACATTCTTAGTAAAACATTGGTATAATGTCTCAACAGGAAGTTGGAGAAATTAACTTGCATGTACGTATACAAGATAAATAGCACGATTACATATCTCCTTTTTCGCATGTTCAGTGATTAGTTCGGTGATTAGTTCGGTTTTGACTTTGGGAATTAGTTACAATTTTAGATCAAGGTATTTATGCAAATGTTCTATCTGTTTTCTTTCATCTATTTAATATAAACATTACATATTCAACAACGATTGCGAAACAATGATCCATAGCCCAGTGGTAACACGCTGGATTAGTAATCCAGGGATCACAGGTTCGATCCCCGTCTGTCCCTAATACAATTAACAGTCTTTCAGATGGGACTTTTAACCGAGGTCTCGTGTCGGTGCTTTACATCGTGCACGTAAAAGAACCAGAGGAGACTCTGGAATGGGTTTCTGTTTGTATCATTGCACTATCCTCCAAACATCTAAAATGACTAATCTCTTCAGGAGGCGTCGCTGATATGGACAACCGGTAGTGACGATAAATAAACGTAAAACATACACACGAAACAACCTGTAATAACTTATATTCAATTTAATTACTTCGTTGGTGTGGATGACATCCAGGTATGTCTAGAGGTCCTCCATATGAGTGGTCAACCCTGAGTACCCGGAGCAAACCCTTCTGCCCAAATCGGCGACCACCGCACACCATCTCACATACTCCCTGTCCGAGATTCGAACTGAGGTTGGATATATCGCATACAACCACACTACTTATGCTATACTATTTCTGCAGCATGTGTACTGCTACTCAGAGCGAGGTGGGTATCATCTTACATTTGGGTCCTCAGAACAACGGTGAAGAAGGAGAACACGAGACCAATCACCAGTCCATAGTCCACGTGTAGAAGTGTGGCACACAGACATGTCACGATCCAGATATACTGAAAGTCAAACAAACGTTTGATTACATGGACTTTGATAGAAGTATCGAGCATAATTTAAAATCCCAATTCAGTTTATCTAGAATGTGTTGCACACCGATATATTGTAAGGAATATATTCTGGAAAAATAGATAGACACAACTTGAAATGGTCAAAGTTTAACTAAGCTAATCAAATATACATGCATATCAATTAATGTTTTCATAAATACAGTACAAAGATAACTCTAAACAACACAGGACCTGGAACAGCTTACACTACAAATGAACCCCCACATCAATTATCTCACCCACCCCTACAAATCCTTTTCTGACACACTCCTTATCCTATTAACAAATAGAAATGTTAGTAAGCAGAAGCGATCAGCCATTCTACTCTCTCTCTCTCTCTCTCTCTCTCTCGCTTTAACAACTACACCTTAGTTACCCATTGTTCACTTTTAACTTTGACAATCTTTGTATGCACTCATCCTAAGGGACACACTGCACATATAGATAATCGAACTGAAGTAATATGTATACTATTAAAAACCAAAAAATCTTGTCGAAATATGTATCAACTAAATGTATATGCAATAAAGAAATAAACGAGGTTACCCGGATAGGGGCCTCAAAATGAAAAAAAGAAGCTATATTGTAAAGAGCAGATGATTAAAATTGTGACAATTTTCTTATATTTTCATTTTTCATTAATACACTATTACGGTAAAAAGTAAAATACCTCCGTTTTATTAAGAAAATCACCAATACATCTGTAAACACTAAGATGAATGTGTATATGAATTATAGTATTAATTTTCTTACTGAAGATACTTTAATAATAGCATTATAATATTGAACTGATCTAATTCATATCTTGTTCATTTTGCCTGAAAGCCAAAGCGTCCGCCTCCGTGGTGGAGTGGTTAAGGTCGCTGACTTGCATACCACTGTAACCGTTCATCACTGATGGTCAAGGGTTCGAGCACAGCTGAGACCGTGTCTCTGTATATGAAAAGGCTGGAGTTTGCCCAGGAAACGTGTAAATAATAAAACAGAAGAAAGCTAAAACTCGGAGCAACCTTGGATATACATGTACCAATATATCGGTGACCGATGTAGTTATGACTGATGGTCCAGGGTTCGAGCCCTGCTCGAGACAGTGTCTGTATATGAAAAACTGGATGGAGATTGCCCAGGAAACGTGAAAATAATAAAACAAAAATGAAAGCCATAACCCGGAGCAACCTTGTATATACAGTCAAACCTGTGTTAGTGGTCACTTCCATTAAGCAGCCAACCTGTATTAAGCAGCCAGTTTCCAGATTCCCATTTGGTTGTTTTATTATATATTTGACCTCTATTAAGCAGCTACCTGCGCTAAGCAGCCACTTTCTCTGACTCCCTTGACTGGCTGCTTAAGACAGGTTTGACTGTACCAATATTTCGGTGACCGATGTAGCTAAAACTAAAAGGATTTACCAACTGATTACTAGATTACACACCACACACACACACACACACACACACACACACACACACACACACACACACACACACACACACACACACACACACACACACACACACACACACACACACACACACACACACACACACACACACACACACACACACACACACACACACACACACACACACACACACACACACACACACACACACACACACACACACACACACACACACACACACACACACACACACACACACACACACACACACACACACACACACACACACACACACACACACACACACACACACACACACACACACACACACACACACACACACACACACACACACACACACACACACACACACACACACACACACACACACACACACACACACACACACACACACACACACACACACACACACACACACACACACACACACACACACACACACACACACACACACACACACACACACACACACACACACACACACACACACACACACACACACACACACACACACACACACACACACACACACACACACACACACACACACACACACACACACACACACACACACACACACACACACACACACACACACACACACACACACACACACACACACACACACACACACACACACACACACACACACACACACACACACACACACACACACACACACACACACACACACACACACACACACACACACACACACACACACACACACACACACACACACACACACACACACACACACACACACACACACACACACACACACACACACACACACACACACACACACACACACACACACACACACACACACACACACACACACACACACACACACACACACACACACACACACACACACACACACACACACACACACACACACACACACACACACACACACACACACACACACACACACACACACACACACACACACACACACACACACACACACACACACACACACACACACACACACACACACACACACACACACACACACACACACACACACACACACACACACACACACACACACACACACACACACACACACACACACACACACACACACACACACACACACACACACACACACACACACACACACACACACACACACACACACACACACACACACACACACACACACACACACACACACACACACACACACACACACACACACACACACACACACACACACACACACACACACACACACACACACACACACACACACACACACACACACACACACACACACACACACACACACACACACACACACATCAGTTTGTTACAGTTAACGCAATAGATGTAAGTGACTCAGCTGGAAGACATAGACACATTGGAAAGGAATTTGGGCCCACCTCAAGACATTGCTCCGCATTTAGAATCATCTTGCATGTAATTGTTTACGGTGGATCAATAGTTCAATGATTGCCCACCATTAAGCGTATATATAGTTGAATAGAGGTCACATCACATATATCGGTGAAATTCAAGGAGGGGGGTGGATTGTGAATCTTGCGCTATCATTCAAATAATAAGATAATTAAGTTATATATACGTTCTTAGACCCGACGAACATCCACATAAACTTATTGTGTGCCTTTAGTATAACATCAAAAGTGAATTGCTATGCCTATATATATACGTATTTCTGAGGTATTGTTAGTTAGTTAGTATAGTCTTGAAACTTGAGTGTGTTTTACGTTTATTTATCGTCGCTACCGGTTTCCCATATGAGCGACGCCTCCTGAAGAGATTAGTTAGTTTAGATTTTGGAGAATAGTGCATGATACAGACAGAGACCAATTCCAGAATCTCCTCTGGTTCTTTTACGTGCACGGTGTAAAGCACCGACACGAGACCTCGGTTTAACGTCCCATCTGAAAGACTGTTAATTTTATTAGGGTCAGACGGGTGATCGAACCTGCGATCCCTGGATTACCAGTCCAGCGTGTTACCACTGGACTACAGATCCGTCTGTGAAACTTGAGCTAGTGAACAGTATAATTATACTACTCCGCTGAATGACTTGTGACTAGTTTTAGTATACAGTCAAACCTGTATTAGTGGTAAACCTCTATTAAGCAGCCAATCGGTGTTAAGTGGCCAGTTTCCATATTCTCAATATGTTGTTTTATTGTGCATTTGATCTCTATTAAGCAGCCACCTGTGCTAAGCAGCCACTTTCTATGATTCCGTTGGCTGGCTGCTTAAGACAGGTTTAACTGTATATTAATTTTCATACTCGTGTATTTGGACAAATTTAAGCAGTCACCTGTGATTCCCTTGGCTGGCTGCTTTACACAGGTCTGTCTGTAACATTTATTGCTACGTATTGTCAACGGGACTGTCAGTGGGCAAATAATATGTATTGTTCTCTGTCTTGACTAAACATTTGTCCATTTACATTATGATACCAAACGAGGAATACATTTTTTTTTAAAGTTATATACTCCTGGAGGCGTAACGAGAGGGCGATAACAAACAAACAGTTAATAACATTTAATACAATCTGTGTTCGTGGTTAATCGGACATCAGGTCGTTGAGATTACATCAACTACGAACTTTAAACATTATTCTTACTTGGCTTGAAGGCAAATGTCAGTGATTTTATCATTATTTCATTGGAAGCGGATCTGTCATAAATTGCGTATATAATTTGTAACATTATTTCATTGGAAGCGGATCTGTCATACATTGCGTATATAATTTGTAACATTATTTCATTGGAAGCGGATCTGTCATACATTGCGTATATAATTTGTAACATTATTTCATTGGAAGCGGATCTGTCATACATTGCGTATATAATTTGTAACATTATTTCATTGGAAGCGGATCTGTCATAAATTGCGTATATAATTTGTAACATTATTTCATTGGAAGCGGATCTGTCATACATTGCGTATATAATTTGTAACATTATTTCATTGGAAGCGGATCTGTCATACATTGCGTATATAATTTGCAACATTATTTCATTGGAAGCGGATCTGTCATACATTGCGTATATAATTTGTAACATTATTTAATTGGAAGTGGAACTGTCATAAATTGCGTATATAATTTGCAACATTATTTCTTTTCTGACATTAATAATCATATTTCCTTACGAAGTCATATTTCGAGGTCCTCCATATTTTAGGCAGCTCCAGCACCTGCAGTATGAGGCTTCGTAGCGCGACGATGATGATTGCCGACAGCACACACTGAAATAACACATGTCATGGATATAACATGGATATATTAATGTGATATAGTCTCTTGTAATTCTCTGATGAATGGCCATGTATTGTTTTTAGTGTCTAAGTATATTTGTCCTGACCGAGTATCGAACCCGGGACCGCTAGATTCCAAATCCGACGCTCTACCACTGGACCACGGACGCCACACTTAGTGTCTAAGTATATCTGTATATATTGTATGTGATGTACATGGATGAAATTTTAATAAAGATTTAAAACTACTTTTACTACATGTTTCAAATTATTGCAGACAACGCATACTGGAATAACAAATGTTTAGTTTAAAGTTTATTTATTTGACAACAATTGCGAAGATAGTGTTAACAACTTATATTAATCACTCTCGTTGGCGCGGATGAAAGCGTATATGTGGTCATTCGTGTGGGAGGAAACCGGAGTTATATGTTATATTTCGGGTGTTACGCCTGCATCAGCACCATTTCGGGCTATATCTTCGGCGGGCAGTTTATTTAACAACACCTTTCCTGGGCAGGCTCCAGCGGTTAACCAGTACTTGGGTGCACCAACCTCCGTAAGAAACTGCCAACTTTTTCATATAAATGAAACACGGCCTGAGCGGGGATCGAACCAGTGACCATCAGTGATGATAGGTTACAGTGGTATACAGGTCAGCGACCTTAACCACTTGACCACGGAGGCGGACTGGAAACCGGAGTACCCGGAGAAAAAGCCACATGTCCGATCTGGCGACCACCGAACTATCTCACATACATCCCGGTCCGAGGATCGAACCCGGGTTGCATTGGTGAGAATCGAGTGCACTAACCACTGCGCTAATCGGACAGCCACTGCGCTAATCGGACTATAACAAATGTTATAACTACATGCAACAGATTATTGCAGAAAATACACATGTTATAACTAGAGACTAGCAATCGGGGAGATGCAAGCCCACACTATTGTATTTGACACTGTGTGTGGACAGTATAATTATACAAATTTATTTTAGCTCGATTGCGAAACAAGTTATTTCAACTTATATAAATCACTCTCGATACCTCATTCCTGATGGAATCCATCGCCACGAGGGAGAGAGAAGAGGCAACGTGGAATTTAAATGCCTTGCCTAAGGGCACAATCGTAACGGCTCCAGTGGGGTTCGAACTCCGACCTTTCGCACCTGAAGCGAACGCGCATCCACTGCGCTATCACGACTTCCACAGTTTAACTATAGGAAGTTGTTGCCCGTATTCATGGTGATGAAACTGTGTGTTCAGAGTTAGTCTAGGAGGATAGGCAAGGGAAGGAATGTGCATGGCAACGGATGGAGCCAAATATTGTACTCATTGCCATAATCAATGACGTCACTACACTTTGTTATGATACTTAAATAAGAATAGCATGTCCGTCTATATGGGTACACATTCTTTGTCATAGCATTCGTTGCACAAAATTAGCTTAGCTCGATTGCGAAACAAGTTCTTACATTATGTAATCGCTCTAGATGCCTCATTCATGATGGAATTCATCGCAATGACGGAGAGAGACGAAGGAATGTGGAATTAAGGGTCTTGCCTAAGGAGAACTCCAAGGCAGTTCTGGGGGCTGAGAGGTTCGAACTCACATCATCTCAAGTACAAGACGGAGACTGTATACATTACACCACGGAGGCTCTTATATTCTGTCTAAGTTATTTTGTGTGCGTTTATTTATCGTCGCTACCTGTTGCCCATATGAGCGACGCCTCCTGAAGAGATTAATCATTTTAGATTTTTGGAGGATAGTTAAATGGCACAGACAGAGACCCATTCCAGAATCTCCTCTGGTTCCTTTACGTGCACGGTGAAAAGCACCGACACAAGACCTCGACTTAAAGTCCTATCTGAAAGACTGTTAATTGTATTAGGGCCAGATAGGGGATCGAACCTGCGATCCTTGGATTACCAGTTCAACGTGTTAACCACTGGACTACAGATCCGTCTGTTCTAAGTTATTGATCTATTCACACATACTTACATTTGGGAGGGACTCGAACAGTGGACCGAGCCAAATAATCACGACCAGCACCATGCTCGCTGAGAATAGACTAGCAATCTATAAACAACAAAAATAGAAACAGAAGTGAAAAGGAAAAATGTCCAATTATTAATAAACCAACAAATGGATTAGACAATTGTTTAATATAAACACAGCTGCTTGCATTCGTTGCCACAGCCATGTCCTGTGCCCTACAACCATGCCATGTGCAAATACTGTTTCCCCCCGAAACATAAATCTTACAATAGATGATTTCTTGCAAACGATATAATTACCGTCTCTTATCATAAACCACAAACATAATTATACGCATAATATTAAACTTTATTTGTTTATAAAACTATGTTTTTGTGGCATACTACGACTAATCGTAATTTTACACTAAGAAATGGTATGATACGTTTATTTCATTCATGAATTGCGTTTGCTTCCCAATCATATGTGTGTGTTACGTTTATTTATCGTCGCTACCGGTTGCCCATATGAGCGACACCTCCTGAAGTCATTTTTGATGTGTAGAGGATTGTGCAATGACACAGACAGATACCCATTCAAGAGTATCCTCTGGTCCTTTTACGTGTACAATGTAAAGCATCGGCACGAGACCTCGGTTTAAAGTCACATCTGAAAGACTGTTAAAATGTATTAGGATCAGACGGTGGATCGAACCTGCGACCCCTGGATTATCAGTCCAACGTGTTAACCACGGGACTACAGATCCGTTTCCCAACCATTCACTGACTGTGATTATATTACATAGAATCTAGATATTTGGAAACCTTGACTCGCAAATGATCTTGTCATTTCCAGAATAGGACGAAGGATACCGACCTGTGATTTGCCGCCAGCTGATTCCTGTACAGAACTCCTGGATACGGAGGCAGCATATGGGTAGCAAGAGAAGAAAGAACCGAACACATTTCCAGCTCCATAGGCTATCAGTTCCTGCAAGAAAATTAAACGACATATTGTAATCTTATAGGTGCTGGTTTGCTGATTTCAATAACATAATAATTATGTTCATGTTTGTATTTAGCGTCACTGTGCAAGACGCCACAAACTTAGTTCCGGTTAACACTTCCGGTCAGCTCAGATTCCGCAGGAAAACATTGCTAGGTCCAAGCAATGTGTTAAATCAATAAATTTAATTATTACATAAAATAATGAAATATTATAATATTATATATATTTAATTTATTTATATATATATACTAGAAGACATAGAACACGAAAATATACCACATCTTTCACTAAGAATATTCCAAAATGTTTAAAACTATGTATTTATATAGTTATTTATTTTTCATGTAAAAACACACGTATCCGAAGTGTGCGTTGTCTCTGTCCTCTAGCATATATACATACATAACTAAATCTACACTTTCAGGACAGACGGATCTGTAGCCCAGTGGTAACACGCTGGACTGGTAATCCAGGGATCACAGGTTCGACCCCCGTCTGATCATAATGAAATTAACAGTCTTTCAGATGGGACGTTAAACCGACGTCTCGTGTCGGTGCTTTACACCGTGCATGTAAAAGAACCAGAGGCGACTCTGGCATGGGTCTCTCTCTGTATCATTGCACTATCATCCAAAATCTAAACTGACTAATCTCTTCAGGAGGCGTCGCTCATATGGGCAACCGGTAGCGACGATAAATAAACGTAAAACACACACTACACTTTCATAATGGCGCAAATGTATGATAACGCTTAATGATAACCACGCTACTTGCCATAGCCGTCTCTCTTCGCAATCTACCGGCTGTAAACATGTATTCACGAGTAATATATGCATGCCGCAATGGGCAAATTGGCACTCGTACATTTTTCAGAAAAATGCCAAGAAAGGGTTTAAGTTAGATTAAGCTTACGCATTTCCCCATCTCTCTACATTACTGTATTATTTCAATGGAGTACATATATTAGTTAAAGCTATGCCGATTAAATCTCTATATCAAATAGCGTAACATCTTCGAAACTGTTGCCATAGGAACAATGTTTCCAAGCAATCATTTTGTTAGAAAAAGCTAATGCCATGATATTTCGTCAATGCATGCTATAAACTATAGTCATAGTGTATAGTTGTGGACTATAAATGTGAATGATGATGCGAACTGACGTCATAAGCGACCACTAGTACATATTATAGAACGTCATTGTTGGCGCGATGTTTCAAAATAAATTAATTAAAATGTTCTTTCAAAAACATCTGTCTATGTGTGTCACTAAACAAGTCACACTTTTCTCAATTGATAACATATTGAGTTTAAATTTTCAGGATTTCTTTTTTGCGACATTATATAACATTATATAACCGGATATTCATTGTTGTCGCAGCCCACATTTATTGTAACCGCATTCCAAACAGGGTAAAAAAAGTCATAAGTTGAAACGTTATTTATTTTAACAACGATTGCGAAGCAAGTTAACAACTTATATTAATCACTTTCGTTGGCGCGGATGAAAGCGTATATGTGGTCATTCGTGCTGGAGGAAACCGGAGTACCCGGAGAAAACCCACCTGTCCGATCTGGCGACCACCGTACCATCTCACATACTTCCCAGTCCGAGAATCGAATCCGGGTTGCATTGGTGAGAAGCGAGCGCGATAACCACTGCGCAAATCTATCAGGGTACATGCAATATACATTGAGAAATAAACATACATTTTTATAGTGATGTGGATTGAACTGAAAGCTAAAAGCTTACGGTAATTATTTCTACTGCGTACTAGATGTTAGTACCAGGTATATAATATTATGGCAATTTTAATAACTTTGCGTAATATGAACTGCATAATAATTCCAAACCCATTTGTAAAACATCATGACGCATAATTAGCCCGTTACCTGGTTTGCATCAATGGTATATTTGTTCCGCTTTGCCATCATGGCAGCCAGTGATACAGACTGTGCAAATGAGATGATAGCGATTATCGGAATATCAGCAATATATTTGTCCACACCTTCAAAAGATGGTAGAGCCGGTTCCGGAAGCCTGAAGCATAAGGTGTATACATGTCAGATTAGCGCAGTGGCTAGCGCGTTCGCTTCTCACGAATGCAACCCGGGTTCGATCCTCGTTCCGGCAAGTATGTGAGATGGTACGGTTGTCGCCAGATCGGACAGGTGGGTTTTTCTCCGGGTACTCCGGTTTTCTCCCACACGAATGACCACATTTACGCTTTCATCCGCGTCAACGAGAGTGATTAATTGAAGTTGTTAAAACGTGCTGCGCAATCGTTGTAAAATAAATAACGTTTACACTTATACATATATGGGGTACATGTATGCATCATTCTTTGTAGTGCATATGGAATCGACTAGCATGATCGGGTCGTCGCCGTTAACCAGACCCATTTTAGATGAAAACTATTAAATACGGTATTCTTTAAAGATACATATTTCAACTGCTTAGTAACATCAACAAAGTTATTGTGAGACATCTTCTAAGAAAATAGTGTTCGTTTACACATCTACAAATCTAATCTTGTGCCATAAGAACTGTACAGTCACCTGTGCTATAGACCATCTCCGAACAAAGTCACCGCCTCCAGGGTGGTACAGTCACCTGTGCTATAAACCATCTCCGAACAAAGTCACCGCCTCCAGGGTGGTACAGTCACCTGTGCTATAGACCATCTCCGAACAAAGTCACAGCCTCCAGGGTGGTACAGTCACCTGTGCTATAAACCATCTCCGAACAAAGTCACCGCCTCCAGGGTGGTACAGTCATCTGTGCTATAGACCATCTCCGAACAAAGTCACCGCCTCCAGGGTGGTACAATCACCTGTGCTATAGACCATCTCCGAACACGGTCACCGCCTCAAGGGTGGTACAGTCACACCTGTGCTATAGACCATCTCCGAACACGGTCACCTCTTCAAGGGTGGTACAGTCACACCTGTGCTATAAACCATCCCCGAACACGGTCACCGCCTCAAGGGTGGTACAGTCACCTGTGCTATAAACCATCTCCGAACACGGTCACCGCCTCAAGGGTAGTACAGTCACCTGTGCTATAAACCATCTCCGAACAAAGTCACCGCCTCAAGGGTGGTACAGTCACACCTGTGCTATAAACCATCTCCGAACAAAGTCACCGCCTCAAGGGTGGTACAGTCACCTGTGCTATAAACCATCTCCGAACAAAGTCACCGCCTCAAGGGTGGTACAGTCACCTGTGCTATAAACCATCTCCGAACAAGGTCACCGCCTCAAGGGTGGTACAATCACCTGTGCTATAAACCATCTCCGAACACGGTCACCGCCTCAAGGGTGGTACAGTCACCTGTGCTATAAACCATCTCCGAACACGGTCACCGCCTCAAGGGTGGTACAGTCACCTGTGCTATAAACCATCTCCGAACACGGTCACCGCCTCAAGGGTGGTACAGTCACACCTGTGTTTTAAACCATCTCCGAACACGGTCACCGCCTCCAGGGTGGTACAGTCACATCTGTGCTATAAACCATCTGCGAACAAAGTCACGGTCTCAAGGGTGGTACAGTCACATTTGTGCTATAGACCATCTCCGAACAAAGTCACCGCCTCAAGGGTGGTACAGTCACACATGTGCTATAAACCATCTCCGAACAAAGTCACCGCCTCCAGGGTGGTACAGTCACCTGTGCTATAAACCATCTCCGAAAAAAGTCACCACCTCAAGGGTGGTACAGTCACCTGTGCTATAAACCATCTCCGAACAAAGTCACCGCCTCCAGGATGGTACAGTGACCTGTGCTATAAACCATCTCCGAACAAAGTCACGGCCTCCAGCGTGGTACAGTCACCTGTGCTATAGACCATCTCCGAACAAAGTCACCGCCTCCAGGGTGGTACAGTCACATCTGTGCTATAGACCATCTCCGAACAAAGTCACCGCCTCAAGGGTGGTACAGTCACACATGTGCTATAAACCATCTCCGAACAAAGTCACCGCCTCCAGGGTGGTACAGTCATCTGTGCTATAAACCATCTCCGAAAAGGTCATCGCCTCAAGGATGGTACAGTCACACCTGTGCTATAAACCATCTCCGAACAAAGTCACCGCCTCCAGGGTGGTACAGTCACCTGTGCTATAAACCATCTCCGAACAAAGTCACCGCCTCCAGGGTGGTACAGTCACCTGTGCTATAGACCAACTCCGAACAAGGTCACCGCCTCAAGCGTGGTACAGTCACACAAGTGCTATAAACCATATCCGAACAAAGTCACCGCCTAAGTGTGGTACAGTCACCTGTGCGTTAAACCATCTCCGAACACGGTCACCGCCTCAAGGGTGGTACAGTCACCTGTGCTATAAACCATCTCCGAACACGGTCACCGCCTCAATGGTGGTACAGTCACCTGTGCTTTAAACCATCTCCGAACACGGTCACCGCCTCAAGGGTGGTACAGTCACGCATGTGCTATACACCATCTCCGAACAAGGTCCCCGCCTCATGTATGGCACAGTCACAGCTGTGCTATAAACCATATCCGAACAAGGTCACCGCCTCAAGGTTGGTACAGTCACACAAGTGCTATAGGCCATCTCCGAACAATATTACCGCCTCAAGGTTGGTACAGTCACATCTGTACTATAGACCATCTCCGAACAAGGTCACCGCCTCATGTATGGCACAGTCACAGCTGTGCTATAAACCATCTCCGAACAAGGTCACCGCCTCAAGGGTGGTACAGTCACACAAGTGTTATAGGCCATCTCCGAACAAGGTCACAGCCTCAAGGGTGGTACAGTCACATCTGTACTATAGACCATCTCCGAACAAGGTCACCACCTCATGTATGGCACAGTCACAGCTGTGCTATAAACCATCTCCGAACAAGGTCACAGCCTCAAGGGTGGTACAGTCACATCTGTACTATAGACCATCTCCGAACAAGGTCACCGCCTCATGTATGGCACAGTCACAGCTGTGCTATAAACCATCTCCGAACAAGGTCACAGCCTCAAGGGTGGTACAGTCACATCTGTACTATAGACCATCTCCGAACAAGGTCACCGCCTCATGTATGGCACAGTCACAGCTGTGCTATAAACCATCTCCGAACAGGGTCACAGCCTCAAGGGTGGTACAGTCACATCTGTACTATAGACCATCTCCGAACAAGGTCACCGCCTCATGTATGGCACAGTCACAGCTGTGCTATAAACCATCTCCGAACAAGGTCACAGCCTCAAGGGTGGTACAGTCACATCTGTACTATAGACCATCTCCGAACAAGGTCACCGCCTCATGTATGGCACAGTCACAGCTGTGCTATAAACCATCTCCGAACAAGGTCACAGCCTCAAGGGTGGTACAGTCACATCTGTACTATAGACCATCTCCGAACAAGGTCACCACCTCATGTATGGCACAGTCACAGCTGTGCTATAAACCATCTCCGAACAAGGTCCACAGCCGCAAGGGTGGTACAGTCACATCTGTACTATAGACCATCTCCGAACAAGGTCACCGCCTCATGTATGGCTCAGTCACAGCTGTGCTATAAACCATCTCCGAACAAGGTCACAGCCTCAAGGGTGGTACAGTCACATCAGTACTATAGACCATCTCCGAACAAGGTCACCGCCTCATGTATGGCACAGTCACAGCTGTGCTATAAACCATCTCCGAACAAGGTCACCGCCTCATGTATGGCACAGTCACAGCTGTGCTATAAACCATCTCCGAACAATATCACCGCCTCATGTATGGCACAGTCACAGCTGTGCTATAAACCATCTCCGAACAAGGTCACCGCCTCAAGGGTGTCTCGACACACGCGATTTACTGTATAAGTGTTGGTTTTTCAGCGAAATGAAAAAAGATCTTTTTGTCTTTCAAACGGAAATTCAAAGTTCAACTTCAATGTCAATGATATGCGAGTTTCAGAGAAGTATTCCTCGGATGTGCATTCGAAGTTTCAGCGGCATGTCTTTGGATGTTTTGAGAAATGCTAAGCGTAATGTTGACGCTTAATCACTGCAATCGAACTATTTTTGGCCAACATACAAGTTCAAGGTCAATTTCTCATTATACATAATGTCGCTTGAGTCCCACAAAAACGTCGAACGAATCAAGCAGCGAACGAAATATACAGGCAATGTTACGTGTATGTGAGCCGGTTAATTTATTGTTGAAATATATTTTATGTAACGAGTAGTTAATGATTGAACTGTATGCAATAAATCAAGCGCCGACGTCTGTATTTGAATGATTTATATATTTCATCCACACAAACCTTCGAGCATTGTGTTATCAATATAGTATTGTTGTTGTATGGTACCTGACATTAGCTGATACAAGTAATGTTAAGTCGTAACATAAAATAAATCGATCTCGAAAAGTGAAATGTATTTAATATACAATACGTATATGCCAGGTTTCGATACCGCACAACTACGTCAAGATCTCATGGGAATAGATTCTGATAGGTCTACCATTGTACTACCGGCACTATACGTGTATTCACTTACCCAGCCGGTACTATACGTGTATTCACTTACCCAGCCGGTACTATACGTGTATTCACTTACCCAGCCGGTACGTTACGTGTATTCACTTACACAGCCGGTACTTTGCGTGTATTCACTTACCCAGCCGGTACTTTGCGTGTATTCACTTACCCAGCCGGTATGTTGCGTGTATTCACTTACCCAGCCGGTACGTTGCGTGTATTCACTTACGCAGCCGGTACTTTACGTGTATTCACTTACCCAGCCGGTACTATACGTGTATTCACTTACCCAGCCGGTACTATACGTGTATTCACTTACCCAGCCGGTACTATACGTGTATTCACTTACCCAGCCGGTACGTTACGTGTATTCACTTACCCAGCCGGTACTATACGTGTATTCACTTACCCAGCCGCCGGTACTATACGTGTATTCATTTACCCAACCGGTACTTTACGTGAATTCACTTACCCAACCGGTACTTTGCGTGTATTCACTTACCCAGCTGGTACGTTGCGTGTATTCACTTACCCAGCCGCCGGTACTTTACGTGTATTGACTTACCCAGCCGGTACTTTGCGTGTATTCACTTACCCAGCCGGTACGTTACGTGTATTCACTTACCCAGCCGGTACTATACGTGTATTCACTTACCCAGCCGGTACGTTACGTGTATTCACTTACCCAGCCGGTACTATACGTGTATTCACTTACCCAGCCGGTACTATACGTGTATTCACTTACCCAGCCGGTACGTTACGTGTATTCACTTACCCAGCCGGTACGTTACGTGTATTCACTTACCCAGCCGGTACTTTGCGTGTATTCACTTACCCAGCCGGTACTTTGCGTGTATTCACTTACCCAGCCGGTACGTTGCGTGTATTCACTTACCCAGCCGGTACGTTGCGTGTATTCACTTACGCAGCCGGTACTTTACGTGTATTCACTTACCCAGCCGGTACTATACGTGTATTCACTTACCCAGCCGGTACTATACGTGTATTCACTTACCCAGCCGGTACTTTACGTGTATTCACTTACCCAGCCGGTACTATACGTGTATTCACTTACCCAGCCGGTACTATACGTGTATTCACTTACCCAGCCGCCGGTACAATACGTGTATTCATTTACCCAACCGGTACTTTACGTGTATTCACTTACCCAACCGGTACTTTGCGTGTATTCACTTACCCAACCTGTACTTTGCGTGTATTCACTTACCCAGCCGCCGGTACTTTACGTGTATTCACTTACCCAGCCGGTACTTTGCGTGTATTCACTTACCCAGCCGGTACGTTACGTGTATTCACTTACCCAGCCGGTACTATACGTGTATTCACTTACCCAGCCGGTACGTTACGTGTATTCACTTACCCAGCCGGTACTATACGTGTATTCACTTACCCAGCCGGTACTATACGTGTATGCATTTACTCAGCCGGTACTATACGTGTATTCACTTACCCAGCCGGTACTTTACGTGCAACACTTACCCAGCCGGTACTTTTCCAACAACCTTAATGTGGAACTTGTCGTGGAAGTGGACAAAATATGACGTCAATGTCGCTGCAACAACCTGAATGTAATGCATCTCATTTAAAGTATAGCAAAAGTAAACTGGTCTTGGTATATCCATCCATACACATATAACATTTGGTATGTTCGTGTTTGTAAATTGTTGTACCTCATGGGTCATATTGACCAATTGGATATGAAATAAAGTTTATCATAAATATTCATGTAAGAACGCTATCGAATTATATGTATAGGATTTTACATGAGTGGTGATTTAATACCTTATCTTATGAAACGAGTTTTGAAATTTTGCTAGTAAGCAAACCTTTCAATTTCCGAAACGAGTTTGATAATATATGGTATGAAATAATCACGTGTGTAAGATCATTTTTATCACATTACGATAGCGCGCACGTTTTAATAAATGATGTTACTACTTTCATTTTGGCGCCAAGGTGTCAGCGCAAATTGTAATGACGTCATTATAGTGTCATGTCGTCACTACGGAAACCAGTGTCATATTTATGTTTTAAACAGCGTTATAATTGCGGCAATACTTCTTTTAAATCATAGTTTGTCTTACCATTAACGTTATGTACCAATTCAAACAGAAATATGCTTAATTTATAGCTTAATTAAAAAATTATAAGGATTATTCTCTCAACCAATCAGACTCCTTCTAGGTGTTATTAAACGTGTGTACATATAAACGTATGATATGGTGTTATTACACTGAATACAATAAACTGTTTTATACTTCAACCTGATATGTACCCTTGTTGATACCATGGCTATGCAGCTAACGTCATTACTATGACGTCACAAGTGATATTGACCCGGGACTGGGAGATATTCAATATCAATATAATTATATTGACCAGTCACGTGACTGCTATGAACTATCAACATATACTGATTTGAATAGGATACGGTGGGCCTATACGACTGGACAAATCAACAGAAAACAGAATTCATATATTGTAGCTACTCAACGTTGTTAACCCATTTCATTCTGGATACATTTAAAGGTTTTTGCAAACAACATAGATCCAGATCAGCCGCAGCATAGCCAAGTGTCTTAGCAAGATCATCTGAATAGCAAACAGTATAGAGTCCGATCAGACGGAACGTTCCATGGCGGCTGATCTGGCTCCATGTTCTTTGCAAATACTGTTTGAACGGTATCCAGAATCAAATGGGTTAATAAACATCTCAACATCATAACATCATAAAATCGCAATTTACAATAGTATAATGTAAATGTGTTTGTAATTTCTTCAATGCTTAAAGTGTAGTAACTACAGTTCGCACAGGGTGTCAGTATATACGCTCAGCCGGACACCGGTTTTTAGCGAGGTCATTTTCCATAACGCATTACGCGCACTACAGACGCCTGATATTGACCAATCACAGTCGTCCTTGTCAATTGTGTGGCTTTCATCCGGGAACGTCGCCATCGTTTTCTTGGAGGCAGACTTTTTCCTATCTGCAATCTTCTGGATTTCTGAGTATACCTTATATCATTAATTATTATTTCCAGTTTTATGTTATATTTTTTTTTTTTTACAAACAAGTGATTTCAACTTATATAAATCACTCTCGAGACCTCATTCCTGATGGAATCCATCGCCACGAGGGAGAGAGAAGAGGCAACGTGGAATTTAAATGCCTTGCCTAAGGGCACAATCGTAACGGCTCCAGTGGGGCTCGAACTACGGACCTTTCGCACCTGAAGCGAACGCGTATCCACTGCGCTATCACTGTTCTATTATTTAACTTGTTGCCTCATAAAATAGAAATACTGCACAACAAATGAATGTGGACAACCAATTGGAAACAGTATAACCTACCACGATGAGCTCAATGGGGATGGGCACCTTCAGTTTGGACTTGAATCGCTGGTTGATCTGAACCTTGACTAGGTATAGGATGACGATGCAGATCAGCGAAACGACGAGGCTGGCCATGTTTGTATGCGATATCCTCTCCAGAAGGAACTTGTATGTCTATACAATAAGAAAGCATTACGTCATATACAATCACAATACATTTAAAGCAGCATTACATCGTAATAAAGGATCTTTTGGGTAAGGTATAAAATTAATACTAATGTGTGTGTGTTTACAAAAATCGAAATAGTCGCTCAGAAACGATAAAATTACAATAAATTTAAACCGTCGTATACGCGAATTTGTTTATCAACACACAAAATGTAAACACACACAGTGCGCATGCGTGAAACAACTGAGGATGTAGAAAACAATGCATATATTTTGAACATGAATGACTATATATCTATCTTCGTCTAATGTCGAACCCCTGGCGGGGATGTAGAACTGTCCCTAAAAGACTTAGCTAACAGAGGTATGAATCAACATATCAAGTAATTTAATTAAAAAAGACAACGTGGGACAAATGGGGACGATGCATCCCGAATGTAAACAAGTGTGGACGATGCGTTGCGGTTGTAAACAAGTGCGTGACCGATCGACTCGGAAAGTCCTACTTTCGGTTTCGAGTTTGTTTTATTGCGAAGAAAACAGTGTTTACCAAATGAACATAAGCATACAAAGTGTATTGTTAGAATGTGTAGCAGCATTGCTACCCATACGTAAACATTGATTTTTTTCAAATATATGTTATTTCATACGATGTAAATCTGCTTTAATGTGTTTGGGCCGATACTGCAAATGTTCATTATTTCGTTAAACAACGTAATTATTTCCATATTGTGTTGTTCATTTCACAATGAGGGGAGACTACGCTTATTTTTAATCTTAGTGAGGAAAAACAAATCAAACTGAAAGACTAATTGTATATGAATTGCATAGCATAGACAGTTAAACATGTCTTAAGCAGCCACCCAATGGAATCACATACAGGTTCTGCTTAGCATAAGCATATATGTCAACTGTACAATAAAATAGCATATTAGGAATCTGGAATCTGACCGCTTAATACAGGATGGCTGCTTAATAGAGGTGACCACTAACACAATTTTGACTGTACTAAATTTAGATACATGTTGAGTTGAAGTTATTACCAAGATCAGCTTGAATGTGGATTGTATATACGTGCTCATAAGAGACCCCGGATAAAAGCCTGGACTAACATACCTTGATGACTTGAAATAGACCATCTGTTCTGGGAATCTTAAGCCCTAGGATGTACTTGACCTGACTCGTTCCTACATGTATGGCGGTTCCCGTCGTGAATCCAGCAATAAGAGGATCAGACATGTAAGTGGTCACAAAACCAAGTCTCAACACACCCATGGTAATCTGGAAGAAAGCAGGCATTAGTTACACAGTTATTGTTGGATAGTGATACAGGCGTGGACCTCGTGATAGCGTAATGGTAACGCGTTCGCTTCAGGTGCGAAAGGCCCGGTGTTCGAACCCCACTGGAGCAGTTGCGAGTGTGCCCTTAGGCAAGACAGTTAAATGCGCGTTCGCTTCAGGTGCGAAATGCCCCGAGTTCACGCCCGCTGTAGCCGTTACGATTGTGCGCCTAGGTCATTTAAATTCCACATTTCATCTTCTCTCTCCCTCGTGGCGATGTATTCCATCAGAATAAGGTCTCGAGAGTGATTAATAGTTGTAAGAACTTGTTTCGCAATCGAACTAAAATAAATTTGTACAAGCTAATGATACAGACAGAACCCCATTCAAGATGATAAGCTTGTTCATGTATTTGCCCAGAGTAGAGCCCCGAATGGATACCGTGTTTGAATGTCTCATACGGACGACTTTGAAATTAATTATGTTAGTATTGTATAGCCGGGGATTGAGATATACGATGGTGCTATATATATTATGTTTGATTTTATTTTACATAGTGATTAGAAATATATTAAATATCTGGTACATTTTACTAAACTCATCATTGATTCCGATATAGTTTCACTTTAAAGAGTGTCAGCGTTACAAACCTGAGTGAAGCCAACCAGCAGAGAGATAGTCATAGCAATTCCTATTTTTGTCTGCACGGATATTGGCGAAGTCGTATCCATATCTTCAAATGGGTCCATTGTACTGTTGCCTGCAAGGGTTGTGTTACCATGGAAAACACCGATGGTGTTGCCAGTTTCTGCTACGTAAAACTTGGCAATAACTGAGCCAGTCAGTAGACTGACAACAGCAACAGTTCCTGAAAGAGATTCAAATTTATTAGCATAATTATTTAACTATATTGCCTATGGCCATTTGCGATAGCGATTTAATTATTGCAAAGACATCACACTGCATTTACATGCATATTTAAAGCGACACTACATCGGTGAAAACGCAAATGTCTGCAGCATGTAATTTGCTAGTATATGGTATAATTTTGTTTCCAATATTTGCCCCAAGACCGTAGTATTTCAACATATAAACAAGCGTCCAATACGTTTGTGCATATGCATATTTATGTGTAGACTAATCTTAGTTAAATTATCTCTAAACGAAAGTATCGCGCGTTTAGTATTGACTCCAATGACAAACAAACGTCACTTCAGGAGCGTGGATGACCGTTATATGAAATCCTACTTTCACTTTTGAAAGTTTGCAGACCACAGATACACTGTTATTTATTCACTGTTAGTGTTCGAATGTATTCTGAAGTATTTGTAGTAGCAATGCATTTATACGCGAAAACATGCATTTTATTTGCTGTTTGCGATGTAGTGTCGCTTTAAGCATATACATTTTGTACATATATACATATGTAAAGAAATACAATGCGTTTAAGAAACAGTAGTAATGGAATTACTATGTTTATACAAATTTCTTTTAGCTCGATTGCGAAACAAGTTATTTCAACTTATATAAATCACGCTCGAGACCTCATTCATGATGGAATCCATCGCCATGAGGGAGAGAGAAGAGGCAACGTGGAATTTAAATGCCTTGCCTAAGGGCACAATCGTAACGTCTCCAGTGGGGCTCGAACTCCGGACCTTTCGCACCTGAAGCGAACGCGCATCCACTGCGCTATCACGACTTCCAAATTATTACTATGTAATGCCATAGCTTCTACTGTTATCTACACACATGAATAAAGTTTCGTTTATTCTTGCATAACATGATATATATAAATGTATTCATTGGTGGCCATGCTATATAACCAAAACAGTTCACTCTTATAAAGGGAGAAGATATTTGAGTTGAGAACTGCCATTGTACGATATGTACTAATGTGCATAGCTGTCTTAGCAAACTAGTGTTATGGATTCAGACGGGTGGTACATTTGTGAGATAGGTTTTGATTGTGAGTAGCTTTACTATGGCATTGTGTTTTTACGTTTATTTATCGTCGCTACCGGTTGTCCATATGAGCGACGCCTCCCGACGAGATTAATCATTTTAGACTTTTGGAGGATAGTGCAATGATACAGAGAGAAACACCTTCTAGATTCTTCTCTGGTTCTTTTACCTGCACGGTTTAAAGCACCGACACGAGACCTCGGTTTAAAGTCCCATTAATTATATTTTATATTTTATTAGGGTCAGACGGGGGATCGAACCTGTGACCCTGGATCATCAGCCCAACGTGTTGACCACTGGACTACAGATCAGTCTATGTCATGTTGACAATTGTGCTAGTTAATTAGAGTGTTGAGCGAAACATGTGTGCAATGCCATAGCTATACTAAGAGGACACCTACAGTATATGATTATTATTATATGAACACGAAATATGAAGAATTCCATCAAAGATATAACACATCTTTATTACAAAACACAAACTGAACAATTAAAAAATATTCCAAAATGTTTAAAACTATGTATTATATAGTTATTGTTTTTAATGTAGAAACACACTTATCTGAAGTGTGCATTTTCAATGTCCTCTAGTATACATATCCGAAGTGTGCGTGTTCTATGTTCTCTAGTATACTTATCCGAAGTGTGCGTTTTCTATGTCCTCTAGTATACTTATCCGAAGTGTGTGTGTTCTATGTTCTCTAGTATACTTATCCGAAGTGTGCGTTTTCTATGTTCTCTAGTATACTTATCCGAAATGTGCGTTTTCTATGTCCTCTAGTATATAATGCAGTATTTCTACTTTAATGACAACTAAGTAATTGGGTGGGGGGGGGGGAGGGAAGTAGTTCTTCATGCACTTGTATTCCTGATTAACTGTACTCACCCATTGAAATATGCTTCGATGATCCAAATAAGAAGTATATTAGCACAGGAAAAAATGACATGTAGAGTCCGACAACAGGGGGCATTTCTGCCAACATCGCATAGGCCATTCCTAAAACAACAAGATAATAAATAAACAAACAACAAACAAACAAACAATGTTTACTTAGAAAATCGACATAGAACATGCCTTTGGTTAATTAACCGTAATTAAATAATCATAATACATACATACACATAATATGACTGAAATCAGCTGCTTAGTCTATAAGCCTCCATTAAAAATGTACATAAGTGATCAATAAATCCTTTCTTATTGGACGACATGCGTGTATTAAATTTCTTAAGTTCGACCAAGGTATATTTGGTAAAATGTTATTGCACGTATATTCGAGTAGTTTTGACATGTCATTAATAAATGGTACTCAGATTCAATAGACATGGTATTACATTCTTGACATATTCTATTCGGTATATCATATTGTAGCGACCCGTTTCAATAGCAAGACTGTGGGAAGATAAAATATACAATAGCACATTTCTTTAAAACATTTACTCATCCCGGTTGGTTCATCCTATGCAACCTTACCGGACAAATTGTGGAAGACGTGATAGCACAGTAGTATCGCGTTCGCTTCAAGTGCGAAAGCCCCGGAGTTCGAGCCCCGCTGGTGCCGTTGCGAGTAGTGCCCTAAGGCAAGGCATTTAAATTCCATGTTACCATTTCTCTCTGATTCGTTGCGATGGATTCCATCAGGAATGAAGTCTTGAGAGTGATTTATATAAGTTGTAAGAACTCGCAATCGAGCTTAAACAAATGTGTATAAACTAACAAATCGTCCTTATTCATCAATATACAACGAAATTCGAAAATCGAATCAAGTAACTGTAACTCGCATTCATATATATCAATCGATCATGCTATGAATAACATTTAAAACGAGGCATTGCTTACAATTGTATTAACCCTTTCCTTCATAGAAGCACCCCTTGATGCCATTACCAATACGACATGTTTTGACAATGTAGTAGCCAAGCCAATGTTCATAAACCCTTTCCCTCATAGAAGCACCCCTTGACGCCATTACCAATACGACATGTTTTGACAATGTAGTAGCCAAACCAATGTTCATAATAAAGGCCAGCATCTCATGTAGTCCCAGTAATATCTATTGAGGTATGATAGATATGGCGACTACTTATCCACTGCATGATTATAGCTAAATGGCTGTCGTTTGTATGGAGATATGATAGTATATTAACCTAAATCTCTATGAAGTCCCAGTAATATCTATGGAGGTGAGATAAATAGTGTGACTACTTATCCACTGCATGATTATAGCTAAATGGCTGTCGTTTGTGTGGAGATATAATACATGTAGTATATTAACCTAAATCTCTATGAAGTCCCAGTAATATCTATGGCGGTGGGATAGATATGGCGACTACTTATCCACTGCATGATTATAGCTAAATGGCTGTCGTTTGTATGGAGATATAATAGTATATTAACCTAAATCTCTATGAAGGAAAGGGTTAAAGGAGGTTTAGCAAAAGTCAATATAAGCTAGAATCGTACTATCAACATGTTTAAAGAGATACCTATATGCAATGGGATAAGAACATAGTTAAGATTGCGAAGAGCCAAGTAATATAACAGCCATTATAAATATAGAAGATGAAGAAGAAGAAGAATGCTTTATTAAGACTTAAACTTTACAGTTTACACGAGTTGCATGTACCAGAATATTCATTTTGAAGATCAATATTCTAAGCTAAGTTGTACATACTGTGTACATGTCTAGCTAATAAAAGCACACGAGTGTGTGTTTCACGTTTATTTATCGTCGCTACCGGTTACCCATATGAGCGACGCCTCCTGAAGAGATTAGTCATTTTAAATTTTGGAGGACAGTGCAATGATACAGACAGAGACCATTCCAGAGTCTCCTCTGGTTCTTTTACGTGCACGATGTAAAGCACCGATATGTGACCTCGGTTTAATGTCCCATCTGAATGACTGTTAATTTTATTAGTGTCAGACGAGGGATCGAACCTGTGATCCCTGGATTACCAGTCCAGTGTGTTACCACTGGACTACAGATCCGTCTGTTAGCACACGAGACATAGAGTTTTTAGAAGATGTAGATGTCTATATAATTAACATGCTCTGATAGTTGTCATTTATAAGTATGCATGGAGATCGTCTAAACATGTTTATGCATGATGTATAATGTGTAAACAAGTTGGTCTAAACAATTTGTATTCATGATGTGTATCAACATTTCTTAAACATTTTTAAAGCACATTTTGGTTTTGAAGCCGAGCCTATTTGTCGAGACCCCAAGCGTCTGTGGCTCTAGCGTGTAATACCTTGCGGAAGTTGCATTATGCCGACAGTGAGCCCACATATCATATCAGCTAAGAAGTCGTTCTTCCAGTTGTATTTCTTCATTATTCGTATCATTGGTATGAGTCGATTTAATCTATTCTTTGCACTTTCTTTATCACAGGTAAAACATGATTTTCTGGTAATGTCTTCCGGTTCAAGCTTTCGGAACTGATCGCGAAATTCCGACATTTTCCGCCTTTCGCAGCTGTTCGACGTCATTCTCCACGAAGTTCTACGATACTGCCCGAAGCCTTGTAGACGAGTTCGTCTCTCGTCGAGAATTGGCACTGGCTGAAAAGCGGGGGAAATCATTAATCTGTTCATGTTAATTTAGCTGATCAATACCATATCTGGACGGGAACTCATTTTATTTGTCTAGATTGTCATAGATCCATATAATGTAAAATGTAAATTTATAATATTTAACATTTAGCAATGCATATGGTTACGAAGGGTTTACTACTCGGCCATGTTATACAACTTTGCAACAACTTCAATTTTGTATGTTTGGTTTTGTGTTTTGTTGCGTCTTTTGATCTTCTCCTTGTTAGAAATAAAGAACTATTTTGCTTTAATTATAAGACACATATCAGATCAATATTACATGTATTTACACATAGATATAAATATAAATGGCTGTGGGAGCTCATTTGTATAAAATGTATGCTTTATGTTTGCACTGTTCGCTAACTGTATATGTATATAATATGTATATATGTCCTCATGGGCTTGACAGCCTATTGGAATTTAATAAAATAAACTGTCAAAAATAAACTGTCAAACTGTCAAAAACTATAATTATATATATATATATATTCGTAATATTTACTCATATTTCAGTTCTACCTGCACTATAAAGACAACTGATGGCAACAAATGATTGCCTAAAAAGGATTTGTGTTATACGTTTATTTATCGTCGCTACCATATGACTGAAGAGAAGTCATTTTATAGTTTGGAGGATGCATTAGAATTAAGTAGCATACTGTATATAAACATTATATAGTCTATGTGTACAACTTTCAATATAATGTATACCATATTGAGTAATTACTAACGGGAGCTGTATCTGATCTCTTTAATGGTTTCAGTATTAGACGTATATCACCCTACGTTGTTATTTAAGAAATAATAAGTATCAACCGTGGTATATCGCAGAATAACCCAAGTTTGAAGTTCTTATGCGTAGAAATATATCACGAACGCCGAAGGCCTGAGTGATATATTTCTACGCATAAGAACGACACACGAGGGTTATTCTGCGATATACCACGGTTGATACTTATTATTTCGATTCTTACACGACTTACTTCTAATAATTGTATTCGAGAATCAAAGGAGTATTTTCTTTAACCGCCGTTCATTTGGCTTTCGAAATTTCCTCCCGCGTAAGGGGTGATGACGTTATTTGTTATGGAAAATATCAATCTAGTGCATAAATGAACAACAGATGTAACTGATCAATAATTTTATTTATTTTGTCAAATAAAACTGTACAGAATAGTAACTGAAACGTTCCTTAACAGAAAAACAAGACGGACAAGAGATTATCTGATTCTAAAAATAGCTCACTTCCGCGAATTCCCACCATAGTATTTTACAAACATCACGTGACTTTTATTCATAAAACTTTACATACATTGTATAAATGGAATAGCCAAAACACTATGCGCGCGCAGCATAGTTCAAGGTAGATATATCGCAGAATAACCCGAGGTAGATTTTACTCTACAAGTATGTATGTTTGTAGCTGGGTCGTGTTAGAATAGTATGTAATCAGTGGTTCTCCCTGTCTGTTTACGGCGCTCAGTCATTTATACGAATACAATGGGTTATTGACTTTTCACGAAGATTTCATTAATATCAATGAGTATTAATCATAAGATAATGTGAGTTATTATAGAGTGTTCTGAAGATGAAATACGAGCACATAGTAGTTATCCCACAGATAGTACAAAGAATATATGAACTATTGAATATCAATCTTAACCTAAACAACTGTCAACGTTCGCTTTAATGTATAAACATTTCCATCAACACCATTTCTGAAAAAAAGTATTTCTAAACGATGACAAGTGTGTGGACGAGTGACTGTTATATCGAAAGTAGAAGAATATGCCAACCTGTGTTGGTAAGTGCGTGTAACTTAGAAGCTAGCGACAGGGTTCGAGTCTGAATATAATAATATGGCCGTTTTAGTTTAATATAAGTTAATTAGTTTTTACTTTTAACCGGATCCATTTCCCGTTTTTAGGACACATATCGGCCTATGTATGCAACATAATACTGAGAACTGTTGCAAGCTGCCTAATAAGGACTCTACAAAGTGAGGGGTAGTATTGAAGACACAACAAATAGTTGAGCTAAAGTAGCTCATTTATTTCGCAATTATGCTAAAGTGTGAACATAAATGCACTATTTTCCATACTAAATATCACATAAAAACAGCTATCTAGTTAAAGGGTGGACCATCCTCCCTTGGCCAAGCAGTGCAAGAAGTTGCATTTTGAATAAATAAGCAATTGGTATATCACAGTTTTTCTTAAAGGGTGGAATGTTCCACCCTTGGCCAATCAGTGCAAGAATATGTAAGCTTTATTATTTCCCTCATATATTATATATAAGTAATAAAACAAAGCTCGAGTAATATACAACAGTACTACAGAACAACATTACATTAATATAGAATTACAAGGGACATAATCCAGATTATTAATCAACATGTAACTTGTATTTCATTAGTGTTCTTCATTTCTTACGTTCGGACGCTTGACTATGAAACAGTTCCACGAGCAGGCAATAGTATATTCGTTCGTTGTAGCATTTGGGCTATTGGTTTCTCTAAGATGATTATGTTGTCTGCTAAGTTGTTTATGTTGACAAATAATGTATCCTTTCTTTCGAAGGCCATATCCTTCACCATGTGTCAGCTCACAGCAGCAATAATGGTTCCGGTTTCTTCGCTGGGGTCCTCGTCGCTATCCAAGAATTCGCGTCCCGCCTATCCGCCGTCACCAGCACCGAGCATTGCTGTCTCGCCAAGTAGGTAGGTTAATATGATGATACTCGTAAAGAGTCACGCGGCTCTAGTATATCCGATAGCGCGGCTTCCGTCAGCGAAGTCCTTGACCTATTTGCCTGCTATGAGCTGTGCCTAGGCCACGACGTGTACGTGTCGAGGAAAGAACTGGGATAGTACATTAATGTCTTCACCCTACTATTGACTGGTCATGTGACTTGCTTTGCCTCCGATAAAATCACATGACAATTCGAGCCAATAAAACCACGCTTGAGTACGCGAATCGTTAAATACGTTTCAATGAACACACACAGACGTAAACATTGGTAGTGCACAGAACTGTAAGACGTCAACAAAAAGGAGAAAATGTCGCGCGTTGCGAGTTTTATTATTGCGGAATTAAAGCGTTTTAGAACTTTATTGGGTAATAAAAACAGCTATTGCATTGCCTGTGGCCACGGGCAATAGTTCATCTGGTCGTCTGCTGTATATCGGGGCAATATTGTGACTGTTACCCGAATGGTAATGAAATTGTCTAATAGCACAGTCATTACAAACATAATCACCTTAAAAGAAAAACGTCAACTATGGTAAACATGCTTTTAACGTGAGGTTATCATAATAGTCAGTATGTCCGGCTGTACGTCTCATGCACTACTGCATTCAGTGTGTCCTGCTGTACGTCTCATGCACTGCTGCATTCAGTGTGTCCGGATGTACGTCTCATGCACTGCTGCATTCAGTATGTCCGAATGTACGTCTCATGCACTACTGCATTCAGTGTGTCCGGATGTACGTCTCATGCACTACTGCATTCAGTATGTCCGGCTGTACGTCTCATGCACTACAGCATTCAGTATTTCCGGATGTACGTCTCATGCACTGCTGCATTCAGTGTGTCCGGATGTACGTCTCATGCACTGCTGCATTCAGTATGTCCGGCTGTACGTCTCATCCACTACTGTATTCAGTATGTTCGGCTGTACGTCTCATGCACTACTGTATTCAGTGTGTCCGGATGTACGTCTCATGCACTACTGTATTCAGTGTGTCCTGCTGTACGTCTCATGCACTACTGTATTCAGTGTGTCCGGATGTACGTCTCATGCACTACTGCATTAAGTATGTCCGGATGTACGTCTCATGCACTACTGCATTCAGTGTGTCCGGCTGTACGTCTCATCCACTACTGTATTCAGTATGTTCGGCTGTACGTCTCATGCACTACTGTATTCAGTATGTCCGGATGTACGTCTCATGCACTACTGTATTCAGTGTGTCCGGATGTACGTCTCATGCACTACTGTATTCAGTGTGTCCTGCTGTACGTCTCATGCACTACTGTATTCAGTGTGTCCGGATGTACGTCTCATGCACTACTGCATTAAGTATGTCCGGATGTACGTCTCATGCACTACTGCATTCAGTGTGTCCGGATGTATGTCTCATGCACTACTGTATTCAGTGTGTCCGGATGTACGTCTCATGCACTACTGTATTCAGTGTGTCTGGATGTACGTCTCATGCACTACTGCATTCAGTGTGTCCTGCTGTACGTCTCATACACTACTGCATTCAGTATGTCCGGATGTACGTCTCATGCACTACTGCATGCAGTATGTCCGGATGTACGTCTCTTGCACTACTGTATTCAGTGTGTCCGGATGTACGTCTCATGCACTACTGCATTCAGTGTGTCCGGCTGTACGTCTCATGCACTACTGCATGCAGTATGTCTGGGTGTACGTCTCATGCACTACTGTATTCAGTGTGTCCGGATGTACGTCTCATGCACTACTGCATTCAGTGTGTCTTGCTGTACGTCTCATGCACTACTGCATTCAGTATGTCCGGATGTACGTCTCATGCACTACTGCATTCAGTGTGTCCGGATGTACGTCTCATGCACTACTGCATTTAGTGTGTCCTGTAAGTTTGCGTTTCGGTAGTGACTCGAACAAGGGTATGAAACTATCAGTATTAAAACTTAGATACGATTATAGCTGACGCACAATTAGCAATTTATGCACAGTGAAATATAGGCTACATAAAATGCATGTGTACAGTGAAATGTAGGCTACATACAATACATGTGTAGAGTGAAATGTAGGCTACATAAAACACAGGATTGTATGCATAGTACAATGTAGGCTACATAAAATACAGGATTGTATGTACATTGAAATGTAGGCTACATAAAATACATGTGTACAGTGAAATGTAGGCTAGATAAAATACATGTGTACAGTGAAATGTAGGCTACATAAAATACATGTGTACAGTGAAATGTAGGCTACATAAAATACAGGATTGTATGGACATTGAAATGTAGGCTACATAAAATACATGTGTACAGTGAAATGTAGGCTACATAAAATACATGTGTACAGTGAAATGTAGGCTACATAAAATACAGGATTGTATGGACATTGAAATGTAGGCTACATAAAATACATGTGTACAGTGAAATGTAGGCTACATAAAATACATGTGTACAGTGAAATGTAGGCTACATAAAATACATGTGTACAGTGAAATGTAGGCTACATAAAATACATGTGTACAGTGAAATGTAGGCTACATAAAATACAGGATTTTATGCACATTGAAATGTAGGCTACATAAAATACAGGAGAATAATAAGAGAATATCTGTTGGGGTTTTGTTCATAGTAAGATTGGGATCTCATCGAGTGAGCTCCGACATGTTCTTTTTATATTATGTTTTCCAATGATAATTGCACATTTGAACAATGAGTGGTATTTCCACAACAGAGACCCCATTTACATTTGTGTTGAAAGCCCTCATTCTAATGGACTAACGATATCATACTTACTAAAAAAAATTCATCTGAGCTATTGTTCTTACCGGGCATTTTGTTGTTGTCTAATGTTGTCTAATGCTGTTAAGTTGTCAAATGTTGTTAAGTTGTCTAATGCTGTTAAGTTGTCAAATGTTGTTAAGTTGTCTAATGCTGTTAAGTTGTCAAATGTTGTTAAGTTGTCTAATGTTGCTAAGTTGTCTAATGTTGTTAAGTTGTCTAATGCTGTTAAGTTGTCAAATGTTGTTAAGTTGTCTAATGTTGCTAAGTTGTCTAATGTTGTTAAGTTGTCTAATGCTGTTAAGTTGTCAAATGTTGTTAAGTTGTCTAATGTTGCTAAGTTGTCTAATGTTGTTAAGTTGTCTAATGTTGTCTAATGTTGTTAACTTCCGTCTGTCTAATGTTGTTAAGTTGTCTAATGTTGTTAAGTTGTCTAATGCTGTTAAGTTGTCAAATGTTGTTAAGTTGTCTAATGCTGTTAAGTTGTCAAATGTTGTTAAGTTGTCTAATGTTGCTAAGTTGTCTAATGTTGTTAAGTTGTCTAATGTTGTCTAATGTTGTCTAATGTTGTTAAGTTGTCTAATGTTGTTAAGTTGTCTAATGTTGTTAAAACTTGTGGACCAAACCATTTGTATTTTAATGCTATGTATTGTATCTGTACGTGTATGACATGTGTACTATTGATTGGCAATAAAATATAGTTAAATAAAAATATTACTGGGCATATGCAGCACACTACATTAATACCTGTATTTTCGGACTGTTATTCCAACAAAATGCAGTGAGAGAAAAACAGTTTGCTATTCTACTCCTTTTAACCAGTGAAATAACATATTTAATTTCACTTAATATATAAATTATATTTTTATTGGAAATTATAAAATAAAATGGAATATAGAATACAATACAAAAAAGCAGAACATAAATAAATTAAAACTAAAATGAAAAAACATGGCCAACTGTAGATTAAACTGTGTATAGCATTGTTGCAACAAACAACCGTAGATTAAACTGTGTATAGCATTGTTGCAACACACAACTGTAGATTAAGCTGTGTATAGCATTGTTGCAACAAACAACCGTAGATTAAACTGTGTATAGCATTGTTGCAACACACAACTGTAGATAACACTGTGTATAGCATTGTTGCAACAAACAAGTGTAGATTAAGCTGTGTATAGCATTGTTGCAACAAACAACTGTAGATTAAGCTGTGTATAGCATTGTTGCAACAAGCAACTGTAGATTAAACTGTGTATAGCATTGTTGCAACACACAACTGTAGATTAAACTGTGTATAGCATTGTTGCAACACACAACTGTAGATTAAACTGTGTATAGCATTGTTGCAACAAACAACTGTAAATTAAACTGTATAACATTGTTGCAACAAACAACTGTAGATTAAACTGTGTATAGCATTGTTGCAACACACAACTGTAGATTAAACTGTGCATAGCATCGTTGCAACAAACAACTGTAGATTAAACTGTGTATAACATGGTTGCAATAACCAACTGTAGATTAAACTGTGTATAGCATTGTTGCAACACACAACTGTAGATTAAACTGTGTATAGCATTGTTGCAACAAACAACCGTATATTAAACTGTGTATAGCATTGTTGCAACAAACAACTGTAGATTAAACTGTGTATAGCATTGTTGCAACACACAACTGTAGATTAAACTGTGTATAGCATTGTTGCAACACACAACTGTAGATTAAACTGTGTATAGCATTGTTGCAACAAACAACTGTAAATTAAACTGTATAACATTGTTGCAACAAACAACTGTAGATTAAACTGTGTATAGCATTGTTGCAACACACAACTGTAGATTAAACTGTGCATATCATCGTTGCAACAAACAACTGTAGATTAAACTGTGTATAACATGGTTGCAATAACCAACTGTAGATTAAACTGTGTATAGCATAGTTACAACAAACAACTGTAGATTAAACTGTGTATAGCATTGTTGCAACACACAACTGTAGATTAAACTGTGTATAGCATTGTTGCAACAAACAACTATAGATTAAACTGTGTATAGCATTGTTGCAACACACAACTGTAGATTAAACTGTGTATAACATTGTTGCAACACACAACTGTAGATTAAACTGTGTATAGCATTGTTGCAACAAACAACCGTAGATTAAACTGTGTATAGCATTGTTGCAACAAACAAGTGTAGATTAAACTGTGTATAGCATTGTTGCAACACACAACTGTAGATTAAACTGTGTATAGCATTGTTGCAACAAACAACTGTAAATTAAACTGTATAACATTGTTGCAACAAACAACTGTAGATTAAACTGTGTATAGTATCGTTGCAACAATTAAAGTCTTTAAATGAATACGGTTTTATAAAAGCTAGATTTAGCTTCCTACTTGATCCATTGCATTATGTATCGTGTATGTCGTTGCATTATGTATCGTGTATGTCGTTGCATTATGTATCGTGTATGTCGTTGCATTATGTATCGTGTATGTCGTTGCATTATGTATCGTGTATGTCGTTGCATTATGTATCGTGTATGTCGTTGCATTATGTATCGTGTATGTCGTTGCATTATGTATCGTGTATGTCGTTGTATTATGTATCTGTATGTCGTTGCATTATGTATCGTGTATGTCGTTGTATTATGTATCGTGTATGTCGTTGCATTATGTATCGTGTATGTCGTTGTATTATGTATCGTGTATGTCGTTGTATTATGTATCGTGTATGTCGTTGCATTATGTATCGTGTATGTCGTTGCATTATGTATCGTGTATGTCGTTGCATTATGTATCGTGTATGTCGTTGCATTATGTATCGTGTATGTCGTTGCATTATGTATCCTGTATGTCGTTGCATTATGTATGGTGTATGTCGTTGCATTATGTATCGTGTATGTCGTTGCATTATGTATCGTGTATGTCGTTGCATTATGTATCGTGTATGTCGTTGCATTATGTATCGTGTATGTCGTTGCATTATGTATCGTGTATGTCGTTGCATTATGTATCGTGTATGTCGTTGCATTATGTATCGTGTATGTCGTTGCATTATGTATCGTGTATGTCGTTGCATTATGTATCGTGTATGTCGTTGCATTATGTATCGTGTATGTCGTTGCATTATGTATCGTGTATGTCGTTGCATTATGTATCGTGTATGTCGTTGCATTATGTATCGTGTATGTCGTTGCATTATGTATCGTGTATGTCGTTGCATTATGTATCGTGTATGTCGTTGCATTATGTATCGTGTATGTCGTTGCATTATGTATCGTGTATGTCGTTGCATTATGTATCGTGTATGTCGTTGCATTATGTATCGTGTATGTCGTTGCATTATGTATCATGTATGTCGTTGCATTATGTATCGTGTATGTCGTTGCATTATGTATCGTGTATGTCGTTGCATTATGTATCATGTATGTCGTTGCATTATGTATCGTGTATGTCGTTGCATTATGTATCGTGTATGTCGTTGCATTATGTATCATGTATGTCGTTGCATTATGTATCGTGTATGTCGTTGCATTATGTATCGTGTATGTCGTTGCATTATGTATCATGTATGTCGTTGCATTATGTATCGTGTATGTCGTTGCATTATGTATCGTGTATGTCGTTGCATTATGTATCATGTATGTCGTTGCATTATGTATCGTGTATGTCGTTGCATTATGTATCGTGTATGTCGTTGCATTATGTATCATGTATGTCGTTGCATTATGTATCGTGTATGTCGTTGCATTATGTATCGTGTATGTCGTTGCATTATGTATCATGTATGTCGTTGCATTATGTATCGTGTATGTCGTTGTATGTTATATGTGATTTATGTCCTGCAATAAATACTATTTAAACCAATAATTTAAAAAGAAACTTACTGAAATTTGCAGCTATTTTAAATTCCGCCCAGGTCACTTATTCACCCACGACTAACTATAACTAATTATATGTTCATATAGACATATTTACTAGAGGGCATAGAAAACGCACACTTCGGATAAGTGTGTTTTACATGAAAAACAATAAATAAATAAATACATAGTTGTAAACATTTTGGAATGTTTAGTTTGTGTTTTGTAATAAAGATGTGATAGATGATTGATGGAATCCTTCGTATTTCGTTTTCATGTAATAATCATATAATGTAGGTGTGCGTTTTCTATGTCCTCTAGTATATAATGTATGTGTGCGTTTTATATGTCCTCTAGTATATAATGTATGTGTGCGTTTTCTATGTCCTCTAGTATATAATGTAGGTGTGCGTTTGATATGTCCTCTAGTATATAATGCAGGTGTGCGTTTTCTATGTCCTCTAGTATATAATGTAGGTGTGCGTTTTATATGTCCTCTAGTATATAATGCAGGTGTGCGTTTTCTATGTCCTCTAGTATATAATGTAGGTGTGTGTTTTCTATGTCCTCTAGTATATAATGTAGGTGTGCGTTTTATATGTCCTCTAGTATATAATGCAGGTGTGCGTTTTCTATGTCCTCTAGTATATAATGTAGGTGTGCGTTTTATATGTCCTCTAGTATATAATGCAGGTGTGCATTTTCTATGTCCTCTAGTATATAATGCAGGTGTGCGTTTTCTATGTCCTCTAGTATATATAAAATTACATTCACAAAAGTTATGTTAACAATAGGAATGATTAAATATAGATATTATTAATAACAACAGCGAACAATGAGATCATCTGCTCATTTAATTCAATTTAATATTTAAAACAAGCGTACATATACCGACACAAACATGAAACTGTGCACGTGCCTTAGAGATGAAATTATATTATTTTATTTATATCCTATTAAGACAATAAAATAGGCAAATTGAAATCAAAATGAGCACATATTTGGTAAATTAGTGCCACGTGAGGAGTATTTACTTCACTCATGATAGTAAAACAAACAATTCTAAAGTTTGTAACGAAAAAGTAACGCTCAATATAAAAAAGTGCACAGCTTTTTCTCCGTATGAATATGTAATGTTTACAATAGAAAAGACGGAACATGCCAAATTAACATATGCCTCAAATATTGCTTATTACGGAGTGTAGCCGGTCCAGTAATTGGGCCAGTTTCTACCTAGAAAACGCACACCTACATTATATGATTATTATTACATGAACACGAAATACGAAGGAATTCATTAAAGATATATCACATCTTTATTACAAAACACAACCTGAACAACTACCATTCCAAAATGCTTAAATCTATGTATTTATTTTAGGGATGTCAACGAATATGCGAATATTCGCTCGGACGTCCGAATATCAGAATACTATTCCAGTATTCGAATATTCTGGAAAAATATTATATTTGCAAAAATGAAATAAACTGTCATAAATCAGATACTTTATTTTCCTTTGAAACCACCATAACACCTTCCAATACAAAAGAAATCTCTCCAGGATGTGTGAATAAATTATATTGTTGTTGCATCCATGGCAGGTGTTAATAGATACACCATGTAATCGGATACGTACAATAGGTGTTAAAGTATGTAGTGTTTAATTATGATGTCAAAACTGTTTAGACAGAGAATGACATATTACAGACTCTTTGCAACAACATCTACCCACACGTACATGTATCATACAATTTTAAATAACGTGTGGTTTTATTTGTGAAAACACCCATGAATGTATATCCTATTCAACCACTTTTCTTTATACTAATATCTTCTTCTCGAGCTCCAATTTTATATTTCACGTTCTTGAGCTTTCTTTAAATATTCCTTTAAATATTAACCATTTTCCTTTTAACATCCAAAGCTATATTGACTCAATAATACAATAACTCCCGAAATTCTCTAGCGTATACCTAGAATAGATTTCACGTATATTCATTGTTATATATATTATTTTCCTGCCTATTGTATATCAATCAATTGATAGGGAGAAGAACTATGCATGTTCGTTTCTTTCGTTATAGTCCCTTTCAGTATACTGCTGTTAATTTATATGTAAAATGTTACAATAAACAATGTTTAAACCAATGTACAGTGCCCGATAACAATAACTGAATGAGTCGTCGTCATATTTGCATGGCCTTACAGGAAGATGACGTTTACGCGTTTTTTATAAGAGTTTGAGTGATTTTGAGTATTTGATAGAATTCTATCAAATATTCGAATATTCGAATACCTTCCCGACCGAATATTCGAATACCAAAATCGCTATTCGTTGCCATCCCTAATTTATTTATATAGTTATAGTTTTTCATGTAAAAACACACTTATCCGAAGTGTGCGTTTTCTATGTCCTTTAGTATAGGTAAATACAGTATTTCATATGGTACGATAATTTCTAATGTTAAGAACACTAAATGTCGATCTTCGAGTACATATCAATACTTTGGTCAGTATGCTAAGCTTACAAATAATTAAAAAATTTACGACAGTGTAGGTATTTGAAATAATATGAATACATACGTTTACCTTATACAATCCAGTGATATCAGATTCACACAAACTGAACGCGTTTGATGAATGTTAGTGGAGCATGCGTCCTCCATCAACTGATTCCCGAACATATATATACGTAAGCAAAACCGCAGGAATAAATAAATGATCACTTTGATCTAGGTAACTAGTGACATACATATGGTTTGCAAAAATAAAACAACAATAAAAGTGACCATTTATTGGGTATATGTCCAGACATTGACAAGGTCAGCCAATGTAAAGGGCTTAGATATTTATTGGTTCAATCGCAGGTGGGAAAATGCGGAAGAAGGGCATGGAAACAATATATTTATCACAATGTTTATGTTTCGGTATTTCCTCTATTACTGGGAGAGAATGAAATGCCTGCTTATTGTTCCAGCATACTGTTAAGCCTGACGTGGTCTGAAATTGATAAATTGACTGCTTAGAAACGTAACATGTCTATTTATATTTATAATAAGGTTTTTTTTGCTGCAGAGAAATAGAGAGAGAGAAATTCCTGCTTATTGTTCCAGCATACTGATAAGCCTGACGTGGTCTGAAATTGATAAATAAACTGCTTAAAAACTTAACATGTCTATTTATATTTATAATAATGTTTTTTTGCTGCAGAGAAATAGAGAGAGAGATAGAGAGAGAGAGAGAGAGAGAGAGAGATAGAGAGAGAGATAGAGAGATAGAGAGAGAGAGAGAGAGATGAAATTCCTGCTTATTGTTCCAGCATATGATAAGCCTGACGTGGTCTGAAATTGATAAATAAACTGCTTAAAAACTTAAAATGTTATTTATAATAATGTTTTTTTGCTGCAGAGAAATAGAGAGAGAGATAGAGAGAGAGAGAGATAGATCGAGAGAGAGAGAGAATGAAATTCCTGCTTATTGTTCCAGCATACTGATAAGCCTGACGTGGTCTGAAATTGATAAATAAACTGCTTAAAAACTTAACATGTCTATTTATAATAATGTTTTTTTGCTGCAGAGAAATAGAGAGAGAGAGAGAGAGAGAGAGAGAATGAAATTCCTGCTTATTGTTCCAGCATACTGATAAGCCTGACGTGGTCTGAAATTGATAAATAAACTGCTTAAAAACTTAACATGTCTATTTATATTTATAATAATGTTTTTTTGCTGCAGATAAATAGAGAGAGATAGAGAGAGTGAGATAGAGAGAGATAGAGAGAGAGATAGATATAGCGAGAGAGAGAGAAAGAGAGAGAGAGAGAGGAGAGAGAGAAGACGAGAGAGAGAGGAGAGGAGAGAGAGAGAGAGAGAGGAGAGAGAGAAGAGAGAGTAATGAGGAGAGAGAGAACGAGAGAGAGAGAGAGAGAGAATGAAATGCCTGCTTATTGTTCCAGCATCATGTTAAGCCTGACGTGGTCTGAAATTGATAAATAAACTGCTTAAAAACGTAACATGTCTATTTATAATAGTGTGTTTTCCCTGCAGAGAAATAGAGAGAGAGATAGAGAGAGAGAGGGAGAGAGAGGGAGATAATGAAATGCCTGCTTATTGTTCCAGCATACTGATAAGCCTGACGTGGTCTGAAATTGATAAATTGACTGCTTAAAAACGTAACATGTCTATTTATATCTATAATAATTTTTGTTTTTCCTGCAGAGAGAGATAGAGAGAAAGAGATAGATAGAGAGAGAGAGAGAAAGAGAGAGAGAGAGAGAGAGAGAGAGAGAGAGAGAGAGAGAGAGAGTGAAAGAGATAGATAGAGAGAGAGAGAGAGAGAAAGAGAGAGAGAGAGAGAGAGTGAAAGAGAAAGAGATAGAGAGATAATGAAATGCCAGCTTATTGTTCCAGCATCATATTAAGCCTGACGTGGTCTGACTATTTTATTGTTGTATTGAAGTTTATTTAACGTCGCTACCGGTTGCCCATTTTTAGCGACGGGCAGTTTACCTAACGACACATGTTTTGTGGACAGGCTCCAGCGGTTAACCAGTACTTGGTGCACCAACCTCCGTAAGAAACTGCCAACGTTTGCATATAAATGAGACACGGTCTGAGCGGGGCTCGAACCCGTGACCATCAGTGGTGATAGGATACAGTGGTATACAATTCGTGAACTGACATTGATACTGGTAAATAAGTGTACCCTGCTTCTAATAGAATAAGTTAGTGGGCAGAATATACTAAAGATTCGTAGTCATACACATGTATATTTTCTGGAACTGAAAATTCACTTTTGACAATAGTGCGTAATCACCACGCCATTAAAGCACAACAGATCGTCTACTTAAAATGTTATGCACGCTGGAATATTCTCTCGAGCGGATGTTCAGAATTGCAGATGATCTATTCCATATTTTCATTTTCAATGTTTAATTACATATTATTATTGAAGGTAATACCTGCATATTCCATATTTTCATTTTTAATTATATATTATTATTGAAGGTAATACCTGCATCGGTTCGGTTGTGTATAGTTCTTCGTATGACTATGTACACGTATATTGTGTGCGTTGTATGAAGCTTCAAATGTACGCTATCCGGTAAGATTCTCTAAATGATAATGATTACAAAAGCCGTCAAAAATATTAATGACCTTGATCGTTGATTGAATGTTTATTGTGTGCCTTGCGTTAATTTCAGCAAAATAGTCCAATGAATGATCTAGGTTTTGTGAATTTGCAATTTGCAAAATACCTCCAAATATGGATTTGTATTCAGTCATAAGTATGTGACAAAATCACCAAAATATTTGTACATTTTGGATTGGTACCAATAATATACTGAAGGAAATAAGTTTAGCAAGTTGGTATAAAATGCTAAAATTAGTTAAATTTATACTAAATTGAACAAAATCTCAAGTTCTTAGATCTTCAATCATTTAATTCTAATTTAAATTCAACAATTTCATTGAAAAAATACTTTATTTCCTCTGTAATCCGTCACGCTGAAAATGGTAGAGTTCAAAGAGAAAAGTCACAAATGTGTCAATATCGAGTATGTCCTCCGTTAACAGCAAGTACAGACGCACATCGTTGTCTCATGCTGTTGATAAGCTTCCTTACAACTTGTATAGGGATTCGGCGCCATTCCTCATGCAACGCTCGCTCAAGGTCACGTACGTCTATGACGTCATTACGTGCTCTTATCTTACGTCCTAGGTGGTCCCACATGTGTTCAATGGGCGAAAGGTCTGGCGATTTGGACGGCCAGGGAAGAACGGCGATATTGTTACGCCTGAGAACATCCTGGGTGTGCCTGGCAGTGTGTGGGCGGGCGTTATCCTGTTGAAAATGTTGTGCATGTCGTAGTAAAAAAGGTACAACCACTGGCACCACTATCTCGTTGCAATATCGCACTGCTGTAAGGTTCCCAGCAACTGTAACAAGTTTAGTTTTACCACGGTGACAAATTCCCGCCCATACCATCACACTGCCCCCACCATAACGATCATGTTGAATGACGTTTTGCGGATCAAATCGTTCACCCGTTCGTCTCCATACACGTAACCTTCCATAAGCAAAGGAAAGGTTAAATCTTGATTCGTCCGTAAAAAGAACGTCATTCCACTGAGCACGATTCCATCTATGATGAAGTCTTGCCCAAGTGACCCGATCCTGTCGATGACGTTGCGTTAACGGTATCCCAACGTGAGGCCGGCGTGCATGAAGTCTGGCAGCGCGAAGTCTATTGCGGACGGTCCTGTTACAAACTCTTGTGCCGGTTGCATTCCTGACATGATCAGCTAACCTGCGACTAGACATAAACCTATTTCGTCTTGACGTCACAACAATATAACGGTCTTCCGCCAACGTCGTTTTTCTTGGTCGGCCCGAACGTGGCATATCTTTTACATCCCCTGTTCGTTGATATCTAGTGCTTAGACGACTAATAGTCGATTCATGAACGTTAAATTGTCGTGCAACCTCCCTTGCCGTCACACCAGCATTTAACATGCCAATAGCCATTTGACGTCGACCTAACGTCATTCCTGGAGCACGCCCCATTGAATAATTTCCAAATTTTAAAGCGTTTAATTTGGTTATGGTATACGAATGACAAGATTGTGTTGGTCTTAAGATTCCACATAGGTAAGATTTCGTGCTGCACGTGCTCTCCATGGTTTAACAATAATTAGCCGTTTTGACGTAGCAAAACCACTGATGCGGAAACTTGTACTGGGGATCTATTGTGTAGGGTCAGATGGTCATAATTAACACATTACATGTATATATACCACTGTACATATAAACCTATCGGTACCCTGAAAAACTTGCTAAACTTATTTCTCTGAGTATAGTATGTTAAGAGTTGTAGTTGTATTTTTCCATTCCAGAATAAATACGCGCACAGGTTTAGGAAATACCCTTGTATTTGATTTGACACATGCTATCCTATTGTGGTATCACGAACAGTCCTAGATGTATGCTTATGCTTGAGTAAGCACAGTGCGCCATTCCATTGAATACCAAAATATACCTCATGCAGTCAAACATTGTATTCAATTCGGTGGGACGGAGAATGACAGCAATTATTTAGAGAATTCGGTTGCAGATCCTGCAATCTTTGGCCAGACTTTCGCGAGTAAATATTTCTATGTAGCTTCGCGTCTTCGTAAGTTGTGGTGAAATCTTCAGGAGGCTTCATTTTCATTACCAGGGTGGCCACGACCTGAGGTGCCTACTTTTTGAAACAGGTCCTTATTAGGTCCACCTTCGTCACTGTTAAGGAGTCCCCCAGTAGCATTTAAACCGACCAGGTAGGTAGACATCAGCGCTTCGGGTGTCGCTTCCGTCTGCACACGTTGTTCTTCTTGATGGCTGAATCATGTCGGATAAACCTGTGAATACTCGTAACTCCTAGACGGTCCAGTCGACAAGACGATGCGCGCGCACACCGATAGAGAGTACGACACGCTGCAGATCCATGCATCCTAAGCTGCTGCTGCCGGATGTGCCTCGGCCGCGACGTGCACTCTGTGAGGAGATCGGTCGACATTTGCAAGATATAAATTATGTTTTGATTACATATGACAGATGATGTCGGCCGAGATCACTTAAATCAATCGAATGACACTCCACATATCAATGACATTCTGTAAACTGATGTACGGCTGAAGATGCTGTACATGACAACATTCGCACTTTGAGTAATACAATAATTGACAACAGTGTCAAAAGCGTAGTGAAACAGTTAGTTTATCTATAATTAATTTGTTACAATTGTCTCGCCACGCACGTCCTCAGTAGCGACACCTGGTGGACGGCTGTTAAAAATAGTTGTATCTATTTATGTAACCTCATATACCATTGACATGTTTTGAGAACATAAAGCTATATTCTATTCTATTATATTATATAATTAATTTATATTCTATTTTATAAATAATTTATATTCTATTCTATTTTATAATTAATTTATATTCTATTCTATTTTATAATTAATTTGCTATAATTGATTTTGATAATATAATAATAAGACAGTTTTCAAGAGATTTATACAAATTTATTTAGCTCGATAGCGAAACAAGTTCTTACAACTTATATTAATCACTCTCCAGACCTCATCCCTGATGGAATCCATCGCCACGAGGGAGAGAAAAGAGGAAATGTGGAATTTAAATGCCTTGCCTAAGTGCACAATCGTAACGCTCCAGCGGGGCTCGAACTCCGGACCTTTCGCACCTGAAGCGAACGCGCATCCACTGCGCTATCACTACTTCCAACGACAGGTTTCAAGAGAGTTCATTTAGCAAATGTTAATTTACAATGAGGCCCTCAACATATATACAAATCAAATGCAATAAAACGATCGGACTTCTAAGTGAAAACTGCACATTGGAATTATATACTAATGTTAAAGTTAAAAAGTAGATAAACTATATAATTATAATATATTATGGAATATGATGATATATGGACTTGTCTAGCAGAGTAGACAAGGGCGAATGAGACAAGTAATGACAATACATATATATAACAATGTGCATACATGATGACTTATAGTGGTATCTTAAAATAAGTATGAAAGAACTATGTGATTAGTTTGTATGGTTATTGTTCTACATTATGTAGAGAAATTTGAACTGTTGGATAGTTGGAGAATTTTAAACTGTTGGATAGTTGGAGAATTTTAAACTGTTGGATAGTTGGACATTTTGAACTGTTGTATTGTTGGAGCAGTTTAAACTGTTGGATAGTTGGAGCATTTTGAACTGTTGGATAGTTGGAGCATTTTGAACTGTTGGATAGTTGGAGAATTTTGAACTGAGCGAGACAATGCATTCCAAATAGATGATCCTGATATTTGCAAATGTATTACGAAATAATTCACAGTTTGGTCTTGGTGTGTATAACTGATACTCTGAGGTAGATCTGAGAATTCTAGGATGCACACGTGAAGGACGAATTTAAGTATACTGGCTGTCCGATTAGCACAGTGGTTAGCGTGCTCGCTTCTCACCAATGCAACCCGGGTTCGATCCTCGGACCGGTAAGTATGTGAGATGGTACAGTGGTCGCCATATCGGACAGGTGGATTTTCTCTGGGTGCTCCGGTTTCCTCCCACACGAATGACCACAGCTACGCTTTCATCCGCGCCAACGAGAGTGATTAATATAAGTTGTTAAAAGTATTCGGGAGCAGCTCCAGTTGCATAATAATAATAATAATAATAAAGACTTTATTTATCATACAAGTCCTAAGTAACAACACCTGGTGGAGGAGTGTTACAGACACATTGCCGCGATTTATCTAGCTATGCTGATTTACAAGCTGATCCGATGATATTCATGAGTTAAGTAAGATTATATAGTAGGAGTTTGAACAAACATGTTGGGAAAGCGTCCATGTTGAGGCTATAATCCGACTTGTACCCTTCGCGTCTTAACCCTTAACCAGCCGAATAAAACGGGCGGAATGTGGAAACAACATAGATCCAGATCAGCCGCGGCGTTACGCGGGACTGGCCGGATGACCAGTGGAATACAGTAAAGCTTTAATAAACATTATCTCCATTCCAATGTCAACAAATCAATGAATAACCCTTAGCCTGCCAATCACAAAGTCGCCTTTGCAAACAACATATAGCCAGATCAGACTGCACAAAACCCAGGATACCAATGCCTTGCACGAAGCGAAAACGAAATATATTGCTAATGGTGTGAATACGATACCAGTTCGCTTCTCACTAATGCAACCCGGGTTCGATCCTCGTATGTGAGAGGGTACGGTTGTCGCCAGATCGGACTCGTGGGTTTTCTGCTGGTAATCCGTTTCCTCCCATGCGAATGACCAACAATACGCTGTCATCCGCGCCAACGAGAGTGATTAATATATTAAGTTGGTGCAGCTTGGCTTGTAATCATTGTAAAATAGATAAACTTTAAATGGAGGGGGGGGGGTGCCTAGCAAAAATATAATTTATGTATTGTCAAGATGTCTGTTATCAAATTTGTACTAACCTGGTACATTTTCTGATTTGTAGACATAAGCTTCATTTCTCTCCCCATTTACTTATTTTAATGCAGCAGCGGTTTCTGATGTTCACCGATTCTCGCGTTAATCCTTGAACTTGCTTTTTATCCAAGTCGTCGACAATTATTTAACTTTTTAAATATCGTGAATAAGTGTTTCGACAAAGGTATTGGATAAGGTAGAAATACTATACATTACTATAACAATCCAAACTATAGCAGATATTGAACTTCTTCCTAAACAAAATTATTGCTGAAAATTGCTAAACAAGGCTATTTATGCAAATCGTGTGTGTTGTTATATCGTTACAGTTTACGTTTACCTATGACAAAAACCCAGCACCCACAGAACGAATGTTACGGATCCAATTTCAGATGACGTTAAAAATGTCGTGTTCTTCTTGTAAACTTCTGCCAAGTCGTGCCCACATTACAATAGGTTTACATCTAGAACAACTGAAGGGACAGTCTCGTCGCTGAATCATTCTCTCGCCTTCACGATGACTCAAAACATCAACAACCGATTTATAAATAAAACTGATCTCATCTAATGTATGTAATAACGATTATTTTCTCAATTTCATGAAAGTCTGAATAGTTAACTATCACGTTTTAAGATATTTATAAATGTCGCAATCAACTAAGTTTTATTCATGGTATGAATATAATGAAAGACATTACAATATTTTCTATTACCTCCCTTGGCAGATACAGTCCGATTTATCCCGAAATATATATTGGTCCTTTTAGTTTAAATCCTTTGTTTTTACTTTTTTTTTATTCAAATTTATTTTAGCTCGATTGCGAAACAAGTTCTTTCAACTTATATAAATCACTCTCGAGACCTCATTCCTGATGGAATCCATCGCCACGAGGGAGAGAAGAGGCAATGTGGAATTTAAATGCCTTGCCTAAGGACACAATCGTAACGGCTCCAGCGGGGCTCGAACTGTTTTTACTGTTGATCTCTTACCAGATATTGCGGTATAGTAAATGTGATTTTCTCAAAATCGGGATAATTAATTGATTACAAATATTACGGTAAAGTATCTATTGGATATACGTGTGGATATCTGTGGAGATTTAATAATGTAATGATCATAAGATAAGAAAACGGATGAAGTAGAATAACACAAATGAAACAGCGATAAAAACAGAGGAAACCAATTAAGAGGACCTATCTACTTTTAGGAGTATTCACGGGCAGTAACTGACTAATGTCTCTCATTATGCCTACAAAAACATTATGCCTACAAAAATGAGGTAATCAGTAATGTGAATGGATTTGTATATTACATAAACATTTCTTTTCTCATTACATGTACACTGTGTACTTTGCATAGATACACACTATAAACCACTTTTGCAAACAACATAGAGCCAGATCAGACGGCAGAGAACGTGATGTCTGATCAGGCTCTATGTTGTTTGCTATTCGGATGGTGGAGCTAAAACGATTGGCTGAATAGCAAACAACATAGATCCTGATCAGTGATCAGACGCGACGATACGCCGCGGTTGATCTGGATCTATGTTGTTTGCAAATTTGATTATATTTACTCAGCAGATAAAGGGTTAAGCACTTTGTGCACGTAATCACGTACGTGCTTAAACACCACCCCGTTTTTTGGTATTAAAATGAAGAAATTTGGAATTTTCTGAATACCTATGTAAAATTCGTTTAGATTCGTTTTTCCCCTCACCAATAATACGTGAGAAAATTATTCTTGCACCTCCCACCTCCCCAAACGTCACATCTCATGAGCGACACCCTCTTTATAATGTACCATATCATATTATCAACTTGCATCTATTTTGATTGTGTTGAAATATTGGGGCCTTTTTTTTACATTTATTTATCGTCGCTACCGGTTGCCCATATGAGCGACGCCTCCTGAAGAGATTAGTTATTTTAGATTTTTGGAGGATAGTGCATGATACAGATAGAGACCCATTCCAGAATCTCCTCTGGTTCATTTACGTGCACGGTGTAAAGCACCGACACGAGACCTCGGTTTAACGTCCCATCTGAAAGACTGTTAATTTTATTAGGGTTAGACGGGGGATCGAACCTGTGATCCCTGGATTACCAGTCCAGCGTGTTACCACTAAACTACATATCCGTCTGTGGCGTTTCTCACTTGGACTAGGGCAATAGTACTTCTGAACCTTCGTGATACCAACAAATTCGCTTCTCACCAATGCAACTCGGGTTCGATCCTCGGACCGGAAAGTATGTGAGACGGCACGGTGGTCACCGGATCGGGCAGGTGGGTTTTCTCCGGGTACTCTGGTTTTCTTCCACACGAATGACCACATTTACGTTTTCATCCGCGCCAACGAGAGTGATTAATATAAGTTGTTAAAACTTGCTTCGCAATCGTTGTAAAATAAATAAAGTTTAAATTTATACCAACCAGAGGGGCTAAGTTCACGAAAAAACTTAAGTTTCAACTTGGATTCAAGCGTTTGATATACTAACCGATTAGGCTACTCGCATCTGGCAATTGAACAAAGAGTAAAATCTTCAATAATTCTAATAAAAAGTGTTTTGTAAAATCAGCGCAGTAAGAGAGATTTTCTAAGTAGAACAAAGAATTTATTTGCATAAATAATAAGAATTATAACATTTTAAATTTACCGAGAACAGGTACCACTGTTTTTATTTCCACATACAAAATATAACTTGAACTGATATAAATGGGTTTAACCCTTTCAGCACTACATACCTCTAAATAAGCTTACAAAAGATGTCGATCCAGATTAGTCGCTTCGTGATGAGCCGTGTCATCAGGATCTGTACTTTTTACTAGTAATATTACTATTTCTAGACAACATTATCCATTTTGATAAATGAACTGGTCCAAATATAATTGTCTTATTTAATTTATTGGTCTAACAATATCATGCACCAGAATATCATGCACCAGTGCATGTCAGTTACGTGGTGTTGAATGGGTTAAACATGCAAGGATGTATCGTGCCCCAAAGCCGAGCAAACTATTTATCAGTGCATAAATCTTTCACTAACCTATTCAAGTCACATCCGTATTAGAATGAACAAATGTTGTATTAAATCATTCTTAATTTTAGAACTTTTCGGATGTGGTTTTGTTTCCTTTATTTGTAGTAAGCGAAATAGTCATTTCCTCCCAGTGGGTATAGGATATATCATGATGGATATGGTCTTTAATGTTTGCTTAGCTCTATTACCTGTAAATGGACTACGTATAGGATATAAGCCGAAAACGATCCAAAATGTAAACTATTGGACTGTGTGCGGCGCGTATCTCCGGAGACAGTACTAATATTATACATATTGGATCCGTTTGATGCAATATCTTACTTAAAACACACGCTTATATAACAATATCCTACTAATTAAAATTGTTAATTTCGTACATGTACGCGTAGGATTTAATATAATACTCTGGCCTTTTGACACCAGTCCAACAATTATTAATAATAATAGACTACAGGTACAAAGGTATGACGTCACGACAGTGTTTTAATTTGGGTTAATGCTCTCAACCCCTACACATATAGCGAGTGTGATTTAGTTTATGCAAATATATTTTAGCTCGATTGCGAAATATGTTCGTACAACTTATATTGATCACTCTTGAGACCTCATTCCTGATGGAATCCATCGCCATGAGGGAGAGAGAGAGGGGGGGGGGGGCATGTGGTATTTAAATGATCAAGTGGGCTCGAACTCCTGTGTGTGCTTTAAATCTCTACTTCACATAGTGTCATACATTTAATAATATAAGATTATACTGAAAATAATATATAAAAATATATATTTATGTTTCTAGAAGTAGTTTTCATTCCATATAAATAATAGTCGTAATAAGTGTGTGTGCGTGTGTGTGTTTTACGTTTATATATCGTCGCTACCGGTTGCCCATGTGAGCGGCGCCTCCTGAAGAGATACGCCATTTTAGATTGTTGGAGGATAGTGCAATGATACAGACATAGACCAATTCCAGAGTCTCCTCTGGTTCTTTTACGTGCACGGCACAAACCCTCGGTTTAAAGTCCCATCTGAAAGACTTAATTTTATTAGGGTCAGACGGGGGATCGGAACCTGCTATCCCTGGATTACCAGTCCAGAGTGTTACCACTGGATTACAGATCCGTCTGTTCATAATAAGTAATAGTGAATTACCACGTGATATATTGTTACGATGTGGACTCGGCGAGGCTCTCCGGACGTAATCACAGCAACAACAAAGTCTTAATAATATTTAATTACATCTAAGAGCCGACATTATAACCAACACAGAGACGCTAGTCTCAATAGTAACCAACCAGGCTCTCTCCTAGCTCTCTAAGCTGTCCGAGATGGTTTTATAGACAATTGTTGACAATTTGGCATGGAATATCAAATAGACTTGATCACACGATCATGCGTTTCCATGACCCTGTGACCCCGTCCGTGTCTACTGCCAGAGATAGTGCAACACCTCTGCAAACCATGCATTAATTCCGGCTTGCATTGTGTGTACGCTGCTTAGTAAGCACTCTATCACCACATGTCTGGTGAAATCCCATATGATGGTTGCGTGATCCAAACAATGGAATTCCACCATCCATTTTATCAAGTGCAGACATGTATATCATGTGTCCCCAACAAAGGACACATACACACACTGAAAAGACTGTCCTATAATATAATCATACATGTTTAAATAATTAAATGAAGAGAGTCATCAAAATATAAGGTAATTACTCACTACACATGTATATAGGCGTATGGCAAAGGGTAACTATGTTACAATATTATAGTTGTATATTTATTGAACAAAGCTATTGTAGTGTAGCACTATCGTCTATATATAGGATCTTACATGAGTGGTGATTTCATACAGACGAAATATGTAGTCCAGTGGTAACACGCTGTACTGGTAATCCAGGGATAGCAGGTTCGACCCCCCGTCTGACCCTAATAAAATTAACAGTCTTTCATATGGGACGTTACACTGTGCACGTAAAAGAATCAGAGGAGACCTGGAATGGGTCTCTGTCTGTATCATTGCACTATCAATCTAAAATGACTAATCTCTTCAGGATGCGTCGCTCATATGGGTAACCGGTAGCGACGATAAATAAACGTAAAGCACACACATAGCGTAGCACTATCGTCTATATATAGGATCTTACATGAGTGGTGATTGCATATCACGATTGAAATCACCACGAGTGTAAGATCCATGTTATCACATTACCATAGTAACAAGAATAATAAATTTGAAGTAAAAATACGTTTCTGATTATGGCGATGGATTCCATGAGGAATGGGGTCTCGAGAGTGATTACTATATATAAGTTGAAGAACTTGTTTCTCGATCGATGTCAAATAAATGTGTATATACTTGCTTTTTCAGGATTCGTACTTGTGGTCATTACTGACTTGCAATCTTTTCGCTTGACTGTATGTTTTGCGTAATTCATACGAGATTTCGAATTTAAACTTAAATAATATTTGTATATATATAATATATGTATATACTTCGTCATTGGACAAATAAGCTCTGCTTTGCCACGCATGGAATACATGCACTTGTTTGCACATGCAATAGGTTAAAATGATATATTGTCATCCTTACGAAATAATGACAGTTTCAGAATTTTGTGAAATAACTAAAACTAACCATAAACATTTGAGAATTGTGTAAAATAACTAAAAATAAAACATAATCGATCTCAATAAGCGCTTGGTTAGATGTATTAACTTTGTATTGCTATTAAGACAAATCATCAAACATCTAAATCAACATGACCACTAATGTACCTTTGATCGCTTGCACGAAGCACTACTGTTTAGTTTAAACATATTTATTTTCTGTCAATACATGATTATTTACAACAACTGATATAAGGAATTGGACAGAAAGCTGTATAGCTTATGATTGTCCTCTCCTTTCTAAATAATATACACAAACATTTCATGGCATAATAGTTTACAATTTCATAAATCAATGATTTTTTTCTTTAGGGAAAATGTAATGTTTAAGAATGATAACATATATGTACTTACATATAGCATTACTAAACTTAATTCATAATATTTATATAAATATGTAATACTTAAGAGTACAGAAGATGACAGGTTTTGAAAATTAAATGAAAGAGAAACAACAATTAGAAGATGAGAAACAAAAAGTAAATGAACATAGAGAAGGAGAAAAGAGATATACATAATTAATGAACAACACTCCGACAGGGCGAGAATTTCGACACGAAATTGCACTACATTGTCAGTGATGGAAAGGAAAATCTACTCATTCGAAATAAAATGTATTATAAACCATTGTATACCTACTTCATTTCACAAACTAACTGAAGTAAAACCGTTTTGTGTCCCTAATATAATTACGTATACCACTGAACAATGCTGCGTTCGATTCATATGTAAGCGTCGGATTTCCTTGCAGAATGACATCCAATGTAGGACTACAAACTTGAGAGATTGAATTCAGCATTTCTGTCCGTAAATGTGTGTATTGTGAACAAACAAGGAAATAGTGCTGAGAATTTTCAATTGCTCCACATTCGCAATATGGTACTACTGTTTGTCTACAAAACATAATTTATAGTGTAGTAAATAAGGACCATGAATGTTTAGAGGGTGTAAAAAGCACCAAATTTGGCATGATGGTAGTTTAGAACCGGCTTATAAATAATAGGCCGGAAGACAATCACGAGAGGCCCTAAGTCCCCCGTGAGATGGGGCCCCAAAGGGGCACATAATTGTGTAAATTTGCATGTATATAATTAATTTATTACAGTCACAAATGGTATATAACGTGTGCAAATGATCTATGTTATCAGGACAAAAGGTTACACCAGTATAAAAATGACTTAATTAAATACAAAATTGAAAATTGAGGCCCTAATTAGTAATAATGCTATAAACGAGGCCCATAATGTTGTTAAAATTGGCCAATTACGATTAATAATATAAAAAATATTACAATTTTATGCCAGTATCCACTATTGTACAATAAATAACTACTTTACACAACTACATAGATCTAAATGCTGCATTATGCTTTAGGTAATGGCCAGAAGCCACTTTTAATTGGTTAACAGAGTTGTTTCCCCTTTTCAGCAAATTTCCATGAAAAATTCAGAGTGGGAAAGTTCGAAAATTAGTTGCGTTTTTACATGCTGTATCACGCCAAGATGTAAGTATTATTCGTATATTTTGTTTGTATAGATAACACATGTATATATTATGGTGTTGAACATGTTTAATTAATATAAACATAAAGAACAAGAATTATAAAGGTGGGTGGGCTATGCATAACAAAATTTTACATTTTTAATGAAGTTCATTAATTTCAGATCTCATGGCAAGTCAACCATATTCTACTTGGGTTCGAGCTCTGTCGTGTGATGATGGGCGACACTGTACCGGCCCATTCATTGTACTGGCCACATCACAGTTGTCATTCTTACGGCGGTGTTTGGGTCTATGGTTCATATTGCCACTTTTATCGTTAATCCAATCACTCACTTATATACTGTAATGGTGTAGATATCATGATAAAATATGTTCTTATCCAATTACTAGAATCCTAGTTATATCTATATATGTATACATTTTTATTTATATTTCCATATATTATTGTTAAAATTGCATCTGTGATTGTGAAGCGCAATAGAATAATATTTAATTTTTGCGCTATATAAATGCATATGGCTAACAAAATACTAACACAATCAAGAAATTAACATGAATTAAACATAGTAACACAGTCACAGGTTGACAACAATCAACCAGAGGTTCTGTCTGGTGTGTAATTTAATATACTATTATATACATTTAACATGTGATGTTGAGTACTGAATGCTTGTTTGTTAGTTTTGATATGCTTACAATGTCATTCCACCCATTGGGCGCAGTAGAGTAGTGGCCGCGGCATGCCTTAAAGTAAACTTTTTTGAAGCTGAAGGAGGAAATTTACCTGCCAGAAATGTCCAGACAGTATTTGCCAAACATGCTCATTTTGAACACAAATTGTACACACTGAAACAACTGACATTGAGACCTGAACGTTCAGTTTTACCTGGATCGAACCAGAACTAGAACACTTTCCTGGATAAAAATCAACTAGTACCTCTGTGCAATTGTCAGTATGCATTGGTGATAATTCTGAGGTATTGCTGTCGTTCTGTACAATCTTGTATTGGTTACATTTTGATAGACAATTAATAATGTATTCTACGTTTTAGGAATCCACATCAGGACATGCTGTTGGGTCTGAGCAACCTTCGACATATGAATTGTACAGGGCATGATGTTCCAACTGGAGTCAGTGTTGCTTATGCCAAAAGAAGACTTCCGAGAAATCACGAACACCTTTGGTATATTCTTCACTGAGTGAATGCCTTATCAACCACACAATGTATTGCCACAGGAACAATTAAAACTTTGGAATGACTTGATCTAGGGAGTGGCAATGATGGAGCAAAATGCCGGCTGGCATATGTCCTGCTTCAGCAGCAGAATATTGATAGAGCAGTAAAGAGACAGCAAGTGTGTATGGAAACGATAGAGACAAAGATGTTTAGAAAGAGTTTTGATACAACGTTTCATGGTAGTTGTTTGGTTTACAATAAATCTTATCGTAGACTAGATTAGGTAGAAACAATGGAAATACACTGTAGTTACGAAAGTGTGACATATCATAACTGTGATGTCAGATATCGAAATTCTAGCCCAACATTAAGAGGTGGATATGGTACCAAGAGGTGCAGAATATCAAAGAAACTGTTTGTGCACATTTTAAACAAGTACAATAGACAGTATACACTTTCAACTGATTCTACGTCGATTCATGTGTACGATACTGGTGATGATTAATTGAAAAAGGCTATCATTGTTTCTGAGTTGATTGCATAGATAGGGGGTTAAACTTATCAATGTGAAAGTAATGGCTTGTGGATAAAATAATAAATGACAAAGGCGTTTCGGTGTCTTATAACAGGGGTATACAGGTCTCCACATACATAGTAAACTGTCTTAGGTGAATATGAAACTATTAGCATTGTATGCCAACCAAATCTCAGGAACGGAATGTACGCCACAGCATGGATCACAATCCACAGTCAGTAACAGCGAAGGATGCATTTCATGGCACGACAATCTCGGTCACACAAAGTCTGAGGCGCAATGTATAAATATAACTCATCTCAAGGCCGATCAGTCACAAACTATCTACCAGAGAAGTACAAAGATGTCCCTCCTGTAACATTGAAGGCCAACACTCCACAACCGGTTGTCGAGTATGACTGTGAGCCTCCTCCCAACTACTCAACGGGAATTAGTTCTTAGTGACCAAATGATTAGAGCATGTTGTGGACAATCTTGGAAAGACAACGGTAGGTCAAAACGAATTTTTTTCATGGTCACCATTCTTTGCACAACACCTCTCAATTGACACAAGAGCACCAGCCATAACAACACTATTCCCATTGTTTCGTGACTCGGCGTTCACTGCGGCTATGGTTAAGCATGGAATGCCAGTTATAAAACATGTCACTGAAGCTAAGAACCCTGGCCAGATCACAGTATTAACAGTCGATCAACCAAGAAGATACAATGGTTATGGCACACATAGTACTGGGTATGAACCTGGAAATGGCATGGTGTTGATGGGTGGCCTTCTTGAAGGTTATTGGAGATTGGTTAGATGGGAGTGGTTGGCTTGCATTATATGAGTACCTATCACAATGCATTGAGAGCTACACTTTCATGGCCGGTAAAACTGTTATATCAACACATGAAGATAATGTCCTGAAATCTTGATGTGACTGACCTTCAACCCTGTAACCATGAAGAAGCAGAAGACAGAATGCTTCTCCATGCAGCGCATTCTTTCAATACAGGTTGCAAGAGAGTACTTATCCAGGCTATTGATACTAACGCTGTGGTGTTAGCAAATGCTGTGCTCAATTTACATACAGCTTCTACTTGCTGTATGTGGGTTGCCTTTTGCCATGCCAAGCATTTCTGCTCCATACCTTGACACGAACTATCTGACAAGTTCGGTCAAGAGGTCCTTTGGCGACTCCTACTATTACATGCTATCTCCGGCTGTGAAACGGTCTCTGCATTAAATGGTGTTGGTATGAGGACGGTATTCAACATATGGAAATCTATGCATTTTTCAAGAGATTATCTTCAGCACCTGATCACGTTCCTGATGAAGACACAGCAGTGCTCGAGAGATTTGTTGTTCTTATGTACTACAGAACATGCCATATGAGCTAGGAAATGATGCTAGGAAACATATGTTTTGTTATGGTAATAGGACTATTGACAAGGTTCCACCATCACATAGTGCACTCGTCCAGCATGTACTAAGAGCTGTCTACCAGAGTGGCCACATATGGGACCAGATGCTCATCAGATGCCCTTATCTGCCATCTCCAGAGTTGGGATGGACAGGAGAAAGCAACAATTGGATACCACACTAGAGTACACTTCCAGAGGCTTCAAAGAGTTGATACGAATTGATCAAATGTAACTTACATCCCAGTTGTGTGTGGTGGACAATGTGAAAGAGAAACTGTTTGTTGAATATAGTACACTGTGTATATTGATGCAGTATTAAATGCACAATACACAATAACATGCATATAGACATATTCCATTCACATGTTAAAATTTATATATTTTAGACAAATAAGATTGTTTTCGAATCTTCTTTCTGTAATTACATTAAGGGCCTCACTATTATAAATATTACCCTTTGAAGGGCCTCATTATATTATACATGTTCTAAGATAAGTATTTTACTAATAGTTTAGTGTGTTGTACAATTCAGATATAGTGTACAACCTGTTCACTTATCTTTGTTTAATTGTAATTATCGTTATTATTGAAAATATGCAATTTGCCAAATTAACCGACTAGTGCAATGGCTGTTAACAGGGCCTCAGATGACAAACAAAGACATATATACACACAAATGTTCAAGTACTGATACTATTCTACCAACAGAAATAAGTTCATTAATTTTCCCTCACTGGGAACAAAAAGAAAAAACTTTGTATTTTATATTTCTCTAAAACAAGAAAAAATACCCATTAAGGGCCTCATTTTCATCAAACGAGTACAAAATTATTATTTGTATGTAAAACATTAGATACTACTATCCCTTCTATATTAATTATCATGTGAAAACAATTAAAGTAGTAACAATTAATTAAATTATTGGAACTTTAAAAAGTGTTGTGTTTTTTTAAAATTTCTGTTAATGGTCCCTTTTTGGGGCCCCAAAAATGGAGTCAAAGGGCCTCTCGTGATTGTCCTCCGGGTATTTTGGAAAGCATACACCCTCATGTTACTTGTGTGAACATTTGATGCTTTTTACACCTTCCGAACGAAATCATAATTTTGTGGTCCTTATCTACTACACTATTATTGATTTAATATTTACATCGCTATTGCATTTCCTTAGATGACCGTATGTGCCCTGATTGCATACAATTTCATATGAGGTGCGTTTTTTTACGTTTATTTATCGTCGCTACCGGTTGCCCATATGAGCGACGCCTCCTGAAGAGATTAGTCATTTTAGAGTGTTGGAGGATAGTGCATGATACAGACAGAGATCCATTCCAGAGTCTCCTCTGGTTCTTTTACGTGCACGATGTAAAGCACCGACACGAGACCTCGTTTTAATGTCCCATTTGAAAGACTGTTAATTTTATTAGGGTCAGACGGGGGATCGAACCTGCGATCCCTGGAATACCAGATCCGTCTGTAAACATGATGGTTTCCAACTAATGATATGCACGTGAAGCTACGGACATGCGCTTTCGCATTATTAGCAACGTTCGTCGCGAGAAAAGGCGTGTCTTATAGTTCCAAGGATGATCTATTTACCTGTTCCGTGACACGATAGGTTGCAAATATGGACTAAACACATGTTTAATGCAAAGTGTGCTATATTTTCGTTGATTAATGTAAATATAAGTAATGAATCGGGGGTTAATAGTTTCCATTGGGGTATGAACTACATTTGTCGTGTTTAATGTTAGCGTGGATGCCTTCGGCCTCCACACACTTTAGCTACGTCCAATATAGTTTCTTTTTTTAATACACATTTATTTTAGCTCGATTGCGAAACAAGTTCTTGCAACTTATATTAATCACCCTCGAGACCTCATTCCTGATGGAATCCATCGCCACGAGGGAGATAGAAGAGGAAATGTGGAATTTAAATGCCTTGTCTAAGGGCATAATCGTAACGGCTCCAGCGGGGTTCGAACTCCGGACCTTTCGCGCCTGAAGTGAACGCGCATCCACTGCGCTATCACGACTTCCAATGTAGTTCATACCCCAATGGAAACTATTAACTCGCGATTCATTCCTTAATTGAACAGGCTAGTTGACTTTCTCTAAGGAGAGCCATATATTAATGATAAAACTATTGTGTATGACAGTGTTTAGTTTAATAATAATTTTTACTGAGCGATTCGTTCTACATACAGTCTACATGCGTTATGTCGAATTACGTCCGGCCGAGCAAAATACTTCGACATAACCGAAGTTTGACTTAACGAATTTCGATATAAACGGAGCCAGTTATATGTAAAATGATAGTGTCTGAGACGGGACATTGATCCGACTTCGAGATAACCGGATACTTCGACATAACCGACTTTGAAAAAACGGATGTAGACCGTAATATATATGTATATGTAATACAAAACATGACAATTTGAAGAAAAGCAAACGAGTTGGGCCACACATTCTAGCAACAATATGTGCGGCCCTTCCCGAAAATATGACAATGCAAGAGCTGTACCCGAACATTCAAATGTGCAGGATCCCGGAGTGTGAGTTTGATCTACAGTGAAACCTGTCTTAAGCAACCAGTCAAGGGAATCACAGAAAGTGGCTGCTTAGCGCAGGTGGCTGCTTAATAGAGGTGAAGTGTATAGTAAAACAGCATATTGATAATTTAGAAACTGGCTGCTTAATACAGGTTGGCTGCTTAATGGAGGTGACCACTAACACAGGTTTGACTGTAATGATTAAAACACCCAACGACGTTCCCAGTGTGTCAGAGATAGCATTCAGAAAATAATAACGAATTTATATCCGCCTAAATAGTGTATCAAACATGCTGAACTACAATTGGCCATGTTTAGCAACATATCCGTTAATAACTAAAACAGTAACAATAATAATAATAATAATAATAATAATAAAGACTTTATCTAACGAGTGAACTCATTTGAACAATCAAGTCAATCTACCACGAGGCCCTCAACAAGTTAACACATGAAATAACATAGTGAAACATGTGTGTGTGCGTGCGTGTGTGTGTGTGCGTGTGCGTGCGTGCGTGCGTGTGTGTCGTGCGCGTGCGTACGTGCGTGCGTGCGTGCGTGCGTGCGTGCGTGTGTGTCGTGCGCGTGCGTCGTGCGTGCGTGCGCGTGCGCGTGCGTGCGTGCGTGCGTGCGTGCGTGTGTGCGTGTGTGTGGTGTTGTGTGTGGTGTGTGTGTGTTGTGGTGTGTGCGTGTGTGTGTGTGTGTGTAGAAATATACACACATAATATATTATAGTGCATATATGTGTAAAAAGTTCTATGTTCCATTTCATCTGTTCATTTTGTTATCAATTGTCTGTGTTTATTATGTACATGTATCTCATCATATGGTGGAATAAAATATATCTATCTATCTATCTATCTATCTATCTATCTACTTGTGGCGAAGGAAGACACCGGGTGACCAGCTGAGCAGTATCACCAACCGTCCGACATCCATCTGGATAATTTCCTCACATGACGTGTTCGTTAATAGATAATCATCTCGTTATGTAGCAGGAACACGCACTGACCTTTGAAATGTGTTACACGCTGTGTTTACCTTACCGACATTTTTGTCATCCAGTGCATGGCGTCTGTGCGTTATCTTCTCGAAATTGTTCATTTGTATAATAAAAAAATAAATCGTTGTCGAGAAATGTAAATCCTAATATAAATTCACAATTAGTGTGTTGACTTGATTTCCTCTTTACTATATGCATTTTCGTTGAAATAGCTCGCTCGATGATGATGATTCCATTGATTCACCGTCGCCGCCGGTAAACCATATGGAATAGCTCGCTCATAAAAGTAGGTCAGACATATTGCGTATTTTCCATGTATATCAGAAATGCAGTGTGCTGATTGGTTAATTACCTTTGCCCACATGAATTTATAATACCAGACACATTCTATATTTAGATTAGATGAAACTACATAATGAAGTTTGATGTATTTAAACAGGCGGGACTGCTACATTCTGTATATAAACTAGATGAATGTACATAATGACGTTTTATGGATTTAAACAGGCAGGACTGTTGCAATCTGTACTTAGACAAGATGAAACTACATAATTAAGTTTGATGTATTTAAACAGGCGGGACTGTTGCAATCTGTACTTAGACAAGATGAAACTACATACTGACGTTTGATGGATTTAAACAGGCGGGACTGTTGCAATCTGTACTTATACAAGATGAAACTACATACTGACGTTTGGTGGATTTAAACAGGCGGGACTGCTGCATTCTGTACCTAGACAAGATGAAACTACATAATTAAGTTTGATGTATTTAAACAGGAGGGACTGTTGCAATCTGTACTTAGACAAGATGAAACTACATAATGAAGTTTTGTGGATTTAAACAGGAGGGACTGTTGTATTCTGTAATTAAACTAGATGAAACTACATACTTGGTGGATTTAAACAGGCGGGACTGTTGCATTATGTACTTAGACAAGATGAAACTACATAATTAAGTTTGGTGGATTTAAACAGGCGGGACTGTTGCAATCTGTAATTAGACTAGATGAAACTACATAATTAAGTTTGGTGGATTTAAACAGGCGGGACTGCTACATTCTGTAATTAGACTAGATGAAACTACATAATGAAGTTTGATGTATTTAAACAGGAGGGACTGTTGCAATCTGTAATTACTGATTCCAAAACCAGACGTTCTAGCTCTGTTTATTGGAATGCATAATTATACTGTCGTGAATGTTCGAAACCGATATCACAATTCATTGACTTTGTACAGGTCGTCATGTAATCCTCACACCATGTTTAACTGAAACAGAAACAGAAACGTCCAAAACGATATGTGTAGGTCATATATATTTATGTATCTACATTGGCTTGCCAAATATGGACTATGCATTGACTCACTCACCCACTCACTCACTCACTCACTCACTTACCCTATAAGCAATATATTATTATATAGCTAAACTAAACAAAATGTGTAACTGAGAACGACAATAAAACACCAGAAATGTTATTTAAATAAAAATAAATTATATATGAAACAATATGGCTAATATGTATCGAATTTGAGACTAGTTGACTAGTTGTGTATGTGTCCCACGTGTACGATATATGCTAGTACGGTGCAGCTCGGTGCTATATGTGACATTATGTCGTCATTTAAGGGCATCCGTGGCAGAGTGGTTAGGTTCGTTGACCTTAAATCACTAGCTCCGGACATCCGTGGCAGAGTGGTTAGGTTCGTTGACCTTAAATCACTAGCTCCGGGCATCCGTGGCAGTGTGGTTAGGTTCGTTGACCTTAAATCACTAGCTCCGGGCATCCGTGGCAGTGTGGTTAGGTTCGTTGACCTTAAATCACTAGCTCCGGGCATCCGTGGCAGAGTGGTTAGGTTCGTTGATCTTAAATCACTAGCTCCGGACATCCGTGGCAGAGTGGTTAGGTTCGTTGACCTTAAATCACTAGCTCCGGACATCCGTGGCAGAGTGGTTAGGTTCGTTGACCTTAAATCACTAGCTCCTCACCGCTGGAGATACGAATCCCACTAACTAACGGAGTTATCGAGCTGGATTGTGGTAGGTCGGTGGTTCTACCCGTGTGTATTTCCATGCGGGAAATACTTCTCGGATGTGCAACCGGATTCTTCCTCCATCAATAATAGCTGGAGATTCGTCATGTGACCTAAGCTATTGATGCGCCTTAAACTCCCCAAAACAAATATGTCGTCTTCTCGCATAACTGGGCGAATAGACGAAATCACCACAACCTGACACATTCTAGGGGATTACACGATACTGTCTGTCTGTCTGTCTGTCTGTCTGTCTGTCTGTCTGTCTGTCTGTCTGTCTGTCTGTCTGTCTGTCTGTCTGTCTGTCTGTCTGTCTGTCTGTCTGTCTGTCTGTCTGTCTGTCTGTCTGTCTGTCTGTCTGTCTGTCTGTCTGTCTGTCTGTCTGTCTGTCTGTCTGTCTGTCTGTCTGTCTGTCTGTCTGTCTGTCTGTCTGTCTGTCTGTCTGTCTGTCTGTCTGTCTGTCTGTCTGTCTGTCTGTCTGTCTGTCTGTCTGTCTGCTGTTCTGTCTGTCTGTCTGTCTGTCTGCTGTCTGTCTGTCTGTCTGTCTGTCTGTCTGTCTGTCTGTCTGTCTGTCTGTCTGTCTGTCTGTCTGTCTGTCTGTCTGTCTGTCTGTCTGTCTGTCTGTCTGTCTGTCTGTCTGTCTGTCTGTCTGTCTGTCTGTCTGTCTGTCTGTCTGTCTGTCTGTCTGTCTGTCTGTCTGTCTGTCTGTCTGTCTGTCTGTCTGTCTGTCTGTCTGTCTGTCTGTCTGTCTGTCTGTCTGTCTGTCTGTCTGTCTGTCTGTCTGTCTGTCTGTCTGTCTGTCTGTCTGTCTGTCTGTCTGTCTGTCTGTCTGTCTGTCTGTCTGTCTGTCTGTCTGTCTGTCTGTCTGTCTGTCTGTCTGTCTGTCTGTCTGTCTGTACGTATGTTTATCAACTTACATTGATGACTCTCTCTCGGCCGCCAACGAATCAGTGTCTTCAATGGTCACCTCATCCGCGTTGTTGTTATCGCCAATCATTCGCTGTTGAAGCTTCAAAGAAATACGAGTTTCGTCCATGAATTCTTTACCAAATAATATTAGAAATGTCTCATCAATTTAAAGCATACACATTTGGAGCAGGTCCCAATTATGATTTATGATAGTATAATATAATTTACTTGCAGTTGTCTAAACTATTTTATGACAAACAGTCATGTATCAATAAGAATAGATTACGTAATATTTAAAACTACTGTAAATTGCAACAGTTACTATAGTTAAAGCAGCATTGCATCATAATAAAGGATGTTTTTGGTAAAATATAAATATTAATGGGTGTGTGTTTACAAAAATCTTAATAGTCGCTCAGAAACGATCAAATTCCAATAAATTTAAACCGTCGTATACGCGAATTTGTTTATCAACACACGAAATGTAGACACGCACAGCGCGCATGCGTGAAACAACAGAGGATGTAGAAAACAACGTATATATTAAACATAAAATACTATCTATCTATCTTCCTCTAATATCGAACCCCTAGCGGGGATGTAGAAATGTCCCTAAACTTAACTAACCGAGGTATGAATCAACATATTAAGTAATTTAATTTATAAAAAGACAACGTGGGACAAATGGGGACGATGCATTCCGAATGCAAACAAGTGCGGACAATGCGTTCCGGTTGTAAACAAGTGCGTGACCGATCGACTCGGAAAGTCATACTTTCGGTTTCGAGATTGTTTTATCGCAAAAAAAACACTGTTTACCAATTTAACATAAGCATACAAAGTATAATGTTATAATGTGTAGCAGCATTGCTACCCATACGTAAACATTGAATTTTTCAAATATATTTTATTTCATACGATGTAATGCTGCTTAATAGAAACTAGCTTAAGTCCATATCTATATTTTTATTTTGCAGGTTTGTTGTGTGTCTACGAGCCAGGAGACTATGGGGCACACACGGACGCACGTACGTACAAACGTACGCATCGACATTAGACTGCACTATGTGTACAGCAAGGTTGGAGCTAAGCATCGACATTAGACTACACTCTGTGTACAGCAATGTTGGAGATAAGCATCGACATTAGCTTGCACTTTGTGTACAGCAAGGTTGGAGCTAAGCATTGACATTAGACTGCACTTTGTGTACAGCAAGGTTGGAGCTAAGCATTGACATTAGACTACACTTTGTGTACAGCAAGGTTGGAGCTAAGCATCGACATTAGACTACACTCTGTGTACAGCAATGTTGGAGCTAAGCATCGACATTAGCTTGCACTTTGTGTACAGCAAGGTTGGAGCTAAGCATCGACATTAGACTGCACTTTGTGTACAGCAAGGTTGGAGCTAAGCATCGACATTAGACTGCACTTTGTGTACAGCAAGGTTGGACCTAAGCATCGATATTAGCCTGCACTTTGTGTACAGCAAGGTTGGAGCTAAGCATCGACATTAGACTGCACTGTGTATACAGCATTGTTGGAGCTAAGCATCGACATTAGACTGCACTTTGTGTACAGCAAGGTTGGACCTAAGCATCGATATTAGCCTGCACTTTGTGTACAGCAAGGTTGGAGCTAAGCATCGACATTAGACTGCACTGTGTATACAGCATTGTTGGAGCTAAGCATCGACATTAGACTGCACTTTGTGTACAGCAAGGTTGGAGCTAAGCATCGACATTAGACTGCACTGTGTGTACAGCAAGGTTGGAGCTAAGCATCGACATTAGACTACACTGTGTGTACAGCAAGGTTGGAGCTAAGCATCGACATTAGACTGCACTTTGTGTACAGCAAGGTTGGAGCTAAGCATCGACATTAGACTGCACTGTGTGTACAGCATTGTTGGAGCTAAGCATCGACATTAGACTGCACTGTGTGTACAGCATTGTTGGAGCTAAGCATCGACATTAGACTGCACTTGGTGTACAGCAAGGTTGGAGCTAAGCATCGACATTAGACTGCACTTTGCACATCATTGTTGGAGCTAAGCATCGACATTAGACTGCACTTTGTGTACAGCAAGGTTGGAGCTAAGCATCGACATTAGACTGCACTGTGTGTACAGCATTGTTGAAGCTAAGCATCGACATTAGACTGCACTTTGTGTACAGCAAGGTTGGAGCTAAGCATCGACATTATCTTGCACTGTGTGTACAGCAAGGTTGGAGCTAAGCATCGACATTCGACTACACTGTGTGTACAGCAAGGTTGGAGCTAGGCATCGACATTAGACTGCACTTTGTGTACAGCAAGGTTGGAGCTAAGCATCGACATTAGACTGCACTGTGTGTACAGCATTGTTGGAGCTAAGCATCGACATTAGACTGCACTTTGTGTACAGCAAGGTTGGAGCTAAGCATCGACATTAGACTGCACGGTGTGTACAGCAAGGTTGGAGCTAAGCATCGACATTATCTTGCACTGTGTGTACAGCAAGGTTGGAGCTAAGCATCGACATTAGACTGCACGTTGTGTACAGCAAGGTTGGAGCTAAGCATCGACATTATATTGCACTTTGTGTACAGCGAGGTTGGATCTAAGCATCGACAGTATGCTGCACTTTGTGTACAGCAAGGTTGGAGCTAAGCATCGACATTAGACTGCACTTTGTACATCAGGGTTGGAGCTAAGCATCGGAATGAGACATTTACCTTTAGGAATGAATCTTGAGTAATCTGTGTCTCTATTCTCACAGCGTTGATGGCGTCGTCAATTGTGAGATACAGCCGATCATGGTACGCTTTTATAAACTCCGTAGCTTCTAGTACTCTCCAAACCTCATCTGTAACACAACATGTACAGACAAACCTATAATAGTTATAAAGATGACCCGTGGGAAGTTAGATTTGCAGTCAATGTTGACAAGTGATCTGTTACATGCTTTGATAATGGTTCCTGTTTTATTTGTTGGTTAATTTAATACACCTCTGCATTCATGGAACCTGCTCATATTCTAGAGCATTTAGATCAGTGTTACTGTTAATTTAAATCCACCTACATTTGTAGTTCTATATGACAACGTAACATTTTCCTAAACAGTTCTATGTTTCTATGTTTGTAAACAGTACGTAATGTATGTGCTAAATACTACTTTACCGTTAATATTGCAGAGCAACACTTCCATCTCAACCTCGTTGTAATCTTCAACAAGCTGTAGGAATAATATTAGTATTCAATAACTAGGCATACTGAATACAAATAATACAATAGTACGTTTTGGCACAATCAACTTTTCATTGGCTATAAGGTCTAATGTTCATACATATATATATATACAAGGTCAATTACAGCCGGATCTGTAGTCCAGTGGTTAACACATTGGACTGGTAATTCAGGAATCGCAGGTTCGATCACCCGTCGTCTGACCCTAATAAAATCAACAGTTTTTTCAGATGGGATTTTAAACCGAGGTCTCGTGTCGGTGCTATGCACCGTGCACGTAAAAGAACCAGAGGAGATTCTGGAATAGGTCGCTGTCTGTATCATGCACTATCCTCCAAAAAATCTAAAATGACTAATCTCTTCAGGAGGCATCGCTAATATGGGCAACCGGTAGCGACTATAAATAAACGTAAAACACAAACACACACAAGGTCAACTATTTAGTCTTATTCTGCTATATATACCAGAACGCACTATACCATTAAAATCTTTATTCTTCATTTTAGAACTGTCTCCAAATTAAAAAAATTCAAACAACACTAGTACACAATATTTCACCGTTCTGGAATATAAGAGAACTTAGTAAAACATTGCAATGTTAGATTAGAACAATTGATATAACATATTACAGAAATAATCGACTTTGAATATTGGAATTCTATTATCTAGGTTTGTCACAAGAGAGAGAGTTTCAAGAGAGTTTATTTCGAAATACAATGGGCAATATGCCCATGAGTACACATTATATACACATTACATACTTTCAAACGTGAACATTGGCACTGCGTGCCTTGTGTAAATATGTAATATAAAAACACGTGCAAATACAAAACGTTTACGATTGGCTAGCGTATAACGTATAATGAGATATGAACACTAGTCATAGAACAGGTTGTTTCTGACTTGAAATGATTTGTATATATACATAGCCAAATCTTTAATTATTATAAAAAAATTTGAGGTCATTAATTCAATAAATTTAGGAACATTTGGATTTCTCCAAAAGTATTTCTTAATATGTGTTTTTCTTAAATCGGTATATAGCTGACATTCTAAAACAAAGTGAAATTCATCTTCTAAATTTAAACAATATCTACATTTTCTTTCTTCATATGGTATTGCTAAGGGTCTATGCCATCGACCAGTTTCTACTTCAAGTCTATGAGATGATACTCTGAAGCGTGACAACGCTATTCTAAATTTATCAATATTTACACCGTTCATATATGTCTGAAACTTGAAGTCTGCATATAAAACATAAGTTCGAGCCCTTGTGGAGTTACTCAATTCTGAAAACCAATTTTGCATAAAAATATCATTCAGTCTTTGTTTTGCTACACTTATAAACACATTCTTATTTCCGACTCCTTGTTTTGATTTGGAAGTCGTGATAGCGCAGTGGATGCGCGTTCGCTTCAGGTGCGAAAAGCCGGAGTTCGAGCCCCGCTGGAGCCGTTACGATTGTGCCCTTAGGCAAGGCATTTAATTTCCACGTTGCCTCTTCTCTCTCCCTCATGGCGATGGATTCCATCAGGAATGAGGTCTCGAGAGTGATTAATATAAGTTATATGAACTTGTTTCGCAATCGAGCTAAAATAAATTTGTATAAAATAAACTAATCCGGGTTCGATCCTCGGACCGGGAAGTATGTGAGATGGTACGGTGGTCGCCAGATCGGACAGGTTGGTTTTCTCCGGGTATTCTGGTTTCCTCCCGCACGAATGGAATGCTTTCACGAATAATATAAGTTGTTAGAACTTTCTTTGCAATCGCTGTAAAACAAATAATGTTTAAACTATGGTACTTTGTTTATTACTCTATGCCGGTGATATAATTTTAGTTGCAACATCTGCCGAGAGTCTATACAAATAATTATCTAGTTTAGCGGAATAGTGTTTACAGTGGAAACTGACAACTAAAACCAAAAATATGAGATTTATCAGAGGTGGGTGGCATTCGCAAAATTGATAGTTTTACCAAAATAATCACAAGACATTTAAATACATTGGCGTGACTTTCGTCAGCGATGGTGCATACAACGAAAGGTATAGGGTGTTAGCAGGTCATTTAATTTGTCATTTGGAGATGATTTCAGGTTGAATAAATGTGTGCATATATTTACACCATTATCACCAATACACATGACAGAACTATTCGAGAAATATATTATATTGTTCATCAGAAGTACGTGGTTTTAATAAAGTTAGAACTATTGAAATAGTGCATTTAAACTTTGAAGACGGATACTAGGGGTAAAGATATGCGCTGACAATAGTTTCGTACAGTCACGCACAAGTGTTATTATGGTAAATATCATATGGTTTTAAGCGAGTTTTCATTCTCATTGGTTGAAAATATGCAGAGTGGAGAATAAGAAGTACATTAAAGTAGCTTTCTATGTCTTCACATGTGACTTGATAAAGGTAACTGTGTTTCTGAAAGGATATATGTGTGTTTTACGTTTATTTATCGTCGCTACCGGTTGCACATATGAGCGACGCCTCCTGAAGAGATTAGTAATATTAGATTTTTGGAGAATAGTGCAATGATACAGACAGAGACCATTCCAGAGTCTCCTCTGGTTCTGTTACGTGCACGGCGTAAAGCACCGACACGAGACCTCGGTTTAAAGTCCCATCTGAAACACTGTTAATTTTATTAGGGTCAGACGGGGGATCGAACCCTGGATTACCAGTCCAGTAGGTTAACCAATGGACTACAGATCGGTCTGTGATATGATTTACTCTCCAGAGTACGTTTTCATGATGTGCATTTGTATTGTTAAACAACGTATTAATGACCACGATGGACAAGATGTGCATGCGTGTTTAGAGGATTCATCGAGCGCATTGTTTTACAATAAATTCCTAGTTTTAATTTTCAATCTTGAGCTAACATTTTCTTGAGTTATCAAAATTAATGTAAAATAATATCAAATTGCGTTGTCTAGGATACGAATGTCGACGCATAGATTAGATATTGAATGCGACGGATGGAAAAGCCCACATCATAATGACAGGAAATGCAATATTGTGGCATCTGACCGGTGTATTATTTACATTCGTTTAGACTACATTGGGTGGGGAAATGTTTAATTCTGTTTACCCAAATTTGGGATGGTATATATTTTGGTAAAGTAGACGTAGAAAGCTGCCTGGTGACCCCTGGTGCATCAACACATATGTTAGTGGCATCAAACACCTCGAATGTGTGTATATTTGTTTTAGCAATGCTTTTGATGTTTATTCGTATCATGAAGCTAGTTGTGCAGTGTGGGGGTTTGGGAGTGACATTAATTGTGCAGTGTGGGGGATTGGGAGTGACGTCACACATTCGAAGTATAGCATAATCACTGTAATACTATGGCACACACTTACCTGTTTCAGGACATTAGCTCCAGCAGAATCAATGAATGTGACTCTGGAGAGATCTAGGACAATATGATCTAATCCTTCGTCAGAGTCCGCGAACAAAGGCACTGTACTCTACAAAATTCAAATGGATAAATATGTACATAGAGGTATAGTACTAAATGAGTTTGCATGTTTTGTGTTCAATTAATCTAGATATTTGGTTAAGTTGTCAGCTATACTTGTTTAGTGGATCCTAAATGAAACATATACTGACACCAAACAAAAACTGTACACTTGCCTTAGAGGTAATATTGATATCCTTTTAGAAAACATTATAGGCATATTTGGTATCAAAATGTGCGAAATATTGGGTAAATTAGTGCAATGTGTGAACGATTATTTTCTTCACTCATGATAGTAAAATCCATAATTCTAAAATTTGTAACGAAAAATTAACGATCAATATAAAAGTGCACAGTTTTTTAATAGTGTCAGTATAGCATATGCCAGAACTAATTAAGTATCAGCAATTGTAATGGGGGGGGGGGGTTGCTATGGCATTTAATGATATTTTTATATTATTTTCCAAAGACGAAACATTGTTTTCCTAGTGTAATGTAAAAGTACATACTCGTGCAAGTCAAATATGTTATGTCAAACATCACTTCGTTCTCCGTCACGTGAAAGGAGTATTAAGACATTACGTGTCAAAGAATTCCGAATTTTATTCAGATCCTGCGGCTGATTGTTGCATGCTTCTTTCATCAAACCGCATTGTATCTCCGTCAAAGTGTACCTCCGTCAAAAAAGTGTACGTCCGTCAAAGTGTACGTCCGTCAAAGTGTACGTCCGTCAAAGTGTACGTCCGTCAAAGTGTACCTCCGTCAAAGTGTACGTCCGTCAAAGTGTACGTCCGTCAAAGTGTACCTCCGTCAAAGTGTACGTCCGTCAAAGTGTACGTCCGTCAAAGTGTACCTCCGTCAAAGTGTACGTCCGTCAAAGTGTACGTCCGTCAAAGTGTACCTCCGTCAAAGTGTACGTCCGTCAAAGTGTACGTCCGTCAAAGTTTACTCCGTCAAAGTGTACGTCCGTCAAAGTGTACGTCCGTCAAAGTTTACCTCCGTCAAAGTGTACGTCCGTCAAAGTGTACGTCCCAAAGTGTACTCGTCAAGTGTACGTCCGTCAAAGTGTACGTCCGTCAAAGTGTACGTCCGTCAAAGTGTACGTCCGTCAAAGTGTACCTCCGTCAAAGTGTACGTCCGTCAAAGTGTACGTCCGTCAAAGTGTACGTCCGTCAAAGTGTACGTCCGTCAAAGTTTATTTCCGTCAAAGTGTACCTCCGTCAAAGTGTACCTCCGTCAAAGTGTACGTCCGTCAATGTGAACCTCCGTCAAAGTGTACGTCCGTCAAAGTGTATCTCCGTCAAAGTGAACCTCCGTCAAAGTGAACCTCCGTTAAAGTGAATCACAGTCAAAGTGAACCTCCGTCAAAGTGAACCTCCGTTAAAGTGAATCACAGTCAAAGTGAACCTCCGTCAAAGTGAACCTCCGTCAAAGTGTACGTCCGTCAATGTGAACCTCCGTCAAAGTGTACCTCCGTCAAAGTGAACCTCCGTCAAAGTGAACCTCCGTCAAAGTGAACCTCCGTCAAAGCTCCTTTATGAACATTATGGTTAACTAATTCCAACTGTACATTATATCTTTTAATCATATTTTATTGTATATGCAAACATAGACACACCCATAATCAAATACATACATAAATGGGTTGGACCACAAGTTATAAAACACATTAGATTCGGTCCTCCCCAGATTGGATGTCTGTATTTGTGTTTTCCGTATACAATAACACAGCATATACGTGCACTGCATGCTCAATTGTACATTGTATTATAAAATAGTATACAATTATTCACTTCTCTTCGAGTTAATAGCTATTATTCCAAGGGAGGGACTATATTGACCAGAAACAGACGCCTATTGACCCTACATTGGAATAATAGTTTGAACTATTGACCTGAAGAGAAGTGAATACAGTCAAACCTGTCTTAAGCAGCCAGCCAAGGGAATCACGGAAAGTGGCTGCTTAGCACAGGTGGCTGCTTAATAGAGGTATATGGATAATAAAACAACATATTGGGAATCTGGAAATTGGCTGCTTAACACAGGTTGGGTGCTTAATAGAGGTGACCACTAACACAGGTTTGACTGTACTTATTTTATTATTTGGAATAAATCAAAGTCTTAAATAAACACAACCGACATTTTATTTACGTGTTGTGGAAATTAGTACATGTATCAGTAAAATAAGACAAGACATATTACCGGTAGCGACGATAAATAAACGTAATACAAGTTTGATACTTGTTGTTGCTTTAGAGTGTCTTTGCTTGACACGTACATTTAGATCTTCCCCCGGCATTGAATTGTCGAATCGAGCAGCCATTGTTGTTTGTAGAGACGCGCACGCATGCGCAACCGCAAACAAAATATACATCGCCTAAAACACTAATAACACTAAATACCGGAATGTAACGAATTTGTGCAAAACAGATATAAAAGTATAAAAACTACTCACTTTTACGGGACACATTGCTGAATCGTCAATAATATATAACATTTAGTTATGTGTCTAGTGTATAATACTATTATTAGTGTCCGTCCTCGTTACGTTATCGATCAATAACCAATATGATTAAAACAGTTTTCGGCTATGAAATGCATATGTGTGTGTGTTTTACGTTTATTTATCGTCGCTACCGGTTGCCCATATGAGCGACGCCTCCTGAAAAGATTAGTCAGTTTAGAGGATAGTGCAATTTTATACAGACATAGACATGTTTACATAGTCTCATCTGGTTCTTTTACGTGCACTATGTAAAGCACCGACACGAGACCTCGGTTTAGCGTCCCATCTGAAAGGCTGTTAATTTTATAAGGGTCAGACTGGTGATCGAACCTGCCATCTCTGGTTTACAATCCAGCGTGTTACCACTGGACTACAGATCCGTCTAGGAAATGCGCATATAGAATATGTGCCTGTATCTATGTAGAATTGTAAAGACGTTGCATAATAAACTATATGTATTTCATGCTGATCTTACAGTTCTAGACACAACAGAAGCGCGTCCCTCCTTGGCCATTCTTTTCAGCTGTTTCTTGCGTTTCTCTGGTATAACCCCCGACAAAGCGTATACTTGTTTTGTAAACACGGATCCATTTGCGTAATACAATGGCGAGTTGTACCCAATGACCTTCAGCCCAGGCACGGATGTTGTCTGCAAATAAATTGCAAGTCAAAATTAAGTTTATAAAATACAGTTTAATTGGATAACAGTCAAACCTGTGCTAAGCAGCCAGCCAGGGGAATCACAGAAAGTGACTGCTTATGACAGGTGGCTGCTTAATAGAGGTCAAATGTATAAGAAAAATTAAATATTGGGAATCTGGAAACTAGCTGCTTAATACAGGTTGGCTGCTTAATGGAGGTGACAACTAACACACATTTGACTGTATCTTGTGTTTGTATTATAAAATTATAATACTGTGCTTTCCAAGTAAATTACTTTGAAAGCACAGTACAGTCAAACCTGTCTTAAGCAGCCACACAAGGGAATCATAGAAAGTGGCTGCTTAGCACAGGTGGCTGCCTAATGTATATACATGTATAATAAAACAGCATATTGGGAATCTGGAAACTGGCTGCTTAATACAGGTCGACTGCTTAATAGAGGTGACCACTAACACAGGTTTGACTGTAATTATTTATATGGCATGCTTGTAATAGTATTATGTTTCGATAAAAAGGGACCGTTATGCTTTCACATCACACTGGAGGTGTCGAAATATATCACGTTAGGTAGCTATCCAGTTAGCTGAACTCTGTGATTCTGCTAGAGTCTCCGTCAGTGCCGGAATTACTGCTGAGATGGCACCGAGGTGTTCATCCACCAATACTAGCTGAAGAACATAACTTGACCTAAGAGTAGTAGCAGTAGTAATCATCTGATGGAGATAATCTCAATAAGCTATACGCTTTCGATTAAATCCATTTTTATTCTGTATACAATAGATATGTACTGTACATTATGAATGAATAAATATGTTTAAATCTTTATTTACATCTCATCGTATTGTACGTACAGTATTTACAATAACATGACAAGTATAATGTGCTTTCAAAGTAAAGTAATAATACCATTGGAATATTACACTACTGTATATGTAAGGCAATATGCGATAGCTTACAGGTACTGTGATTTATTGTTTATTCTAACACGACCCAGCTAATAACATACATACTTGTAGAGTAAAATCTACCTCGGGTTATTCTGCGATATACCTACCTTGAACTATGCTGCGCGCTGCGTATTTTGGCTATTCCATTTATACAATGTGTGTACAGTTTTATGAATGAAAGGCACGTGATGTTTGTAAATACTACCGTAGGAATTCGCGGAAGTGAGCTATTTTTAGAATCAGATAATCTCTTGTCCGTCTTGTTTTTCTGTTAAGTAACGTTTCAGTTACTATTCTGTACAGTTTTATTTGACAAAATAAATAAAATTATTCATCAGTTACAACTTTTGTTCATTTATGCACTAGATTGATATTTTCCATAAAAATTAACGTCATCACCCCTTACGCGGGAGGAAATTTCGAAAGCCAAATGCAGCGGAGTAGCACCGCGTTTGAAGAAAATACTCCTTTGATTCTCGTCTAAAATTATTAGAAGTAAGTCGTGTTAGAATCGACATAATAAGTATCAACCGTGGAATATCGCAGAATAACCCGAGTTTGAAGTTCTTATGCGTAGATATATATCACCCAGCCCTACAATATGATTAGCAGACGAGATATAAAAAAAGAGTTGTCGGTGTGACCTTAAAGGCCAACAGCAAACATTATTCTCGATATGTTACCGTTCTATATTTTGAACTGTTTTCGTATAGTTGAACATCGTCAATCTTCTCCAAATCGTCAATCTTGGTTCTAAAATAAATTGAAGGAGAGCATAGTATACAGTCATTGTCCGAAGGTTTTATATAAGTTATGGTACTGTGTCAATACAGTACATACTCAAGTTTCATTTTGTGTCGGACAATTATTATTATTATGATTATGATTCGGGTTTTACGCCTGCATCAGCACCATTTTGGGCTATATCGCCGGCGGTCAGTTTACCTAACAACACCTTTCCTGGGCAGGCTCCAGCGGTTAACCAGTACTTGGGTGCACCAACCTCCGTAAGAAACTGCCAACTTTTTCATATAAATGAGACACGGCCTGAGCGGGGCTCGAACCCATGACCATCAGTGATGATAGGTTACAGTGGTATTCAAGTCAGCGACCTTAACCACTCGACCACGAAGGCGGACTTGTGTCGGACAAATAAACATGATGGTATGTAACTCAATTAAATTCAATATTTTCATCTCCCACTTGTTAAAAGCGAGATACTGCTTTTCAGTAGAAACATGAATATTTAATATTTACAACATGATAAATAACAAAATAAGAACAGTATTGAGTACATATTATTGTAGCTGGGAGATGCTTGTTCCGTTTAGTTTTCAGTTTAATCATATTTTATTTTGCTCTATTATGACACAGAATCTATAAAGTTTACAATATATGCAGAGAAAGCAAAAATGGATCGAGCCACAAGTTCTTACACTATTAGAGACGGCTCTTCCCATATAATGGTTTAAACACACATAACAGCTATACATAATTTCATTTATGGAGCAAAAATAATGGTTAATGTTTTCAATGCTATTTGTTTTGTATCCCTGGCCGTATGATGAAATATGCATTATGGATATATTTGAATCAAGAACAGTTCATGTCATTCTCTGACACCAACTTGTCATTTTATCTGTCTCCTATAGCTTTAAAAATCATACTTAACAGTTAATGTTTGATGCAACTCTGTATTACCATACTTGACTGACACATTAAGGTTAGTCTCTCGGATGGACAGCTATTTCGCATAAATTCTGATTAATTTCAACAGTAATGTATTAGCGTAGCTGTGCGTTAAGTCAAGTATGGACGGGGTATTTGAAGAAGACGTAGCCACGATTGTAATATCACAGAAGCTACCTCGTGAACTATGTCATACACCGGAACAATAACCGAAATGGGCAGTTCTTTGAGAAGATCCTTGATGAAGACACAATATAGAAAGCTTGATAAAACGCATCCTTGTCGGACGCCTCTGACTATACATAAGCCTCCTTGACGAAGACACAATATAGAAAGCTTGATAAAACGCATCCTTGTCGGACGCCTCTGACTATACATAAGCCTCCTTGACGAAGACACAATATAGAAAACTTGATAAAACGCATCCTTGTCGGACGCCTCTGACTATACATAAGGTATGTGAAGATATAGATATGCCATGCATCCTACATAATCATTCTAAGTCAATCTAAAACCAGTCAGACATAAACTACGATGTATATATTTGAAAGCTTGACAAATAACGCGTCATGTTACAACTAGAATCTATGTATATCTAGAATAGCCTGGGTGCTAGTCTGTCGACTTTTCACATTTTAACTTCTGGCAAACTGACGTTGATATTATCAGAAACTCAATACGGTCCAATTAATAGTCTCGGTGTTAAAATATATTTATTTGACTGACAAGGCAAACTATATCGACGCCTGTTTCCAGGTTAATCTAGAATAACGATATACACAAAGTATGATATTAAACACATTCAATTTCTGATGATAAACGAGATATAAGGAATAACTCCACATGTGGCATATGTGCAATGACTATTGGCTAGTAGGTTATGGTTTGTGTGCACGTGTAGTACCTTTGCGAGCGGATGACGACGGTAAAAATAGAGAAGATCATCCCCAACAAGAGTCCATAACCAACATGAAGAATCACAACGGACAAGAATGTTACCGTCCATATAAGCTGAAAAATGCAGACAATTACATAATACACTAATGGATGTAAGCTATATGTATGTATGCATATTTCTATTTGAATTGATACATAACGTTAATGGTAAGACACTATTCGTTGTAATGGGTGTAAGCTATAGTTATGTATGCATATTTCTATTTGAATTGATACATAACGTTAATGGTAAGACAATATTCGTTGTAATGGGTGTAAGCTATAGTTATGTATGCATATTTCTATTTGAATTGATACATAACGTTAATGGTAAGACAATATTCGTTGTAATGGGTGTAAGCTATATTTATCACATAACTTTGTGTTCAGTGTAATACAGTCATATCATAATTCGAAATATAATAACACATGGAAAGATTCTGATTGCTTGAGAGAATAATCCTTATAATTTGTAAGTATGCATATTTCTATTTGAATTGGTACATAAGGTTAATGGTACGACAAGATACGTTGTAAAGTATTGACGCAATTATAACGCTGTTTAAAATATAACGCTGCGTTTCTTAGTGACGTCATGACAATTTACTGAAATGAAAGAAGCAGCGTTATTTGTGCATGTGGGGTTTACGGTTGTTTACATCAATTTAGATCAACATTTGTCGTAAAATGACATTATATTATATAGAAACATGATCCAGATTTTCTGATTGTAAGCCGCTTAAAGCTAATGTCTCGCAGTTAGTGAAATTTACAAATAAAATTACCTGGATACAAGATACAAGATACAAAATTTATTTTGAGTCGGCATGATTTAACAATGAACATTAGCTATGCATAGGTATTAACCGACATGATAAACATATAGTATAAGTTTAACAAATGTATATATAACTGAAATGAAGAAAGTATTTGAGATGTCTAGCATTTTAAACTCAAATGATTAATAAATAACTTGTAAATTAGATTATAACTTAGCGCAAGGCAAGCATGCTCCAGTTTACAAGGGGTAGCAAATATAACTATAAATCAAAGCATAAAAACATAAACAGCTAGGATGCACAAATAGAGTATACAGCATATAACTAGTAGTTGATGTATAGCATGAATCATATATTGTCAGAGCAACATGTTTATAAGGCAATTTTAAAGCATAATATTAATAATATTAAGCATTACAATAAGCATAAATATACAGGCAACACAACAGATTTATAACGCATACAAAATGCCAATTATAGGGTAAGCATAATATATATACATACACACACATATATACACATACATATACACACACATATACACATATATATACTTAGTACATTTGAAAACGCATCATTTTTGATGTCACGTAATTTTTTAACGGAAAAATTGTAACTCATGCAACCATGGTATTTTAGGTAAGTATACATCATATTGTGTGTACATTGCTAAAATGTCATGATTTGGAAAAAAGCGAGAGTTGCGGGGCATGAAAAGCAAAAAAATACGTTGTTCACGAAAATTTCATGAATCACGATGAAAGTATATTTCTTTCGACTTATATTGAAAGCTGGAACCCTGGTACAGTATAAAAACACGATGAAACTAAATTCTATTCACCAACCATAATGCCACGTCTATCGGAACAAGCGCGAAACCAGGGCATCGGAATGATGGCTGCCGGTATGGCGAAACGAGAAGTAGCGAGGCAACTTGGCTGCCATATTTCTACCATATGTAGGCTAGAAAGGCGATACCAACAAACAGGCACTGTCATTGACCGTCGAAGACCCGGCAGGCAACGTGTGACTACCCCCAGACAGGATGTCAGAATAAGGGTGTCCCACCTTCGAAACAGGTTTCAAACTGCTACTGAAACAGCCAGAAATACCGTCGGTATTCATGGGTACGTTTTTTAATCAACACTCGTAACTACCATCATCATTTTCCCAGGCAGATACAAATAAAAACCGCCTAAATGTGAGATCTTAAATTGTGGCACGTCACTTTCTTGACTCACTATATATTTAGTTCCTTCCACCCGATGTGTATAACCGGTCAATAAACACAATACCATAACTGAAAATTCGATATCACTAATAAAAAATAATTATCATTGCCGTTGCGACTGTACCCTTACGCAAGGCATTCAAATTCTACGTTGTCTCTTCTCTCTCCTCGTGGAGATGGATTCCATCAGAGTGATTAATATAAGTTGTAAGAACTTGTTTCGCAATAGATCTAAAATAAATGTGTATACACTAACCTAGGCTACACATAAAACAATAGTGTTCTTGCGAATTGTTCTGGCAAATAATGCAAGCAAGCCGACATAGAACGTTCTTGTCAACTATTATGTTTGAGATCAATAGCATACTAATGAAATACAAGTAAACTTACAAAGTCATACACAGAAGTTCTGTACATCTTTGGCAGTTTAAGGAATTGCAGAAATAAACTCCGTAATGCGACGGTGATAATGGAAGCCAGCACACACTGAAAGACAAAGCTATTAAATACCTCCAGGTTGCATGTCCACGAATGAAGAGTTATTCAAAATTGCATTTATTCTGCCGATGAAAAACATTCGATGTATTGTAGAAATGTTCAAACAAACTGAATATATATTACCGAGAAAACGGCAGTTATTCATGTTCCATGTGTGTTTTTACGTTTATTTATCGTCGCTACCGGTTGCCCACATGAGCGACGCCTCCTGACGAGATTAGTAATTTTAGATTTTGGAGGATAGTGCAATGATACAGACAGAGACCCATTCCAGAATCTTCTCTGGTTCTTTTACGTGCACGGTTGAAAGCACCGACACGAGACCTCGGTTTAACGTCCCATCTGAAAGACTGTTAATTTTATTATGGTCAGACGGGGGATCGAACCTGTGTTACCACTGGGCTACAGATCCGTCTGTTCCTAATCCTTGTAAACTATATGTACTGACACCAACAAGAAACTGTGGACTTGCATTGGAGGTAAAATGTATATCCTTTTAGAAACAAATATAGGCACAGTTGGTAGCAAACTGTGAGAAATATTGTGTAAATTAGTGCAATGTGTGAAGGATTATTTTCTTCACTAAGTATAGTAACATTCATAATTCTAAAATTCGTAGCTAAAAAGTAATGATCAATATAAAAGTATTTTTATGGTGTCAGTATATATTACTGAAATATGTGGCATGAAAATAGTAGTAGTAGTAGTAGTAGTAGTAGTAGTAGTAGTAGTGGTAGTGGTAGTGGTAGTGGTAGTGGTAGTAGTAGTAGTAGTAGTAGTAGTAGTAGTAGTAGTAGTGGTAGTAGTAGTAGTAGTGGTAGTGGTAGTGGTAGTAGTAGTAGTAGTAGTAGTAGTAGTAGTAGTAGTGGTAGTAGTAGTAGTAGTGGTAGTGGTAGTGGTAGTGGTAGTGGTAGTAGTAGTAGTAGTAGTAGTAGTAGTAGTGGTAGTGGTAGTGGTAGTGGTAGTGGTAGTAGTAGTAGTAGTAGTAGTAGTAGTAGTGGTAGTAGTAGTGGTGGTAGTGGTGGTAGTGGTGGTAGTGGTGGTAGTGGTAGTGGTGGTGGTGGTGATGGTGAAGAGATTAGTTATTTTTAGATTGTGGAGGATATATAGTGTAACGATACAGAGCGATTCCTATTCCAAGGATGTTGTCAATGATTATTCATGAACTGTGACAGAGGATGGTATCAATGATTGTTCATGAACTGTGACAGAGGATGTTGTCAATGATTATTCATGAACTGTGACAGAGGATGGTATCAATGATTATTCATGAACTGTGACAGAGGATGGTATCAATGATTGTTCATGAACTGTGACAGAGGATGGTATCAATGATTGTTCATGAACTATGACAGAGGATGTTATCAATGATTATTCATGAACTGTGACAGAGGATGGTATCAATGATTGTTCATGAACTGTGACAGAGGATGGTATCAATGATTGTTCATGAACTGTGACAGAGGATGGTATCAATGATTGTTCATGAACTGTGACAGAGGATGGTATCAATGATTGTTCATGAACTGTGACAGAGGATGGTATCAATGATTGTTCATGAACTGTGACAGAGGATGTTATCAATGATTGTTCATGAACTGTGACAGAGGATGTTATCAATGATTGTCCATGAACTGTGACAGAGGATGTTATCAATGGTTGTCCATGAACTGTGACCGATGATCTGGATCGTTAGTGAATAGTTAGTGAGTAAGTATGGAATAAATAAGCAGAAAAGCTGACCATTTAAAAACGAATCGCATTATTGTTGTTATGTGTAAAAGATCCGAACTCCGATTCAACTCAACATGCAGTTGACCCTCCTATAGCTGTACTTACAGTTGGTAAGTATTGAAACAAGGGTCCAATAGATACTGTAACAACGAGTACTAGAGTCGCTGACACCACACTGGCTAACTGAAAGATGGAAGTATGGGGGTTAATGAACTTCATTAAGGCTGTAAACAGTTAAATAAGCGGAAGTGCATCCGGGAACAAATCGAATGTAGTCCGGATGACTAATATAATGCAATATTCTCAATATTGGTCTACTTTATTTATGTAGGTACACGCGCACAGTCGTGAATCGGTTGCATGACGTAATTGCCTGAAAACTGGTTACAAACAATCAAGACTCAAGTTGACTTGTCTCAGTAAATCTATTTATAGACTCTGTAAGTATCTAGGAGATTGTAGGTATTCATTTAAATTTGCTGTAACGAATTTTATTTTCAAGTACTTGTACCTGAGTTCGGTATAAACATTTTTTATACTTTATACTATATTTATTTTACAACGATTGCGAAGCAAGTTTTAACAGTGGAAGTCGTGATAGCTTCAGGTGCGAAATGTCCGGAGTTCGAGCCCCACTGGAGCCGTCACGATTGTGTCCTTAGGCAAGGCATTTAAATTCCACGTTACCTCTTCTCTCTCCCTCGTGGCGATGGATTCCATCAGGAATGAGGTCTCGAGAGTGATTTATATAAGTTGAAAAAACTTGTTTCGCAATCGAGCTAAAATAAATGTGTATAAGCTAACAATTGTCAGGTCTTAACAACTTATATTAATCACTCTCGTTGGCGCGGATGAGTTCGGTATAATACAATACTTATTGCATTACTGAGTGGGCTGATGCCTCGGTTTATATTCATGTTCTCGGGGCGATATCGTTCATATTGACCACTCAGGAATGCAATATTTATAATTATTATATAATATTGCATTGTAGATAACTCCTCATACAGGCAGTGTAGAGTTACATGAGACATAGAATATTGCGCATGCGTACAGGTACATTGGTCACATTATAGTGTAGTGAAATGGTTACCTGCGTCTTCCCGCCTGATGATTCCTGCACGGAACTTCTGGACACTGAAGCGCCGTATGGATAACACGAGAAGAATGAGCCAACAATGTTCCCGAGACCATAAGCAACTAGTTCCTGTATGCACAATGAAAACAAGGGATAGCATAAGGAATATGAAGGTTAATTATACTGTATTGCATTCAGCATGATAATTATAATATACAAAGTACAAAAACATAGCATGGTAATACAAATGGTTTGGGCCGCAAGTTTTAACAACATTAGAAAACGGCCCGCACCAGAACGTCATATTAGTTACATTAAACTAAATGACGGATTTTGACAAGAAAAGAAATCACATATACTAGAGGACATAGAAAACGCACACCTACAGTATATACTAGAGGACATACAAAACGCACATCTACATTATATACTAGAGGACATAGAAAACGCACACCTACAGTATATACTAGAGGACATAGAAAACGCACATCTACATTATATACTAGAGGACATAGAAAACGCACACCTACATTATATACTAGAGGACATACAAAACGCACACCTACATTATATACTAGAGGACATAGAAAATCACACCTACATTATATACTAGAGGACATACAAAACGCACACCTACATTATATACTAGAGGACATACAAAACGCACACCTACATTATATACTAGAGGACATACAAAACGCACACCTACATTATATACTAGAGGACATACAAAACGCACACCTACATTATATACTAGAGGACATACAAAACGCACATCTACATTATATACTAGAGGACATACAAAACGCACACCTACATTATATACTAGAGGACATAGAAAACGCACACCTACATTATATACTAGAGGACATAGAAAACGCACATCTACATTATATACTAGAGGACATAGAAAACGCACACCTACATTATATACTAGAGGACATAGAAAACGCACACCTACATTATATACTAAAGGACATAGAAAACGCACATCTACATTATATACTAGTGGACATAGAAAACGCACATCTACATTATATACTAGAGGACATAGAAAACGCACACCTACAGTATATACTAGAGGAAATAGAAAACGCACATCTACATTATATGATTATTATTACATGAAAACGAAATACGAAGGATTCTATCACAGATATATCACATCTTTATTACAAAACACAAGCTGAACAACTAAAAATATTTCAAAATGTTTAAAACTATGTATTTATATGTAAAATCAACACTTATCCGAAGTGTGCGTTTTCTATGTCCTCTAGTATAATTGTATAAACTAAATGAAACCACTATAATGAATACATGCAGCGAGGAAAATGAACTCAATTATATTCCCACTAAACTGTGCACGTGCGTTCTGTATGAACAATGACTACCCCCCAAAAGGGACACTATGAGCTAATAGTATAATAGTAATAATACCTCGTTGGCTTTTCTAATACCTCCCTTGGCAGATAAAATCCGATTTATCCGATTTATCCAGAAATGTATAGCGGTCCTTTCAGTTGGAATCCTTTGGTTTTACTGTTGTTCGCTAGGCAGATGGTGCGTTGTGATACATGTGATTTTATCCAAGTCATGCTAGCTAATTGATCAAACTCATTTTCAGATAAATACCCATTCAGATAAATACCCAATACCAAATACTGTACGATATCTGTGGAGATATTGTAACATAATACTTGAAAATACGAGAAAGTGGATGAAATTGATAGCATGTTGTGTAAAGGAAACAATGAAAAAAACAGAGGAAACCACTTAGTTTAAACAATATTTTATTTCAATGAATATACATAGTCTAATGATCACAATATGAAAATACATGTAGGATTGGGGAGAAAGCAACTTGCTTATATGGTTACCTCTTTCCTACTTAGGAAACCACTTAAGAGGACATACACAGTTTTAGAGAGTATTCAGGGGCAGTAACTCACCGATGTTTCTCATTAGCATTAATTTATGTTTATATAAACATACACTTTCATATGTGTGTGTAGTGCATACTATGCTAATTGCTATAACACCGTGCACTATGAGACCTCCGTGACCGAGTAATTACGATATTTGACTTCAAATCACTTGCAGGTTCGAATCTTCACGTTGGCTGCCGATATATATCATTAGACAATGGTAACCAATTGGCTGGCGTAATGTCGGTTGTTCTACTAGGGATGCACGTGCGTTCCCAAAATATTGCTCTTAGAGGTACCCGATGTGTTCTTCCGCCAATAATACCTAGGGAGTCGCGAAAGTGCCCTAAGCTTAAGTTTATACAAATTTATTTCAGCAACAAGTTCATAAAACTTATATTAATCACTCTCGAGACATTCATTCCTGATGTAATCCATCGCCACGAGGGAAAGAGAATACTCTGAGGCAATGTGGAATTTAAATGGCTTGCCTAAGGGCACACTCGTAACGGCAACAGTTGTGCGCGAACTCGGAGCATTTCCGCACCTGAAGCGAACGCTCTACCACTGCGCTATCACGACTTCCACTGGTGCGACTTTAAACCACCAGAACAAACAAACAAACAAATATTCGTACAGTCGTACCTGATTGGCGTCGTATCTATACCCATGCGTCTTCGCCATCACTGCAGCAAACCCGACACACTGAGTGAAAGTAACTATTGCAATTATGAACACATCTGCTGTATACACTCTCGTGCAAGGAAGGCTGGGTATAGACAGCTTCGGTAATCTGCCATAGAGAATATGATATCCTGTTTGGTGGGACATGCAAAGCACGGATGAGATGATTCCCTAATTATCATAACATGTAATCTGATATACATTAATTATTTCAGCGCCGAATAAATTCGGAGCATGTGCAAATAACATAGATCCAGATCAGCCGCGGCGTAACGCCGCGTCTGATCAGGATTTATGTTGTGCTATTCTGACACTGTGTGAAGAGCAATCAGCATATAGGCTGAACAGACGGCACGTTCTGTTCTGTCTGATCATGTTCTATGCTATTTGCAAAGTCGCTTTTATGCGACAATGGCGGTGAAAAGGTTAAGTTTACCAATTACTAACAGATACAATTTGGCGGAGTAATCATACATAGCACGAATACAATTAGAACCCAATGACCCAGGTTTATAAACTCATAAAGTGATATACTGATTCAAGAACGTGTAGATGGGATATTTGGGCTTATGGTATTGGCTGTATTGAAGCCGTTATTTACCCAGCAGGAGTGTCGCCAATGATCTTCATGTTGTATCTTTCAGGGAAGCTTAGAAAATACGACATCATCGTTCCACCAACAACCTACAACGCACATAAATAAATACATTTGAATGATATTTGAATGCACATTCTCTAGTTTCTAAGGTTGTATATACGTAAATAGGCAGAAGTGCATCCGCGGTCGAATGTAGTCCCAACTAATATAGTTAATTTTTATGTTTGGTAAAAATGCATTTTCATGACAGGCAGTGTACAGTTTTTGTTTTTTTGGAGAAATGATGTGACTTGAGGAGACTTCAGACTAGTTTATGTGTAGAACAGTTGTGGTATACGAATTCAGGCCATTGCAAACTGAAGGTTGGTATACTGTATTATTTAGCGGAGGAATACAGTGTGTAAACACAGTGACGTTATTCACAGGTGAGCACTGGCTATTTGAAACATTATATTTTGAATATTCTTGATGTGTTTCAGGCAGATTTGAATACCTCTTCACAGTGGATGTGGTATCAGATGAAATGAACGATTGGAAATATAAATGAACAGACTGTATGTTTTTACTTTTTACTATGTATTTAATAGGCAATTTATTTGTTTTTTTACAACCGTCTAAACAAATATAAGGCACACGGTTGAAAGAAGGCAGCGATGCTCTGATTGCATACAATTTCATATGAGGTGTGTGTTTTTACGTTTATTTATCGTCGCTACCGGTTGCCCATATGAGCGACGCCTCATGAAGAGATTAGTTATTTTGATTTTTGGAGGATAGTGTAATGATACAGACAGAGACCCATTCCAGAGTCTCCTCTGGTTCGATAAATCATCATAAAACTGAACCGCAATTATAATGCCACGTGGTCTGTTGATTGAACATCGAAACCCCACCCCTTTTATCTACATCTAATTATATTGGTATCGAAATGCCAACTACTTTCAGACACGTCGGTTCGGATCATCTATCGATCTTAGCATTCGGGTCAGAAAGACTGCTTCAGAGTTACATATCATCCGTTGTTTGTATCAGTGAATTGGGAGATAACGTCGCACCAACAGCTTATGTCATATAGTGAGTGTCCAGCTAATATGTGTCATCCGAATAGTAGTTCAAGCACGATCGGATGGCATTCATATATTTTTAGAGTTTGAAATGGGCAGGGTAGGTCAGAAAAGTGGCAGGGTAGGTCAGAAAAGTGGCAGGGTGTGGGTCAGAAAAGTGACAGGGTGGGTCAGAAAAGTGGCAGGGTAGGTCAGAAAAGTGGCAGGGTAGGTCAGAAAAGTGGCAGGGTAGGTCAGAAAAGTAGCAGGGTAGGTCGAAAAAGTAGCAGGGTGTGGGTCAAAAAGTGGCAGGGTAGGTCAGAAAAGTGGCAGGGTAGGTCAGAAAAGTGGCAGGGTAGGTCAGAAAAGTGGCAGGGTATGTCAGAAAAGTGGCAGGGTAGGTCAAAAGTGGCAGGGTAGGTCAGAAAAGTGGCAGGTAGGTCAGAAAAGTGGCAGGGTAGGTCAGAAAAGTGGCGGGTGTGGGTCAGAAAAGTGGCAGGGTAGGTCAGAAAAGTGGCAGGGTGGTCAGAAAAGTGCAGGGTGGTCAGAAAAGTGGCAGGGTGGTCAGAAAAGTGGCAGGGTGTGGGTCAGAAAAGTGGCAGGGTGAGTCAAAAAGTGGCAGGGTGTGGGTCAGAAAAGTGGCAGGGTGTGGGTCAGAGGGTGTGGGTCAGAAAAGTGGCAGGGTGTGGGTCAGAAAAGTGGCAGGGTAGGTCAGAAAGTGGCAGGGTAGGTCAGAAAAGTGGCAGGGTAGGTCAGAAAAGTGGGCAGGGTAGGTCAGAAAAGTGGCAGGGTAGGTCAGAAAAGTGACAGGGTGGTCAGAAAAGTGGCAGGGTGGTCAGAAAAGTGGCAGGGTGTGGGTCAGAAAGTGGCAGGGTGAGTCAGAAAAGTGGCAGGGTGTGGGTCAGAAAAGTGGCAGGGTGAGTCAGAAAAGTGGCAGGGTGTGGGTCAGAAAAGTGGCAGGGTGAGTCAGAAAAGTGGCAGGGTGGTCAGAAAAGTGGCAGGGTGGTCAGAAAAGTGGCAGGGTTGGGTCAGAAAAGTGGCAGGGTGGTCCAGAAAAGTGGCAGGGTGGTCAGAAAAGTGGCAGGGTGAGTCAGAAAAGTGGCAGGGTGTGGGTCAGAACAGTGGCAGGGTGAGTCAGAAAAGTGCAGGGGTGGGTCAGAAAAGTGGCAGGGTGAGTCAGAAAAGTGGCAGGGTGGTCAGAAAAGTGGCAGGGTGTGGGTCAGAAAAGTGGCATGGTGAGTCAGAAAAGTGGCAGGGTGGTCAGAAAAGTGGCAGGGTGAGTCAGAAAAGTGGCAGGGTGGTGGCAGGGTAGGTCAGAAAAGAGGCAGTGTGGGTCAGAAAAGTGGCAGGGTGGGTCACAAAAGTGGCAGGGTGGGTCACAAAAGGGGCACGGTGCAGTTTTAGCCGCGATTCGGTGCGGGAGGGGGTATTCTAGCACCTAGAAACTGTTGCTAAGTTACGGTGATTGATCAAAGAGGCATTAAGGCAGTACATATTAGTGAACATGGCGGGCGAGTTCTATGTATATGTATGCCCGCTCGAAGGCACCTGTTAAGGCTTATATATATATATATATATATATATATAAAAACATATTAGTTTTAAATATTATTTATTAAAAAAAAGGCAAGATGGCGAGGTTAATGGGCAACAGGAAGTCGTCATAGCACAGTGCTAGCACGTTCGCTTCAGGTGCGAAAGGCCCGTATTTCTAGTTCGAGTCTCAGCTGGAGCAGTTACGATTGTGCCCTTAGGCAAGGCATTTAAATTTCACATTGCCTCTTCTCTCTCCCTCGTTGTGATGGATTTCATCAGAAATGAGGTATCGATAGTGATTAATATAAGTTGTAAGAACTTGTTTCGCAATCGAGCTAAAATAAATGTGTATACACAATGGGCAACAGGGCGGGGCTAAGAAGGGCAGGGGGACCCATATTTCTACATTTCGCTGGAACTCATACAATTATATATCACTTTGCATAATTATGCCTGGCCTGTCTCTATCTATGTTAAATAAAACAATTAATACTTACAACCAAAAGCTCAGCCGGAACAGGCACCTTCATTCTGTCCTTGAATCTCTGATTGACCTGTACCTTGATGAGGTAGATGATGATCATGCATGTCAGTGCCATGATGAATGTGGGAACATTAGTCTCGGTGATATGGTTAAATATCACAGAATACGTCTGAAATAAATTCGTGCTGTAGTCTGAGATTAGATACATATATCGGAAATTTTAACACGACCCAGCTAATAACATACATACTTGTAGAGTAAAATCTACCTCGGGTTATTCTTCGATATACCTACCTTGAACTATGCTGCGCGCGCACCGTGTTTTGGCTATTCCATTTATACAATGGGGGTAAAGTTTTATGAATGAAAGGCACGTGATGTTTGTAAATACTACTGTGGGAATTCGCGGAAGTAAGCTATTTTTAGAATCAGATAATCTCTTGTCCGTCTTGTTTTTCTGTTAAGTAACGTTTCAGTTAATATTCTGTACAGTTTTATTTGACAAAATAAATAAAATTATTGATCAGTTACAACTTGTGTTCATTTATGCACTAGATTAATATTTTCCATAAACAATAACGTCATCACCCCTTACGCGGGAGGAAATTTCGAAAGCCAAATGTAGCGGAGTAGCATGGCGTTTGAAGAAAATACTCCTTTGATTCTCGTCTAAAATTATTAGAAGTAAGTCGTGTTAGAATCGAAATAATAAGTATCAACCGATATGCAACGGTTGATACTTATTATTTCTTAAATATAATACCATTTTAGAATTATAAATTTCCTTTTGTTGGCATACTATATAGTACATTATTATCCAGGGCTAACCCATTTCATTCTGTATACATTTAAAAGCTTTTGCAAACAACATAGACCCATATCAGTAGCATATCAGGATCTATGTTGTTTGCTACAAGTGTCTTAGCAAGATCATCTGAATAGCAAACAGTACCATGGCGGCTGATATGGCTCTATGTTCTTTGCTAATACTGTTTGAACGGTATCCAGAATCAAATGAGTTAATAGACAGATTCAATAATGAATGTGGATTCGAGTACTGATTAAATACGTGTAATTAAAACATATATGTAGTTGCTATAATATTACTGTCCGATTAGCGCAGTGGTTAGCGCGCTCGTTTCTCACAAATGCAACCCGGGTTCGATCATCGGACCGGGAAGTATGTGAGATGGTACGATGGTCGCCAGCTCTGACAGGTGGGTTTTCTCCGGGTACTCTGGTTTCCTCCAACACGAATGACCACATTTACGCTTTCATCCGCGCCAACGATAGTGATTAATATAAGTTGTTAGAACTTGCTTCGCAATCGTTGTAAAATAAGTTTAAACTATAATATTAATATATGTATTTATTACACATATGTCGTTACTATATACATGTAACTAATTACTACATACATACATGTAATGACTACACACGTGTAATGATTACCTAATGTGATGTATGCGGATGAATGGAACAGTATATATACTACTTATGATTGCTTTCCTCGTGCTACATGATAAACTTACTTGTAACTGTTCTAACTGGCTATACTATTTACAGTGTATATTTTGAGGTCCCGAAATATTCATTTTATAACATTATGTATTTTACGTTTAGTTATCGTCGCTACCGGTTGCCCATATGAGCGACGCCTCCTAAAGAGATTAGTCATCAGATTGTTGGAGGATAGTGCAATGATACATGCAGAGACCCATTCCAGGATCTCCTCTAGTTCTTTTACGTGCACGGTGTAAAGCACCGACACGAGACCTGGGTTGAAAGTCCCATCTGAAAGACTGTTAATTTTATTAGGGTCAGACGGGGGATCGAACCTGCGATCCCTTGATTTTACTCATTATTATATGGGAGGTTATATATACCATGACCACCAATATGACCCTTTAATTAATTGAGTATCGATAACTCTGCCTGGGCCTCAATGTGTTACTAGTATTGGCATGTAAACGTAAAGCGCGTGCATTGCTGTAAGTTCACCTGCCAGACGTGTCCCTAATCTAAGTCGGCCCAATGTATTTAAGAACTAATATATCATGCATCAAAACTACTAGCTAACTATCCGGGGGAAGCAGTTTAATACATATGTATTTATACTAATAATAGAACATATGTATAACTGTAGATGGAACAACAATAATATTACAGTACGTAATGGACTATCAACTGCGTATTTTTCACACAGACGACCAGCTTTACCTCACTAGCATAATTTATCAAACGCTTGTAGCCACTATACACGTAAGACGGTATAGCTTAAAAATCCGCCGTTGCTTAATTGCGTATCAATTTAGAAGTCTTAAATGAAATTACACATAGCTGTGTTAATTAAGATCACAAATACCTTAACGATGTGGAAGACACCGTCTGACCGTGGAATGTGAAGGTCGAAGACATATTTCACCTGACTAGTTGCTATATGCACCGCGGCACCGGTTGTCAATCCTTCAATCAACGGGTCTGGCATGTACGTGGTGATGAAACCCATGCGGAAGATGCCCATTACAAGCTAAGCAAATTATACAATGACATGGGTGATTAGCGAATATCACTCGGAGAACCTCGGCAAACTTCCCGTGCTGGTATTTGACACTGTCTGTGGTCAGGTTAAATTTGTTGGTGGATTTTTAATGAAATATTTGATGAATGTGGTCAATGCGGTCAGCGAGGTGTCCACGCCAATTGAGGATTGTTGTACACTTAACACACGCACACACGCACGCACGCACGCACGCACGCACTCACATGCGCAACCAGAAAAAATAACCCCGTTCCTACGACTACATGTTTTAAGAATGAGTTGTTCCTATCACATCGGCATCTTGCTTACAAAACAACAGCCTGGGAACAGGCGTCGATATATTTTGCCTGGTCAGTCAAATAAATATATTTTAGCACCGAGACTATTACTTGGGCCGTATTGAGCTTCTGTCATTTTGCCAGAAGTTAAAAAGTGAAAAATCGACAGACTGGAACCAAGGCTAGCAAAACAAGAACATATACATATATATTGTATACCGTTAACGGTTGTTAATAATTATAATTTAAAGTTTAAGGTGACTTATAGGTCCACTGGGCCGGGTGCTATAGTAAAATTATATATTTATTGTAATATTGTATATATGAACGCACATGTCACTATAATAAAACTTTCTTATCTTATCTTATCTATACAGTAAACAAGTTTCGTGTTTCGTATTTTACTCTAATTCGGAAATATATGTTATTACTTTCGATGAAACTTTCACTATTATTAAGACTATTCAGAAAACGTCCGTCCCCACGATACCAGGGAATATACCTTTCGATTTCCTAGAATTAAAATTGCAATTGAATCGAACACATGTTCCTGATACTGGGACAAGCATACAATCAATGCCATCAAAGATCGACAATAGATAAACTGTTGTTTATTTCTTTCAAATTTCAATTTATATTCCGCGATACTTATTTCTCCTGTGATTTTTACGTTTATTTATCGTCGCTACCGGTTCCCATATGAGCGACGCCTCCTGAAGACATTAGTTATTTTAGATGTTGGAGGGTAGTGCAATGATACAGACAGAGACCCATTCCAGAATCTCCTCTGGTTCTTTTACGTGCACGGTGTAAAGCACCGACACGAGACCTCGGTTTAACGTCCCATCTGAAAGACTGTTAATTTTATTAGGGTCCTAGATATGCATGCTACATATATACTGACACAAACAATGAAACTGTGAACTTGCCGTAGAGGTAAAAAATATACGCATATTTGGTATCAAATTGTGCCAAATATTGGGTAAATTAGTGCAATGTGTGAAGGTTTATTGTCATTCATTGATAGTAAAATCCATAATTCTAAAATTCGTAACGAAAATGTAACGCTCAATATAAAAGTGCACAGCTTTTGATAAGTGTCAGTACTGACAGACGGAACTGTAGTCCAGTGGTAACACGCTGGACTAGTAATCCAGGGATCGCAGGTTCGATCCCCCGTCTGACCCTAATAAAATTAATAGTCTTTCAGATGGAACTTTAACCCGAGGTCTCGTGTCGATGCTTTACATTGTTCACACAAAAGAACCAGAGGAGACTCTGAAATGGGTCTCTGTCTGTATCATTGCATTATCCTCCAAAGATCTAAAATGAATAATCTCTTCAGGAGGCGTCGCTCATATTGCCAACCGGTAGCGACGATAAATAGACGTAAAGCACACAAGTGTCGGTCTATATATAGCCAGTAACGCAATAGAATACCTCAAGTGTATGTAATATACACGAACCTGTATCAACCCAACTAACAAACATATCGATGATGCAATCACTAATTTCACGTCGTTGGGAAGGTCTACTTCTATGGGTTCACTTGGATCTGGTGAAGTCATATTGCCGATTAGGGCTGCTTTTGTTCCAATAGATCCCATGACTGTGGCAGCCATTGATGGCTCGTAGAAACGGGATATAACCGACCCTGTCAAGAGACTGCACAAGGCTACAGTACCTGCAATGTAACTACAGTGAAGTTTAAGAACATAGACCATCAAAGGCTGCCCGACTAGCGCAGTGGTTAGTGCGCTCGCTTCTCACCAATGCAACCCAGGTTCGATCATCGGACCGGGAAGTATGTGAGATGGTACGGTGATCACCATGTCGGACAGGTGGGTTTTCTCCGGGTGCTCCTGTTTCCTGCCACACGAATGACCACATTAAAATGTTAGGCTTTCATCCGCGCCAACGAGAGTGATTAATATAAGTTGCTAAAATTTGCTTCACAATCGTTGTAAAATAAATAAAGTTTAAGACCATCATTGGTAGAGGCGAGGCGGAAGGTTGGCCTATCCAGTCACGTGGTCCATTGTCAATCTTCACAAATGAGGCGAGGACATAAACAACACTCGTATTTCAATGCCTACACCAAAGTATGTTACCTAAAATAGTGTTCAATATATCCCTATCAACGTATCATTAGTTTCCACCAACCTATTGGTACTGGTAATGTGTGATTCAAATATAGGGTACTGGCACAGCAGTCAGAATCATGTCTCGATATAGTTATATAACCAAATCAAGATTGAATAGTGTACTCAGAAACACTAGTACCAATCATGTTTTTAATATATAAACCCTTTTCCTGCCAATCCGACAACAAAAGTCGCATTTGCAAACAGCATAGAGCCAGATCAGACGGCAGCGAGCGTACAAGAAACATCATCTTGGGAAATATGGTCAATATCCGTTATGTCAAGCTTCGGTTATGTCGAAGTATTTTGTTCGGTCCCGAACGAGTTTGACATAACGGATGCAGCCTGTACTCTTTATATCCTCTCGGCATACAAGGATTATAAGTAAATAAACATTAATTACATCTGCAATTATAATACAACTTGTCATGTTATGCTGCATTACAGACGGATCTGTAGTCCAGTGGTACACGCTGGACTGGTTATCCAGGGATCGCAGGTTCGATCCCCCGTCTGACCCTAATAAAATTAACAGTCTTTCAGATGGGACGTTAAACCGAGGTCTCGTGTCGGTGCTTTACACTGTGCACGTAAAAGAACCAGAGGAGTCTCTGAAATGGGTCTCTGTCTGTATCATTGCACTATCCTCCAAAATGACTAATCTCTTCAGGAGGCGTCGACCATATGGGCAACCGGTAGCGACGATAAATAAACGTAAAACACACATATACTGCATTAGATTATTCCTGCAGAACAAACTATCTGGTCGATCTGTATAAATAGTCCTCGATATGAAATCAAGCAACGTATGGGCACTAATATTGCTATTGGCGATGGATGCACGCACTAAATATATGAATACAGTCTACAATCGCTATGTCAAATCGGTTATGTCAAAAAATATCCGGTCATCTCGAAGCCAGATCAATGTCCCGTTTCAGACACTATCATTGTACATATCACTGGCTCCGTTTATACCGAATGTCGTTATGTCGAAGTATTTTGTTCGGTCCAGCGGAATTCGACATAACGGATGTAGACTGTATACTTATATGTATATATTCGATCTTCGCACTTACCCATGGACATATGTTTGGAAGTTCCGAACAGGACATAGACAAGTACTGGGAAGAAAGCCATATACAGCCCAACCACAGGGGGTAGCTCCGCCAGCAATGCATATGCCATACCTACAATACAGATTCAATTTGTAATATAATTCATAGAGGACAACCAGGTCGAACACATACGTTGCAAATAATGGTGAAAATAGTTTTGAAAAGGCAACATATTAGCAAGGATATATGCTTCCAAACTAAATTATTCAAAATAACATACTAGTCACACATATTACAATCTCTACGTTCTCAATATGCATGATAATACTTACGATGCCCACATATACATGTGACAGTCACGCTGATCCTGTACATGTGTTGCACTCAGGATGACCATATACATGTGAAAGTCACGCTGATCCTGTACATGTGTTGCACTCAGGATGACCACATACACGTGACAGTCACGCTGATCCTGTACATGTGTTGCACCCACGATGCTCATATACCTGTGACAATCACGCTGATCCCGTGCACATATAGCACTCAGGATGCTCATATACATGTGACTGTCACGCTCATCCATTACACATATGGCACTCAGGATGCCAACAGACATGTGACAGTCACGCTGATAATGTACATGTGTTGCACTTACGATGCTCAGATAGATGTGACAGTCACGCTGACCATGTACACATATGACACTCACGATGCCTACAGACATGTGACTTAAGATGCAACCGTGCACGTGTGACATTCTTGATGCCCCCACACTATGTGACACTTTCCATTACTTATCTCCATTCAAAACGTGTCAATACCTTGCGGAATTTGCATTATTCCTACAGTAAGACCAGCCACAATGTCGTTTGGTAAATCCAGGCGCCATTTGTACTTTCTCATACTTCTCCAAACCGGAAACCGCTTTGTGCAACATTTTCTTCGTGAAACTCTATCGCATGGACACGCATATTTGAGTTGTTTCCTAACAGAGAGTGGTACACTCACAGATGGGTCATCCGGGCATCTGTAGTCAGAGCGGAAGTCGACTGTCTTCTTGGATCTGAAAAGTGTACACAATAATTATTTCTATAGTGTGTGTGTGTTTTACGTTTATTTATCGTCGCTACCGGTTACCCATATGAGCGACGCCTCCTGAAGAGATTAGTCATTTTAGATTTTAGGAGGATATTGCAGTGATATAGACAGAGACCCATTCCAGAATCTCCTCTGGTTCGTTTACGTGTACGGTGTACAGCACCGACACGAGACCTCGGTTTAATGTCCCATCTGAAAGACTGTTAATTTTATTATGGTCAGACGGGGGATCGAACCTGCGATCCCTGGATTATCAGTTCAGCGTGTTACCACTGGACTACCGATCTTACCAGCCTTACGTTTATATTTGTACTTTCGTCAATCAGAATTTATATACATAAATATATACCTTGTACCGATTTCTAGTATGCAGTGGAGAGAAATTCAATAAGTTTTTAGCTTTCATTTCAATCCACTTGTATTTATTGTGTACATAATTATTTGCAGTAAATTATGTTATATAATGTCGAATAAATATATTTAAACCAAAGAGTCTACCAACGTAATAACATATACTGCTCGTTAATGAAAGTTCAAAGAAAGGGATTAGTTTGGTTTACTTTATTATGCATTGCATTTCCTTAAAGCGACATTACATCGCACAAAGCAAATAAAATGCATTTTCTTCACGTATAAATGCATTGCTACTACACAATCTTCTGAATACATTCGAACACTAACATTGAATCAGTAAACAGTGTTTTTGTGGTATACAAACTTTCAAACGTAAAATTAGGATTGCATATAACGGTCATCCACGCTCCTGAATTGACGTGTGTTAGTCTACAAATAAATGCATAGGCACACCTGTGAGATATCACGTTAATTATGTAGCATAACTCATGTTATTCAGGATAAACGCTTTGTATTACGCATGAATGTCGACCCTATCTACATTATTTTGTTATGTCAACAAACCGCGTATACGACGTTTGTTTATTTGTTGAAATACTCTATTCTAAGTTCTACTATATAATAGCAAATTCCATTCTGCAGACATTTGCGTTTTCGCCGATGTAGTATCGCTTTAAATAAATAATGTAAAAATGCACATACCTGTATCTAAATTCGTCATAGTCTACATTCTTGGCTTGTACATTACTCTCCAAGTACCAGGGTATTTCTGTGTCGTCAGTATCCAGTTCCATATCCCCACGTGACCCGAAATTAAAAATGTCACCGACTGCGTTAGTGCCAATATCATACACACAATTTACATAATTATACAAAGCCACTTACAATTAGTTTTGTTAATACAAATATGATACGATGATGGTTTCCACGGCTACAGATTCGTTTTAAATTTTCATTTTGTATGCTTCATACCATGCAGTCATCAGTCCGTCATTTTCCCATCAGATCTACTTGTTTTAATTTTGAAACTATATTTACTATGGTCAACATTATCAATGTACATTCGGCACCTATTATATGACTCATTATATAGACATGTGGTTTCTGTCGCATGGGAACTTAACTATGCATGCTGTCCGTGGCTTGATGTGAATGTACTATTTAGATTGGAAATAGATTATGTCGTGAGTAACATATTATTATTTTAATACGTTTATTTATCGTAGTCCCATGGATAATCTGGGTGACACCTCTGTGTTTTACGTTTATTTATCGTAGTCCCCTGGATAATCTGGGTGACACCTCTGTGTGTGTGTTTTACGTTTATTTATCGTAGTCCCCTGGATAATCTGGGTGACACCTCTGTGTGTGTGTTTTACATTTATTTATCGTAGTCCCATGGATAATCTGGGTGACACCTCTGTGTGTGTGTTTTACGTTTATTTATCGTAGTCCCCTGGATAATCTGGGTGACACCTCTGTGTGTGTGTTTTACGTTTATTTATCGTAGTCCCCTGGATAATCTGGGTGACACCTCTGTGTGTATGTTTTACGTTTATTTATCGTAGTCCCCTGTATAATCTGGGTGACACCTCTGTGTGTGTGTTTTACGTTTATTTATCGTAGTCCCCTGGATAATCTGGGTGACACCTCTGTGTGTGTTTTACGTTTATTTATCGTAGTCTCCTGGATAATCTGGGTGACACCTCTGTGTGTGTGTTTTACGTTTATTTATCGTAGTCCCCTGGATAATCTGGGTGACACCTCTGTGTGTGTGTGTTTTACGTTTATTTATCGTAGTCCCCTGTATAATCTGGGTGACACCTCTGTATTTTACGTTTATTTATCGTAGTCCCCTGGATAATCTGGGTGACACCTCTGTGTTTTACGTTTATTTATCGTAGTCCCCTGGATAATCTGGGTGGCACCTCTGTGTGTGTGTGTGTTTTACGTTTATTTATCGTAGTCCCCTAGATAATCTGGGTGACACCTCTGTGTGCGTGTTTTACGTTTATTTATCGTAGTCCCCTGGATAATCTGGGTGACACCTCTGTGTGTGTGTTTTACGTTTATTTATCGTAGTCTCCTGGATAATCTGGGTGACACCTATGTGTGTGTGTTTTACGTTTATTTATCGTCGCTACCGGTTGCCCATATGAGCGACGCCTCCTGAAGAGATTAGTCATTTTAGAGTTTGGAGGATAGTGCAATGATACAGACAGAGACCTATTCCAGAGTCTCCGCTGGTTCTTTTACGTGCACGGTGTACATCACCGACACGAGACCTCGGTTTAACATCCCACCTGAAAGATTAGGGTCAGACGGGGGATCGAACCTGCTATCCCGGATTACCAGTCCAACGTGTTAACCACTGGACAACAGATCCGTCTGTGGGTGACACCTCCACACATATACTAGTATTTAAAACACTGTCTTGACGTCATACCTTTGTACTTGCAGTCCAGTTTTATTAATATTGGACTGCTGTCAAAAGGCCTTCACATTATATCTAATCCTACGCGTAAATGTACGAAATTAACAATTTTAATTAGTAAGACCTTGTTATATAAGTGTGTGTTTTAAGTAAGGTATAAACCTCAAACGGATCCAATATGTAAATTATTGGTACTGTCTTCGGCGCTACGCGCCTCACACAGTCCAATATTTTACATATTGGTTCGTTTTCGGCTTATATCCTATACATATACAATACAAGATGATACAAAATACGCTTACATTCCAGAACTATATCTGGTTCTTTTACATGCTCGGTGTATAGCATCGATACACGAGACATCGGTTTATAGTCGCACCTCAACGTTAATATTATTATGGTCAGACGGGGGGTCGAACTTGCGATCCCTGGGTTCGCAATCTAGCGTCTATGGTTATTATATACTTGTACATAAACAACTTATGCATGCTTTAATTTGCATGCAAAGCAGAAATTAATATAGTAATTAGTCACTTATAGTTTAAACTTTATTTATTTTACAACGATTGCGAAGCAAGTTTTAACAACTTATATTAATCACTCTCGTTGTCATGGATGTGTGGGAGGAAACCGGAGTACCCAGATAAAACCCACATGTCCGATATGGTGACCATCGCACCATCTCACTCACATACTTCCCGGTCCGAGGATCGAACCCGGGTTTCATTGTTGAGAAGGGAGCGCGCTAACCACTGCGCTAATCGGACATCCACCTGTAATGTCCTGTATGTATAAACGTGTAGCTGCAAATGGTATACATTATTTGGAAATGATTATACAGTAATAGTTAATAATTATGAAGATAGTTTAATCTTGTCATGAACTTATGTACATGTTTAATACATTACAAACAGAAGCAATATTTTATTTTTATTATTCATTTATTATTTTATTAATCATGTTTTATTGTGATGCATTCAATGCGTGCTCGTACTAACGCTATATAAACTGTATAACATAAATGTACATTTACTCACTTATATATACGATACCCTGGATGAAATTACAGTGTTTACCGGTCGCTTGATCTGGAATATTATGCTCTTCAACAGTATTAATATGCATCAGATAAGATCACTGATAACGTATTGTATTGTTCAAACATGCGGTGCACAATTCTGTGCTACATACTGCTTAGTATGCCCACTGAACTATTTAAATTAACCTGACATAAGCTTAAAGCGACATTACATCGCGAAAAGCAAATAAAATGCACGAGTTCACGTATAAATGCATTGCTACTACACATTATTCTCAATAAATTCGAACACTAACATTGAATCAATAAACAGTGTTTTTTGGTATACAAACTTTCAAAAGTGAAAGTAGAATTTCATATAACGGTCATCCGCGCTCCTGAATTGACGTGTGTTTGTCATTGAAGTCAATACTAAACACGCGATTCTTTCGATTATAGATAATAATAAGAGTAGTCAACAAATAAATATGCATAGGCACACATATGATATATCACGGTAAATATGTACCATACCTCGTGTTATTCAGGATAAACGCGTTGTATTACGCATGAATGTCGACCCTATTTACATTATTTTGTTATGTCAACAAACCGCGTATACGACGTTTGTTTATTTTTTGAAATACTTGAGGCAACTATTTGAAAAAGAATTATACCATATAATAGCAAATTACATTCTGCAGACATTTGCGTTTTCACCGATGTAGTGTCGCTTTAAACAACAGCAGGCCAAAAGTACTTGTGTATTGGTGATGATTGAGCTTATTTACTCTCGCCGCCGGCGAACCATGTGGGCGAGCGTTACTTGTGTCTTGATGATGATTGAGCTTATTTACCCTCGCCGCCAGCGAACCATGTGGGCGAGCGTTACTTGTGTCTTGATGATGATTGAGCTTATTTACCGTCGCCGCCGGCGAACCATGTGGGTGAGCGTTACTTGTGTCTTGATGATGATTGAGCTTATTTACCGCTCACCGCCGGCGAACCATGTGGGCGAGCATTACTTGTGTCTTGATGATGATTGCGCTTAATTACACTCGCCGCCGGCGAACCATGTGGGCGAGCGTTACATGTGTCTTGATGATGATTGCGCTTAATAACACTCGCCGCCGGCGAACCATGTTGGCGAACGTTACTTGTGTCTTGATGATGATTGAGCTTATTTACCGTCGCCGCCGGCGAACCATGCGGGCGAGCGTTATTTGTGTCTTGATGATGATTGAGCTTATTTACCCTCGCCTCCGGCGAACTATGTGGGTGAGCGTTACGTGTGTCTTGATGATGATTGAGCTTATTTACCCTCGCCGCCGGCGAACCATATGGGCGAGCGTTACGTGTGTCTTACGTCACACTGTCTCCCTTTTTTATTGATTTCCCTACACATAGTGTTTTGTGTGTTTTTGTGTTTTTATTTTAAGTCGCACTGACAGCTACGGTCGTATGGAAGCTGGAATTGGTGGAGGAACATCCTAGGTGCGCAATCAAGCAACATTTCAGGTACGGACTAGCACCCAGATAGAACCACTGACCTTCCACACACAATCTGAATAGTTTCCACACATGGAATAATTTGACACTGGGAGTTACGATGCGAACCTACAGCGATGAGTGGCAAGTGATTTGAAGTTAATGACCGTAACCGCTCCGCCACGGAGCACCCCCTGGAGTACATCAGAGCAGATGTTTCCAAAGCATTGCCTAATATAGACTTCCGACATCAATGTTGTAACCGCACAGCAATGCTGTTTTAGGAGAGATTTTAATCGCATAGGATGGACGCAGAAATTGCGAAAATTGTAAGAAATCGCAGCTGGTGTATAAGAAGAACGTACTTTCCGGTCGGTACATATACCTTAGCAGTGCCGACAACCTTCAGCCCGGGTGGGATATCTGCCTAGGTTCGTTCCAATTCTGGTGTACCCTCACAATGAGCTCATATGTGTTGACCTCTCAATGGAACAGATAAATGAAGGCCACGACGGCCAACTCAAACACATTAACTCTTTCAGCGCCGAATAAATTCAGAGCATGTGCAAACAACAAGGATCCAGATCAGCCGCGGCGTAACGCCGCGTCTGATCAGGATCTATGTTGTTTGCTATTCGGACAGGTGCTTCAGCTCCACTGTCTGAAGAGCAATCAGCAAATAGCCTGATCAGACGGCATGTTCTGTTCTGTCCAATCGGGTTCTCTACTTTTTTAAAATGCGACATTGGCTGTGAAAGAGTTAATCTCTACGTCGAAGCGTACATACACGAACCTAGACAGCCAGAACCACGGTCAATATTACATTTAAACATTTAGATATGCTTTACGATCTCCCAGTATGGAGGCATATATCGACGAAGGTCAGACCTTCGAGATCCGCCTAATCAATGACATAATGTCAAATTGACGGCGTAGAAATTATCAGAATAACACATTACGACTCGATTGGCAACGGGGTGGTTCGTTTATAATCAGGTGTCAGGCGCGTAGCTGCCATTAGGCCAAAAGGCCCGGGCCTGCACATCATTTTGACCAAAAAAAATAAATATATATATATATAGAATTGTTATTGCTTTTGATGTACATGTATAGCTAAGCAGAACAGTGTATTATCTTGTTTATTTGTTATAAAAACACGTCCGAATTTGTCTTTTAAATGCAGCAGAATGCGGGAAATTGCATCCTAAAAAAAAAAGGGGTGCATGCCCTCGGACCCCCATAGCAACCTCGTTCGCTACGCTCACTCAACATTATTTAACCGCGCCTGCACATAATATGCTTCCTGGCTACGCCCCTGGGTGTTGCTCAATATATGCTCTCCAAAATGATACCGGAAGTAGACTGAACGCCGCACGTACAATGCCTACTGATGATACACTTGAGTTGCCCACAATGACACTACGCGATTCTCTCACGTCGGTTTGATGCTCGACATACACACACCATTGCCACTTTCTTCGGGCTGCCAATGTACACTTTATTAGACAGACAATTATAACACAATCCAATACGACGAGGACAGTGATGGGCAAATGACTTGAGGTCAATTAACCACGCAGCCACGTGTTTATATGTATGTGTCCTGGATATATTGTTGTCATCGACTATACTTTAACCCGGTCATCGCATAGCTGCTAGAATAACCACATCGCGGATGAAAGCGTAAATGTGGTCATTCGTGTGGGAGGAAACCGGAGCACCCGGAGAAAACCCACCTGTCCGATATGGCGACCACCATCTCACTTACTTCCCGATCCGAGGATCGAACCCGGGTTGCATTGGTACAACCACTCTGCTAATCGGACAGCCACTAAGTACTAGTATACGTAATTAGAACAGTTTAGAAATGATATCGTCCGTAACGCTTCATATACTGACGCCAATAAATACTGTGCACTTTTATATTGAGTGTTACTTTTTCATTACAAATTTTAGAATTATTGATTTGACTGTCATGAGTGAAGAAAATAATCCTTCACACATTGCACTAATTTACGCAATATTGAAGGTTGTCTATACGTAAATAGTATATAATGTAGTCCCAATAACAAATATAGTTAATTTTTCTTTTTGGTAAAAATGCATTTTCATGACAGGCAGTGTATAGTTTTTGTATTTTTTGAGAAATTATGTGACTTGAGAAGACTTCAGACTAGTTGATGTGTAGAACAGATGTGGTATACGAATTCAGGCCATTGCAAACTGAAGGTTGGTATACTGTATTATTTGGCGGAGGAATACAGTGTGTAAACACAGTGACGTTATTCACAGGCGAGCACTTGTTATTTGAAACCTAAAATTTGAAATACACTTGGTGTGTTTCACGCTGATTTGAATACCTCTTCACAGTGGATGTGGTATCAGGAGAAATGAAAGATTGATAATATACTGAGTCAAAAAAGAAACGATACCAAACTAAAAATGACGTAAAACGGATAAAACCATAGAAAGGTTTAATATATTATTACGTATCAGTACCGGGTATCTTATTGCAACGTCAGCCAACCATAAACACAGGTAAATAAACACCCGATAATCCTGGAACGCCGAATTTCCGATTTGCACGTGCTCCTCAACAAAGACAACTTCCTACACATGTACAAATCGGAAAACCGGTTTATTGTACTGGTATTGCATTATCATCGAGGAAAAACACCTTACATACCCATTGTTACCTCTAACAAAATGCCTAGGCTAAACCGCAATCAGAGAATGCGTGCCATTGGCATGATTGACGGCGGTTTACGTCAGCGTGACGTCGCAAATCGACTCGGGGTTACGCGGATCACGATAACACGTCTACTTCGACGTTATCGAACACATGAATCGGTGGACGACCGTCCAAGATCTGGTCGACCACGTGTGACGACGCGTGAACAGGACCGTCACATACGGACGTCACATTTACGTGACCTGTTCCTACCTGCTACGCACACAGCTGCCGTTACTCCTGAGATGACCAACAATCGCATCAGTGCACAAACAGTCAGGAACCGGCTCGGTGAACGTGGCATTCGTGCCTATCGGCCATACGTTGGACCCATCCTGACACGACGTCACCGTGACGTACGGCGGGAATGGACGACGGAACGTGCTCGCTGGACTCGGTTACAGTGGAATTCGGTGATGTTTAGCGATGAATCGCGGTTCTGTTTGCGTCGAGCGGATGGCAGAGTGCGGGTATACCGCAGACGCGTTGAACGTTACGCCGACGCATGTGTACGTCAGGTCGATCTGTTCGGGGGCGGAAGCGTTATGGCGTGGGGCGGTATCACCTTCGGCAGTCGCACTGAACTGTTAGTGGTGGACGGGAACCTAAACGCCCAGCGGTACTGTGATGAGATCCTTGCGCCAGTTGTTGTGCCGTTCTTTAACGCCAACAGAAACGTCACACTGTTCCAACAGGACAACGCCAGGTGTCATACTGCTCGGATTTCCACCACATTATTGGAGCAGAACAATATTGAAACCCTGCCGTGGCCTGCTTTGTCACCAGACTTGTCACCCATAGAACATTTGTGGGATACGTTAGACCGCCGCGTCAGACGACGTCAGCCGGTAACGTTAAACCAACTGAGGGATGTTTTGCGTCAGGAGTGGACAAATATTGACCAGCAAGAGATTCAGACACTCTTCCGTTCGATGCGACGGCGGTGCATTGCAGTGAGAGACGCAAATGGTGCCCATACTCGGTATTGACGTCTGTGTGAAAACTCCATTAGACCCCTGTCCGACGAATTACGTCATCACGCAGCAGACAGTTTCGGAGGCTCATTATGCTTTATAAGCTCCTCTTTCAAACATGTTGGACTATCATCTTATGAATATTCAAAGAATTTTCTTAATAAATGTTGAAATTATAGACACATAAACACCAGGTATCGTTTCTTTTTTGACTCAGTATATAAATGAACAGACTGTATGTTTTTACTTTTTACTATGTATTTAATAGGCAATTTATTTGTTGTTTTACAACCTTGAAGACGTCCAAATTAGCCTATACTTGTTTCTTGCAGGATATTCATTGTACCTCTAAGTCACGTGCACAGGTTCTTATTGGTGTCAGTATATGTATGTATATATACTAAGTTGACAATGCTTCACCAACTTGATCAGGATAATCAAAATAATATTAACTGTCATTTGAGCATGGTCAGGCTACGGACATGTATTGTATTGCCAGAAATGTCATTGACTTCAAATCACTTAGCCATCACGAATTCATTGATGTGAGGAATATATCCAGCTGGCTTGTGGAAGGTCGGTGATTCTACATGTCGTCCGTGTCGGCAATACTGGCAAAAATAACAGAAGGAGAATTGCTTGCATGTTTTACGTTTATTTATCGTCGCTACCGGTTGCCCATATGAGCGACGCCTCCTGAAGTTATTTTAGATTTTGGAGGATAGTGCATGATACAGACAGAGACCCATTCCAGAGTCTCCTCTGGTTCTTTTACGTGCACGGTGTAAAGCACCGACACGAGACCTCGGTTTAACGTCCCATCTGAAAGACTGTTAATTTTATTAGGGTCAGACGGGATCGAACCTGCGATCCCTGGATTACCAGTCCAGCGTGTTACCACTGGACTACAGATCCGTCTGAGAATTGCTGACTTAAGCTGTCGACTTTTATGTTCCTTTAAAACACAGTCGTATCGTCATACCTTTGTACTTGCAGTCCATTATTATTAATATTGTACTGGTGTGAAAAGGCCAGAGTATTATAATAAATCCTACACGTACGTGTACGAAATTAACATTTTTTATTAGTAGGATCTTGTTATATAAGTGTGTTCTAAGTAAAATATAAGCCTCAAACGGGTCCAATATGTAAAATGTTGGTACTGTCTTCGCCGCTAAGCGCCTCACACAGTCCAATTTTTACATATTGGATCGTTTTGGTTATATCCTATACATACAAAACAAACAACTGTACTACCATGCTGCAACATTAGTTGGTGTCTCCGATGTCCTCTTACTTCATTGGTGTGTAGACTAGCTTTATCCATGCATGTATACTAGAGGACATAGAAAACGCACACTTCGGATATGTGTGTTTTTACATGAAAAACAATAACTTCATAAATACATAGTTTTTAAACATTTTGGAATATTTGTAGTTGTTCAGTTTGTGTTTTGTTTGTGTAATTGAATTTGATGAAATCCTTCGTATTTCGTTTTCATGTAATAATAATCATATAATGTAGGTGTGCGTTTTCGTTGTCCTCTAGTAGATCACATACAAATGTGGTTCATACAAATGTTTGTTCGATTGCCACACAAATTTCGTTAACATTAGCTTAATCGCTCTGATGGAATCTATCGCAACTATGGAAAGAGTAGAGGAAGTGTGCATTGCAGATTCCTGCCTATGGACATCAGCACTGTTGTTCTGGTGGACCTCGAATCCACACATCTCGCTTAGTAGCCGGACATCGTATCCATTACATAACGGAGTCTACACTGTCCAGTGTGTATAAGTTTATCAATATAGTACAGACTAGACAATGCAGGACAGCCCAATCTTTAATTGAATATTCAGGCGGATGGAAATTTGTTAAAACAGTGTGTGTTTATTTATCCTGCGATCCATGGATTACCAGTCCAACGTGATAAGCACTGTACTACAGATCCATCTGCTTGTTAAATGACCAACACATAGAGGCACATTGTCTGTATACACGGAACACGTGATGCATTCAACAGTAATTTATTCAATACAGTAGTCTAAGTTCGTTAGATCATTAACAACACATTAAAATTAACAATGCAACATACATGTATATATATATACAGGCACTAATGATATACAAGTGAAACGAAACGATATACAAGTGAAACGAAACGATATACAAGTGAAACGAAACAATATACAAGTGAAACGAAACGATATACAAGTGAGAACAATAGCAGTATAAAATACTACGTGCATTAAGCACAAAACAGTTATATCAGCTAATATATATTATATAACACACTAAACAGATTAAATCGAAAAATAGAATGACCACCTTCATCTGAATACCAACACAAGATTATCGTCCCTAATTGTAAGTGGATCCGTATGCGAAATGTCACAGTAATAGCTTTGATAGTAACGATTGTGTTTTTATTTGTTTTTATTTAAGTTTAGTTAACGTCGCTACCGGTTGCCCATTTGAGCGGCGGACCGTTTACCTAGCAGCACCTTCCTGGGCAGGCTCCAGCGGTTAACCAGTACTTGGTGCACCAACCTCCGTAAGAAACTGTCAACATTTTCATATAAAGAGACACGGTCTGAGTGGGGCTCGAACCCGTGACCATCAGTGATGATAGGTTACAGTGGGATACAAGTCAACGACCTTAACCACTCCACCACGGACGTTATGTGTACAGTGTGCCCGTAGGCAAGGCATTTAAATTCCACATTTCCTCTTCACTCTCCCTCGTGGCGATGGGTTCCATCAGGAATGAGGTCTCGACAGAGTGATTAATATAAGTTGTAAGAACATGTTTCGCAATCGAGCTAAAATAAATTTGTATGAACTACTTAATAGCTATGATGGTTTTTGAGAAATAATAATAAATCATGTAAATTTGGGCTAAATTTCGAATTCAACGTCAATGGTAGGGTGGGCACTTAGTGTGGGTGTAGATGCAAGATTTTAAATCAATACATTTGACTTGTTCTGAGAAATTATGTCTGAGTTCTGTTTTGATGCATAAACGAACCAGGGGATATTCTGGAATTGGTTTGATCGCCCGTCTGACCCGAATAAAATGTACAGTCTGTCAGATGGGACATTAAACCGAGGTCTCCTGTCAGTGCTGTACATCGTGCACGTAATAGACTCAGAGGAGATTCTTGAATTGGTATCTGTCTGTATCATTGCACTATCCGCTACAAATCTAAAATTACTAATCTCGTCAGGAGGCGTTGCTCATATGGGCAACCGGTAGCGACGATAACTAAACGTAAAACACACACATAAGGCACATGTTAGCAACTGTTATGATATATATAAATAGTTACATGTATCATCTACCAACAAGATACAATGTTACGCAAATAAGACTGACACCTTTGTTGTTTGACTAGTTAATATAATTATGCAATATAAATTAACATCTAAACATAACATCTAGCGATCATTGGTCCCAATGTATAACACATTAAAACACATGTAACAGATGTTTGTGATGGAATAATTGCATTGGACCCGAGGTAAAATATGTCAACGTTCGTCCCATTGAAGACAATTTACTACTGGGGTGCATAAACTGTTTCCGGATGCACTACCGTTGCCAGCTCTCCATTGTCCGCCGTAAATTGAACTGTCTCCAGATACACGGCCATTGCCAGCTCGACATTGCCAGTCGCAAATCCCGCCAAGTAATCACATGTGATTCAACTGAAATAGAAAGGTATAAGCATCTAGATAGTTAATAAACGTAAACTCTGCTTAGATTATAAGATTATAAAATGATATAATACATATATCATAATAGTACAATTGTTATGCATAGGATATAAGCCGAAAACGATCCAATATGTAAAATATTGGACTGTGTGAGACGCGTAATACCTTACTTAAAACACACACTTATATAACACAATCCAACTAATTAAAATTGTTAATTTTGTACATTTACGCGTAGGATTTGATATAATAATTGACACCAGTCCGATATTAATAATAATGGACTACTCAAGTACAAAGGTATGACGTCACGACAGTGTTTTAAGATGGTATAACCTTGCTTAGTATGACAGAAATTATAATGTATCATAGCATGTTACAATACTCTATTGTACTTAATTTGTTTTCAAATCACGACAGCAAAATGACCAATTACATAATATAATCATTGTATGTCGAGAGAAATTTTAGTTTATACAAATTTATTTTAGGTCGATTGCGAAACAAGTTATTTCAACTTATGTAAATCACTCTCGAGACCTCATTCCTGATGGAATCCGTCGCCACGAGGGAGAGAGAAGAGGCAACGTGGAATTTAAATGCCTTGCCTAAGGGCACAATCGTAACGGCTCCAGTGGGGCGCGAACTCCGAGAGAAATATATATATATATACCTTAAACTTATATATATATTAGAACTATTTAATCAAGCAAACAGAGTAAGCAATGTGCATTAAAATAACTACACTTTATCTCAATAAACGGTCTGTTAACTGTATTGATCTATCATTGTTATTAAGACAAATTACCCCAAAATGGACAGTCGTTTAGCGAAATATAAACATTTATAGCGAACACAACATTTCAGAAATATGGGGCATTGTTCAGAAGTGTATATGATTTAGTGCATTATAGATACAACTCAAATTATAGATTAACTGTTTCGTCCTATGATATAATATATTGATAACAAATGTGTACAGATAAATAGCCATTGGATATACTGTAGGATAATTGTCGAGATTTAGTAATTTAATAATTATAAGATGAGAAAGTAGATTAACATTGATAGCATGTTGTGCAAAAGAAACAACGATAAAAACAGAGGAATCAACTTAAGAAGATCTACATACTTATATTGAACCGTCTCCGTGGCCTAGTGGTTAAGGCGTCCACCTACGGAGAGGTAGGTCGATGGTTCGAACCTCGTTAGAGGTTTATTCTGATATGGCCGGTTGGTGAGCCGCCAGCTAGTTAAATAATTGTTACCGATTACCTACCAGCCTGGCGCCAGGCCAGGCATACAAGCATAGGATTCTGGAAGTACTGATGTTCATAAAAAGGGGGTGTCTCATAAGTCAGAAATGGCTGGCCCTTTAAATAGGCACTACAAACATCTTATTCTACTTTTACTTTTACCTATTTGGAGTATTCAGGGACAACAACTAACCGATGTCTCTCATTCATTACCTCTAATCGAAAAACAATGAAAGTTGTATGATTTAATCAATCCACTTACAAGCAATGACACATTGAACACTAGTAACTGCCGTGTATCATTCATATACTCACACGAAAAAGAAAGAAGCAATAAATAGGTAAATTTAGTATAAAAATGTGCATATTTATTGGCTGAACGATGTTTTACTTTTAATTGAAATTTAATAATAATATAAGTATATAATTTTCCCTCTAACCAAGTGCACACTTTATTTTTCGTGTGGGTATATATCTAAATGTATCTGCAACATTCTCCTGTAGAAAGGAGTTATGTAATCGATTGTTCCCGTATAGTTGTACTTACTTACTTACTTACTTACTTACTTACTTACTTACTTACTTACTTACTTACTTACTTACTTACTTACTTACTTACTTACTTACTTACTTACTTACTTACTTACTTACTTACTTACTTACTTACTTACTTACTTACTTACTTACTTACTTACTTACTTACTTACTTACTTACTTACTTACTTACTTACTTACTTACTTACTTACTTACTTACTTACTTACTTACTTACTTACGTACTTACTTACCTACGTACTTACTTACTTACTTACTTACTTACTTACTTACTTACATACTTACTTACTTTCTTTCTTACTTACTTACTACTTACTTACTTACCTATGTACTTACTTACTTACTTACTTACTTACGTACTTTCTTACTTACTTACTTACTTACTTACGTACTTACTTACTTACTTACATACGTACTTACGTAATTACTTATTTACTTACTTACCTACGTACATACGTACTTACTTACTTACTTACGTACTTACTTACTTACCTACTTACTTACTTACTTACTTACGTACTTACTTACGTAGTTACTTACTTACCTACTTATTTACTTACTTACTTACTTACCTACGTACTTACTTACTTACTTACTTTCTTACTTACTTACTTACCTACGTACTTACTTACTTACTTACTTACCTACGTACTTACTTAC
>CM026391.1:70505690-70609711 GCA_014843695.1 Archivesica marissinica
CTTACATACTTACTTACTTTCTTTCTTACTTACTTACTACTTACTTACTTACCTATGTACTTACTTACTTACTTACTTACTTACGTACTTTCTTACTTACTTACTTACTTACTTACGTACTTACTTACTTACTTACATACGTACTTACGTAATTACTTATTTACTTACTTACCTACGTACATACGTACTTACTTACTTACTTACGTACTTACTTACTTACCTACTTACTTACTTACTTACTTACGTACTTACTTACGTAGTTACTTACTTACCTACTTATTTACTTACTTACTTACTTACCTACGTACTTACTTACTTACTTACTTACTTACTTACTTACTTACTTACTTACTTACTTAATACTACTTACTTACTTACTTATTTACTTACTTACTTACTTACTTACTTACTTACTTACTTACTTACTTACTTACTTACTTACTTACTTACTTACTTACTTACTTACTTACTTACTTACTTACTTACTTACTTACTTACTTACTTACTTACTTACTTACTTACTTACTTACTTACTTACTTACTTACTTACTTACTTACTTACTTACTTACTTACTTACTTACTTACTTACTTACTTACTTACTTACTTACTTACTTACTTACTTACTTACTTACTTACTTACGTACTTACTTACTTACTTACTTACTTACTTACTTACTTACTTACTTACTTACTTACTTACTTACTTACTTACTTACTTACTTACTTACTTACTTACTTACTTACTTACACGCACGTTTAGACTTAGCCTCGGAACAGGCGTCGATATATTTTGCCTGTTCAGTCAAATAAATATTTTTAACACCGAGACTATTAATTGGGCCGTATTGATTTTCTGACCATATCTTGCCAGAAGCTAAAAAGTGAAAAATCGACAGACTGGAACCCAGGCTGGTGTATACTATAAATAAAGCACATTTATAATTATATGTCAGTAATACCCGTATATGCCGTTCATTGGGGGGACACTTATTTATTTAGTTTAAGGTTTTTTATTCCCAATAGAGTAGAATAAAAATTCATAGTTCAAATTTATTTGTTTAAATCCAGAATGTCTCAGACCACATGTGGCATATATGTACATATAAACAAATATGACGAAAGCAAATCACTGTATCAATATATCTAATTAATTATGTAACAGTAAAGCAACTATTTATATGCATGACGTGTTAACTTACTGTAAAAGCCCATAATGCGTTTGTTATTATTTATTTATAATACACATAATTAGACCTATATTTGAATTGATCGGAAATAGAGCTTAGTGTACAGGCGGATATGTAGTCCAGTGGTAACATGCTTGACTGGTAATCCAGGGATCGCAGGTTCGATCCCCCGGCTGACCATAATAAAATTAACGGTCTTTCAGATGGGACTTTAAAACGAGGTTTCGTGTCGTTGCTTTACATCGTGCACGTAAAAGAACCAGAGGAGACTCTGGAATGGGTCTATGTCTGTATCATTGCACTATCCTCCAAAAATCTAATATGACTAATCTCTTCAGGAGGCGTCGCTCATATGGCCAACCGGCAGCGACGATAAATAAACGTCTTATAATATTCTTATCGTGTATTTATTTATATATTAGCGAAACATTATTTCTACAAAGTAAATAACAATATAAGTATAACGGAAATAAAATAAATTCCAGTCCAACTTACACCGGAAAACAAAGGCTACAACAATAAACTATTTAAGAATTATTCAAATAAAGATAACTAGTGAAGAAACAAATCAGGTGAGATCATAAAATACATAGGTATACAGCAAGAACCTCGGTGTAGATGGGTACACTAAACAGTGGGATATGGGGTTTAAGATGCACCAACCGTTATATTGCTCGCACAGAAAGTCATACCAAGTATAATGGTGTTAACTATTCATGGTGCTACCTAGTCAGCAAACACATATATACAAGTATAGTGACACCGAGAAAGGATCGCCTTTGCTTGAGAATGACTGGATGACAGTCGCTGAAGTAAACCCTGAAGTTTCTTATCATACCTTGACAGAAGTTAAAAAGTGAAAAATCTACAGACTGGAACCCAGGCTAGTTTATACTATAAATAAAGCACATTTACCACCGAACGGATATAACTTTACTTTACCAAAGGATATAGAAAACGCACACCTACATTATATGATTATTATTACATGAAAACGAAATAGGAAGAATTCCATTAAAGATATATCACATCTTTATTACAAAACACAAACTGAATAACTAAGAATATTCCAAAATGTTTAAAACTATGTATTTATATAGTTATTGTTTTTTACTTAATAATATACGAAGTGTGCGTTTTCTATGTCCTCTAGTATATATGCCTACAACAGGGACAGCAACGCTGACGTTATCACTGCGATCTATATAATGAAGTGTTACGACACGTCTACTTATTGCTAATTGTTATTCTGTTCTAACAATGATAAGGAATTACAACAGTGGTGACCTTCCCATATCCTACTATGTTAGAATCACAGTAAGCACAACACCAAGAACACAAATATCATAATAAATATAACACAAGAGAGTTGTGTTAGTGTATGGTTGCAGGGTGGTCCGCAAGAGAGGTGTTAGGAAAGGGTGCCCACGCAACTCACAAAGCTGACTCTATAGCCAGTAATGTATCGTCCTCCGCCGCATCTGGATTGTTATTTTCACGGTACATCATTCTCTGTGGATACTATCAGTGTACAAAATATATATTATATTCTAACACGACTCAGCTAATAACATACATACTTGTAGAGTAAAATCTACCTCGGGTTATTCTGCGATATACCTACCTTGAACTATGCTGCGCGCGTACCGTGCTTTGGCTATTCCATTTATACAATGCGTGTAAAGTTTTATGAATGAAAGTCACGTGATGTTTGTAAAAAATACCGTTGGAATTCACGGAAGTGAGCTATTTTTAGAATCAGATAATCTCTTGTCCGTCTTGTTTTTCTGTTAAGTAACGTTTCAGTTATTATTCTGTACAATTTTATTTGACAAAATAAATAAAATTATTGATCAGTTTTTGTTCATTTATGCACTAGATTGATATTTTCCATAACAAATAACGTCATCACCCCTTACGCGGGTGGACATTTCGAAAGCCAAATGCAGCGGCGTTTGAAGAAAATACTCCTTTAAAATTATTAGAAGTAAATCGTGTTAGAATCGAAATAATTCGGCCTTCGTGATATATTTCTACGCATAAGAACTTCACACTCGGGTTATTCTGCGATATACCACGGTTGATACTTATTATTTCTTAAATAATGTAATATGAACAAGTATGCTCCCGTCGTGCATTTCGTTTGTCGGCTAACATATCACGAGCTTTGTCGAACTTGACCTTGCACGACAATAAGCTTGCTCCCGTCGTCCAATAGGCATGTGCATTTCGTTGCATGCGTGCGAACATATCACAAGCCTTGTCGCACTTACCAAACACGACAATAAGTTGATGACCATACCCGCATGCAATATATACTATTTTCTTGTAACTTTTTAACAATGATGATAACAACTTACAATTACATATCATAATAACATTATATTATTGTCACATGTCTACATAAACATAAAACCTGAATGTTCGGGAAGAGCCGTAACTAATGTAGCTAGAACTTGTGGTCTGTCCCGTTTGCCTTTATTTAATTTGTCGTGTTTTGTATTCAGATGTATATGTAAAACGAATCGAGCAATAAAATAAGTATGACTAAACTAATAATCATATACATATACATGATATTTTCAAAATGCAAAATGATTGGGTTACAGGTTTTGAAAACATTAGCAACAGTCCTTTCCAAAAGGCCACATTTACTATCAATTTGTTCCCATATTTGTAGTACTAATAAGTAAGTTGTGCAAGAAAATTATTGTTTAGATGGTATATGGACCACGGGCTATGTTTAACAACTAAAAATAATGAACAAGAAGAATTGAAGGAAATAAAACGTTTTAATAGCTGCCCTAATAAGATGCGTGGCTGGCTCTCCCCGAAACCCCAACCCCAGAACAATATCGGTTATATAAGTTATAAAGACAGAGATATCTTAATAAATGCAATGTACATACACTTATTATATAGGTAAATACACAATAACAATATCCTTATGTTCAGTGTTATTTCTTGTATTTATTATTTGCAAATAATCAGACAATTGTACTTATACGAATTGTCTATATATTTATATATTACTTATGAAATTGGACATTGCATGGAATTATCTGTTGTCTATAGGAACTTCGCAACGTTCGCTGTAACCGGAGATATTGTCTGTTTCAAAGCCTATGGACATACATATTGTTCTCACTGGATTGGTACTTTTCAATCATATATAAAACTATGCTACGTCCTTCACCTACACATACATTTACACATTGCCCTGCCTAACTGCTTACCTATTGCTCAAATCCTAATTCCATTTTGTTTTTATTCCTATTTTTATATAGGCCATAATGTAAATTTATCTAGTTGTCACAATCACACCTGTATGTGTTTCTTCACATACCTTAATGAATAAATTGACTGAAGACAACTGGAGAAAACAACAAAGCTAAGATTTTACATTTCAAAATTTGCTAAATCGAAATTAATAAATATTGTGTTTTTTAACTTTTTTTATTCAAATTTTATATAGGCTATAATGTAAATTAACGAGATGTCACAATCACACCTTTGTGTGTTTCTTCACATACCGTAATGAATAAATTGACTGGAGAAAACAACAAACCTATGATTTTACATTTCAAAATGAGCTAAATCGAAACTATTTGATCAAATTGAGACTTTGATTTTCCGAATATAATTGTCTCCTCGATATTTTGACCTTCGTTTTTAACTAAATTGCAATAGAACTCTGTATGGGGTGCAGTTTACAATTAGGTAACGCAGTTAAGCAAGGTAAGCATTTCCATCAAAGACAACACGTAGTTACCTTTAAGCCGGTGGCTTGCTTAATATTTGTATTTATAGTGACTGCGTTGATGGCATCGTCTACAGTGAGATATAAGCGATCTTCGTATATCTTTATAATCTCCATACATTCCAGCACTCTCCATACTTCATCTGCGGCAAACGTATTTACATTTAAATAAAGGATATTCATCAAAGTGTATATATAATAATGAAGAGGTTATTTGTTCTGTGCAGTAGCATGAACGCCGTTCACTTCTTTGTATCCGTATACGTTAATTCGTCATTTCCAACAATGGCGTCATTGGTTCTTAAAAAATGTATTTCATGATATGAATGTTTGCGAAATAATGTTCAGTATATAATTTATGCCATGGAATGCTAAGATATAAATATATGAAAATAGAAACTAAAAGTGACGGGTCTGTGTGTTCACTGGTGTGCGAAAAACTATTAATTCATATCCAGTGACGTCATTATGTAGAGAAAACAGAGTTAATGTACGACGTGTATTTTAAATTATACAGAAATAAAATCCGACCAATCATTTTTATATTAGAAAATGCATCCAGAAAACAGCAATCATAAAGAGCACACACGTCATACAATTACGGCTAAACGTAAGTTATGAGAGAGCAGTTGATATATGAGTCTATTAACATCGCAGACGGGAGTGTTTAAACGTAATCCGCCAGATCGTGTATAATGCATGGATAATACTACTAGGAGAAACACGTGACTACACCTTGGGTGTGGTAACTTATATAGCAGCTTCTAAGAGTCATTTAGATTATAGCAATATTTTAGATAAGTTTTCTATGCTTACCATTGACATTACTGAGCAATACTTTGACGTTCACCGAGTCGTAGTCTTCCAGAAGCTGAAAGAGGTAATACAAAATGTTCATGTCGTCTTGTCCTTGGATCAGTATAGCCAACACAAACAAGCTATGTTTCCTTGGACCATTATATAGCACATTCATAGACAAGCTATTCAATATGTTTTCTTGGACCATTATATAGCACATTCATAGACAAGCTATTCAATATGTTTTCTTGCACCATTATATAGCACATTCATAGACAAGCTATTCAATATGTTTTCTTGGACCATTATATAGCACATTCATAGACAAGCTATTCAATATGTTTTCTTGCACCATTATATAGCACATTCATAGACAAGCTATTCAATATGTTTTCTTGGACCATTATATAGCACATTCATAGACAAGCTATTCAATATGTTTTCTTGCACCATTATATAGCACATTCATAGACAAGCTATTCAATATGTTTTCTTGGACCATTATATAGCACATTCATAGACAAGCTATTCAATATGTTTTCGTGGAAGTCGTGATAGCGCAGTGGATGCACGTTCGCTTCAGGTGCGAAAGGTCCGGAGTTCGAGCCCCGCTGGAGCCGTTACGATTGTGCCCTTAGGCAAGGCATTTAAATTCCACATTGCCTCTTCTCTCTCCTTCATGGCGATGGATTCCATCAGGAATGAGGTCTCGAGAGTGATTAACATATGTTGAAAGAACTTGTTTCGCAATCGAGCTAAAATAAATTTGTATAAACTAATATGTTTTCTTGGACCATTATATAGCACATTCATAGACAGGCTATTCAATATGTTTCCTTGGATCAGTATAGCACATTCATAGACAAGCTATTCAATATGTTTCCTTGGATCAGTATAGCACATTCATAGACAGGCTATTCAATATGTTTCCTTGGATCAGTATAGCACATTCATAGACAGGCTATTCAATATGTTTCCTTGGATCAGTATAGCACATTCATAGACAGGCTATTCAATATGTTTCCTTGGATCAGTATAGCACATTCATAGACAAGCTATTCAATATGTTTCCTGGTACCATTATATAGCACATTCATAGACAAGCTATTCAATATGTTTTCGTGGAAGTCGTGATAGCGCAGTGGATGCACGTTCGCTTCAGGTGCGAAAGGTCCGGAGTTCGAGCCCCGCTGGAGCCGTTACGATTGTGCCCTTAGGCAAGGCATTTAAATTCCACATTGCCTCTTCTCTCTCCTTCATGGCGATGGATTCCATCAGGAATGAGGTCTCGAGAGTGATTAACATATGTTGAAAGAACTTGTTTCGCAATCGAGCTAAAATAAATTTGTATAAACTAATATGTTTTCTTGGACCATTATATAGCACATTCATAGACAGGCTATTCAATATGTTTCCTTGGATCAGTATAGCACATTCATAGACAGGCTATTCAATATGTTTCCTTGGATCAGTATAGCACATTCATAGACAGGCTATTCAATATGTTTCCTTGGATCAGTATAGCACATTCATAGACAGGCTATTCAATATGTTTCCTTGGATCAGTATAGCACATTCATAGACAGGCTATTCAATATGTTTCCTTGGATCAGTATAGCACATTCATAGACAGGCTATTCAATATGTTTCCTTGGATCAGTATAGCACATTCATAGACAGGCTATTCAATATGTTTCCTTGGCTCAGTATAGCACATTCATAGACAGGCTATTCAATATGTTTCCTTGGATCAGTATAGCACACACAAACAAGCTATACAATATGTTTCATTGGATCAGAATAGCAAACACAAACAAACTATTCAATATGTTTCATTGGATCAGTATAGCACACACAAACAAGCTATTCAATATGTTTCATTGGATCAGTATAGCAAACACAAACAAGCTATGCAATATGATTCATTGGATCAGTATAGCACACACAAACAAGCTATTCAATATGTTTCCTTGGATCAGTATAGCAAACACAAACAAGCTATGCAATATGTTTCATTGGATCAGTATAGCACACACAAACAAGCTATACAATATGTTTCATTGGATCAGAATAGCACACACAAACAAGCTATACAATATGTTTCATTGGATCAGAATAGCACACACAAACAAGCTATACAATATGTTTCATTGGATCAGAATAGCACACACAAACAAGCTATTCAGTATGTTTCCTTGGATCAGTATAGCACACACAAACAAGCTATTCAATATGTTTCCTTGCACCATTATATAGCACATTCATAGACAAGCTATTCAATATGTTTCCTTGGATAATTATATTGCACATTCATAGACAAACTATTCAATATGTGTCCTTGTACCATTATATAGCACATTCATAGACAAGCTATTCAATATGTGTCCTTGCATCATTATATAGTACATTCATAGACAAGCTATTCAATATGTTTCCTTGGATCAGTATAGCACATTCATAGACAAACTATTCAATATGTTTCCTTGCACCATTATATAGCACATTCATAGACAAGCTATTCAATATGTTTCCTTGCACCATTATATAGCACATTCATAGACAAGCTATTCAATATGTTCCTTGCACCATTATATAGCACATTCATAGGCAAGCTATTCAATATGTTCCTTGCACCATTATATAGCACATTCATAGACAAGCTATTCAATATGTTCCTTGCACCATTATATAGCACATTCATAGACAAGCTATTCAATATGTTTCCTTGTACCATTATATAGCACATTCATAGACAGGCTATTCAATAATTATGTTTCCTTGAACCATTATAGCACATTCATAGACAAACTGTTGAACATGTTCCCTTGGACCAGTATATAGCACATTCATAGACAAGATATTCGATGCTTCGGAGGGTTTCATCAATCAATTGTCTTGGTAATGCTGAAGTAACGTTACATGGTGCTTACCTGTTTCAGAACTTTAGCACCAACGGAATCGATGAAGGTAACACCAGATAGATCGATAACGATATGGTGCAATAAGCTGCCTTCTGACAGAGCGGTAAGAATGTTGGCATGTTTAGTTGATCCGCTCCACGATCTTGCAGGATCATTGACATCTACGCTGTAGTTTAAGCTTTGTTTGGATCCCATCTCATTGGATTCCGTGACAAGTTGCATAGTACTCTGCAAAGAATAAACACGAGAATGTTTATTTTCAAACTCCAGTAGGTCAATATGACCCATGAGGTACAACAATATACAAAGAAACTATTAACAAATAGTGGTGACAATGATGTGGAGATGGCAAAGTATGTACTACAACATGATTATATAATGATCGCATTACAATATCCCTGTACATAAACTCACTCAATTTCTAATTATTTCATCAATGTAAGATAAATACAAAGTCTCATTACATATTATTTCATGTCCGTATTTCAAAAGCTTTATAAATAAATACACTCAATGTTCTAATTATTTCATTATTACCACCTGTAAATAGTTTTTAATTTATACATAGTTGGTCTTTTCCAAAAATATTTAATTAATATATTTCATTCTTATGTCTTTATATATTGAACATTCTAGTAACACAATCATGGTATTCATCTTCTAAAACATTACATACTGAGCATTCTCTGCAAAGAATAAACAATCTAATCTATACTCAACAACATTCCTAATCGGTCATCTGGTGTTTTATAATATATGGAGTCAACTAATAATCGTACAATATAAATAGTTTCATATTGACATTTAATGCATTTTACCTGTGTTAGTGGTCACCTCTATTCAGCAGCCACCTGTATTAAGCAGCCAGTTTCCAGATTCCCAATATGTTGTTTTATTATACATTTGACCTCTATTAAGCAGCCACCTGTGCTAAGCAGCCACTTTCTGTGATTCCCTTGGCTGGCTGCTTAAGACAGGTTTGACTGTATTCAGCAATTAATGAATAACGATCTATTATAAAATATATCAAATAGGATTATATGAATATTGATATTATATGGTTATTAGGCCATAATAAAATAAATCCTAGATTTTCATCCAAATTTTTTTGAAAATGGGGGCGGGGGGTGAAATTTTATTTTTTATTTTATATTTTCAGGATATCGATATTTATGCTGATAAAATGGTGTTTTGACAAGATTTTTTTTTTTTTTTTCAAATAGTAATAAAAAAAATCGGGGCGGGCCCTAAAAACGGGGGCGGGCGGGGATGAAAATCTAGGAAATATTTTATTATGGCCTTAGGTTGATCTAAATAATGTAGAACACAAGGTGACCGAGTAGGAATTGTGTTGAGTGTAATGAAAATAGTATAGTTCATGACCCAAATTCGCAAATACGACCTCTCCATCATAGGGGGTACTTCTGGTCATAAGAGCGCCGATATTAACCCAGATAATCACCCACAGCGTGCACGTCGTGACCTAGGTACAGCTGAGAGCAGGAAAATGGGTCAAGGTCTTCGATGATGCCAGCCTCATTAACGAGACAGAAGAAGTCTTGTGACTCATTATGAGTAACCTTAAAGTAACCTCCCTACTTTGTGAGACAGCGATGCTCGGTACTGTAGACGGCGGATAGCTGACAGGATGTTTTCAGCCTGATCCTCGATGGAGACGACAGCGACGAGGACCCCAACGAAGAAACCGGAACCATTCTTGCTGATGTGAGTTGACAAATGGTGGAGGATGTGGCCATAAAGGTGACAGTTTAGGCCATGTCACCCTGGACCAGAGGAAGAGGAAGCCGCCTCAGGATGTCTACCAGACTTCCAAATATTATTTGTTAGAAATTAATTTGACATCCATTGCGTGGTTTCAGGGAAGTTAAGAGTTTAATTGTTTCATTTTGGTTACAATGCCAACAACATTACCGAGTGAGTCTAGAACAGTTGCAAAACCTGGATAGATGGAATTTCAAGGATGATATTCCTACGCAGTTTACACTTTATGCATGCCGACTTTTGTTTGTTGTAGATGCATTAGATGTAGATGGAGAGACGCCATAGGAACTCTGCGGTGGGTATGACTCCTCCCCACCCACACAAACCAACTACAAATATTGTGCGGCGCTCAAGTAATATACTTGGATGGAAGGAACATTATATATATTACTTATGATTGCTTTCCTCATACTACATGATAAACCCAATTGTAACTGTTCTAACTGGTTATAATATTTGCAATCTATATCATGAGGCCACCGCAGATTAATTAATGTTAATACATAATTTATGATGGATTATATATACCATATTGATCTCAACAATTAACTGATTATCGATAACTCTGCCTGGGCCTCAAATTGTTACTAGTTCATACACATTTATTTTAGCTCGATTGCGAAACAAGTTCTTCCAAGTTATATTAATCACTCTCGAGACCTCATTCTTGATGGAATCGATCGCCACGAGGGAGAGAGAAGAGGCAACGTGGTATTTAAATGCCTTACCTAAGGGCACAATCGTAACGGCTCTAGCGCGGCTCGAACTCCGGACCTTTCGCACCTGAAGCGAACGCGCATTCGCTGCGCTATCACGACTTCCAGTATGTACAGGAAATATAACAGTAAACCCCATGAATTGCTGTAAGTTCACCTACCAGACTTGTCCGTAATCTAGGTCGGCCCCGGCAATGTTTTTAACCCCAAAAATTAAAATCATCAATGTGTCTTACATCTCTCGCACGCACTGCGTCATGTGCCTTTCTCATTCTCTTCATCTGTTTCTTGCGTTTCTCTGGTATGACGCCGGATAGCGCGTAAACTTGTTTAGCAAATAAGGAACCATTTGCATAATACAATGGTGAGTTGTATCCGATTACCTTCACTCCCGAGACGGACTGTGTCTGCAAACATGACAACAATAATACACAGTTGCCCAGTATTAAAACTTTTATTTATTTTTACAACGATTGCGAACAATATTTAACAAATAGTAGTTGACGCGGATTTAAAAGTAACTATGTGGTCATTTGTGTGGGAGGAAACCGGTGTACACGTAGAAACATGACATGTCCGATCTGGCGACCACCGTACCAGCTCATATTCTTCCGGTCAGAGGATCGGATATCAATACACAGTAAATGTATGTTTAATCTCATGCTATGTATCGTTAATTAAAGTCACCACTGGATATATGTAACAATTAACGCAAGATACTTTAATTTCCTAGGATTTCACGTACACAATAATACAACAGTATTCGTTTTAAATAAATGGTGGGCACAGCATATATAAGCTTAGATAGGCCATCACTTACGAACCCTACGTCGTAAATATGCACGCAATGTGTGTCTCTCTCCACAACGTACCTGTATGTATTGTGAGCTATTTTCGAATACATGTACAGCATTAATTTTCTGCAAGTTTTCTGCTTTTGTTCTGAAATATGTAATTGCATATTGAGTAATGCGTATTGTAATGAATTACTGATGAGTATAGAGTTTGTAAGTATATATATAACCAAATCGTAGAATAGCATTAAATTGCTTACATTAATTTATCCCATAGCTTTGCTTGTATTCAATGTAATACAGTCATATCATAATTTCTTATATGTACACACGTGTACCAACACCTGGAAGGATTCTGATTGGTTGAGGGAATACTCCTTATACTTGATAAATTAAACTTTAAGATATGCATATTTCAATCGGCACATAATGTTAATGATAAGAAAAGCTATGATTTAAAAGAGGCATCGATGCAAGAAGTATCGATGCAAGCAAGTATGTGCTGTCTAACACTTAAAGATAACGCTGCTTTGCGTAGTGACGTCATGACAAGTTGGTGACGGCACGACAAGTTGGTGACGGCATGATAAGTTGGTGACGGCATGACAAGTTGGTCACGTCATGACAATTTGCGCTGACACTTAAAGTGACACTAAAATGAAAGTAGCAACGTTATTTATTTAACCGAGCGAGCTATGGTAATGTGATAAAAGGGATATTACCAATACCAATACCAAACATTTTATTCCACACAAAACATTATTACAATGTTTATAGTAGCATACACATTATAAGGGAAGACATGGAAATATATAGATACCATTTTTCTGAAGGTCATATACAAATCCAGAAATATAATACAAAGGCTATTACAATCATGATGATTTCATACCATATAACATTGTGATGATATCACACAATATTGTATACACAGACGGGTCTGTAGTCAAGTGGTAACACGTTGTACTTGTAATCCAGGGATCGCAGGTTCGATCCCCCGTCTGACCCTAATAAAACAGTCTTTAAGATGGGACGTTAAACCGAGGTATCGTGTCTGTGCTTTACACCGTACACGTAAAGGAATCAGAGAAGACTCTGGAATGGGACTCTGTCTGTATCATTGCACTATCCTCCAAAATCTAAAATGACTAATCTCTTCAGTGGGCGTCGCTCATATGGGCAACCGGTAGCGACGATATATAAACGTAAAACACACACAATATTTTATATGGCATAAAATCACTACTCATGTAAGAGCCTATATATAATTCATGATGTTTGCGACAGATATGCTTACTTGATTATATAGTTATGTTTACCTTTGTGAGCGGATAACTATGGTGAAGAAGGAGAACAGCATTCCCAATAAAATTCCATAATCAACGTGAAGTATTACCACGGAAAGGAAGGTCACAACCCATATGAGCTGAAATAACAGACACGCCCGATTGAAGATAACCTCAATGGTGCTAACAACTGAGGCGTAATTGGTTAATTCCAGCGCCTCAGAACGACAAGCAGTGGTTTATTCCCCGATAGTCAACGCCAAGACCAATATTATTTCCATTCTAAGATGGTCCAATATAATGTTGTAAACGAATAAATATGTGTGTTATTTTGGCTCATACGCCATTTATCATCACTATATTTCGTGTACTGCTGGATATTAACACTACAAATCCTGCCCAGTCGCTGTATTCAACTCCAATGTAAAATTCAACAGCCATTGCCGTGGTTTATTGCAGATTTAACAACAGTAGATTTGTTCATTGTTTATGCGAATAAAATATCAAAATATTTCAGAATCGCAATTATATATCAATTTTTTTTTTTTTATTACGTTTATTTATCGTCGCTACCGGTTGCCCATATGAGCGACGCCTCCTGAAGATATTAGTTATTTTAGATGTTGGAGGATAGTGCATGATACAGACAGAGACCCATTCCAGAATCTCCTCTGGTTCTTTTACGTGCACGGTGTAAAGCACCGACACGAGACCTCGGGTTAACGTCCCATCTGAAAGACTGTTAATTTTATTAGGGTCAGACGGGGGATCGAACCTGCGATCCCTGGATTACCAGTCCAGCTTGTTACCACTGGACTACAGATCCGTCTGTATATATATCAAGTTATTTTAGTATCCCTATTATATAATTACATAAAATTACGCAATATATAGTTGTTAAAGGTTGTGCATATTTATCCATCAATACGTTTTCACGGGGGGCAAAATTCAACAGCCGTAGCCGTGGTTTATTGCATATTTAACAGCCGTAGATTTGTTCTCTCTTTATATGAACAAAATATCAACATATTTCAGAATCGCAATTATATAATTACATAAAATTACGTCTAATAAAAACCGGTGGTTCAACTTCAACAACAAAAACTATAAAATTGAATGAAAGTATTGTGTTTGTTTATCATACTATCATACCAGGGTCATTAACTCTGTCACATCTCATTCACAATATCATTTTCTGAATGTCATTTAGCAAATGGTAGTGCACTTGGCGGTCCATTTTCAGGAAATGAGAACTTCGATGTAATTGTTTTATTTCCAAGTACTGACGGACGACCTGTCCATTGTAGTACTTAATACGTTAATCGTAACTGTTCACCATAAGCTAAACGCAAATTGATGTATGGTGCATGTACATGTTGTTCATAACGTGGAAATCTCTTATCGATATTGATTGAAAGGCAACAGCTGTCCAACACATGACAACACAAACTTTTACACAGATAAACTAAATAGTGTGTATCCAATCTATGCTCGCCATGCACACTAGCACGTAGCCTACAGTTGTTGGTAAATTGGACACCTCACTATCGTCTTTCAGATGGGACGTTAAACCGAGGTCTCGTGATATATCTATTTAATATTGTGTTCAATGATGAATACTTAGTTGTTTTTATTTATGTGTGTTGTTGTTTGTTTTTAATAAGACTTAGTTTATACAAATTTATTTTAGCTCGATTGCGAAACACGTTATTTCAACTTATATAAATCACTCTCGAGACCTCATTCCTGATGGAATCCATCGCCACGAGGGAGAGAGAAGAGGCAACGTGGAATTTAAATGCCTTGCCTAAGGGCACAATCGTAACGGCTCCAGTGGGGCTCTAACTCCGGACCTTTCGCACCTGAAGCGAACGCGCATCCACTGCGCTATCACGACTTAATAAAGTGTATATCTCTCTCATAAGTGTTTGTTGAGATTGGTGTCCATTACCATACCACCATATTACCATGCATGTTTCACTTTGTAATGTTTTGTATTGATGCTTTGTTCATGCGCCAGAAATGGCTTATTACGACATAAAGATATATCAACCATGATCAAACAGTGACGGCGGATACGTTTCATGGTGCTTAGCTGATGTCAGAATATATTGTATATATTGAACCAAATGTTAATGATGACATAGATACTGGATTGTAAATGCAGACTGATAATGAACACAGCATAACACCACACCCAATAAGATCAAAAGAATACTACTTATATCATAATACATTCCATACAAAGCAGATCTGATCAATACTTACAAAGTCGTAGACAGATGTTCTATAAATCTTTGGAAGATCTAGGAATTGCAAAAATAAACTTCTTAGGGCGACGAGGATGATTGATGCAAGAACACACTGCAACAGGATAAAGGAATCATTCATAGCAATATTAATCAGATATCTAATCTATACATCTAGACTAGTGATTTGCGAACTGCACACATTTCGCTTCCGTGTGGTACTCAGATTACGATGATTAGATAGCGATAGACGATAAGTTTGTTGATAATAAGACAGTCATATATTGAAATAAAATCATTCACATATCCAATTGCACGATCACAATAATGAAATAATAAAGATGAGGCGATTAGTTTAAACATTATTTATTTCAGTATTTTAATTTTGTAGAATTCATGTAATCAAGAAATGAACATTTTACATATAAATTAACAGCAGTAGACTGAAAGGGGTTAGAACGAAAGAAAACTTAGATAGTTCTTCTCCCTATCAATTGATTGATATACAATAGGCAGGATAATAATATATTATATATATATATAATAATGAAAATATGTGAAATCTATTCTATGTATATGCTAAAGAATTTCAGAAGTTATTGTATTAGTGAGTCAATAGTTTTGGATGTTAAAAAGAAAATGGTTAATATTTAATGAAATATTTGAAGAAACCTCAAGAACTTGAACTATCAAATTGGAGCACGAGAAGAAGACGAGATTAGTATAAAGATTAGTATAGAGGGTCGAGAGCAAGACACGTATTAATTACAATCATATGGTCCTTTACTTGTCATATACTTACATTTGGTAAGGATTGAAACAAAGGGCCAATGGAGACAATAACAATAAGCACCAAGGTTGCTGACACAACACTGGCTAGCTGAAAAATAAATAACGATATAACTTACATTTAAATAAATAATAAATAAAATAACCAACAAATAAACAAACAAAACTATTGCCAATTATGTTGTTATATAATTATGTCCAAAAGTACATAGAGTCTGCATCCGTTATGTCGAATTCCGTCGGACCGAACAAAATACTTCGACATAACCGAAGTTTGACTTAACGAAATTCGATATGAACACATCCAGTTATATGTAAATGATTGTGTCTGAAACGGTACTTTAATCTGACTTCGAGATAACCGGAGAATTCGACATAACCGACTTCGACATAACGGATGTAGACTGTATATAAATGCAGATGAAGCTGCTGCACTTGTTATGCTATTCATAAATATTATTTTAAGACAACTGTTTCGAAGTTTTCCAATGGTGTCTTTATAACCCATACTGGTTGCTATGGTAACGGTAACTCATTGCACTTAATTTTGAATTAACCAATTTAGAGTTTTGAAAAGTTGAACGAGCACGTTTTACATGAAGAGATAACACCAACTAAGGACGATTTAATGGTACTCACAATTCTGTTAATTGTTTGGAATGTTTGGAATGTTTTCTCAGCATTTGGTCTTATTTTATCAGAAAAAGTAACATATTAGGATTACAATATCATATACCTCGACAAACAATATTTCCAGTAACTAAAACTATTCAGTCACATATTAGGGTGACAATATCATATCCCTCGACAAACAATATTTCAAGTTACTAAACAAAGTTCAAATTCTTTTACCTGCGTTCGACCACCAGCCGATTCTTGCACGGAACTTCTTGACACAGAAGCAGCATACGGGTAGCACGAGAAAAATGAGCCGAATATGTTACCAGCACCATATGCAATCAGCTCCTGTGTGTACAAGATGACATACGTATGAGACCACGGTCACCCAAGACTATATTAAAAGTACGATACATTAGTTCAAAGCAATTTTGCATATCGTCTGTACAGCTGCATGCCATTGGTCTGGATAGCAATACTGATAGCATGGCATCGAATTATTGACCCAAGATTATGTTAAAAGCACGATACATTAGTTCAAAGGAAATTTGCATATCGCCTGTACAGCTTCATGGCATTACTTTGGATAGCAATACTGATAGCATGACATCGAGTGATTTAACAAGAGATACCAGAGACATTTCCACACACTAAGTGAATTGCATCGATTGCCACATGTATGTGGGATGCAGTAATCCAGAGTATTGAAGGTCTAGACCCGAATGCACGTCATAATAAATATATCTTCCTGAACATAATTAGTGTTATAAAGATCACGTCAGGAGGCAGTGGTAGAGTCGTTATAAAGACTACATTGCTACTACTTCGCATCGATACCTAGTCGTGTATATAAACAACAAATTGATTAACCCCACCTTGTGAAAGTCTTGTGAATCACAAACTAAGGTATGAATATATACTGACACACTATGCACTTTTATATTGAGCGTTACATTTTCGTTATAAATTTTAGAATTACAGATATTACTATCATGAGTGAAGAAAATAATCCTTCACACATTGCACTATTTTACCCAATATTTCGCATATTTTGGTACCAAATGTTTTTTCTATAAGGATATAAATGTTACCTCTAAGGTGAGTTCATAGTTTCGTTTTGGTGTCAGTATATATACATGCACAGAGCAGGTTAGGCAGTGGTTAGCAATATCTCATATAGTGGTTAGCAATATCTCATACAAGACACTTTTATTTAGATGGATATGCATAGCAAAGACATAGCACGACATTGAACGATTTATCAGGTGATAGGACCATCTCACTAAGTGAATTATATTGATTCTCGGTAAAACAAAAACTATGAAGCAACGAGGCGATTGTAGATCAGCATTTTGAAATTGAATGACACTAATTAATGTAGAGCTTTAATTTGATTGGGATTAAACAAACATACCTGATTAGCGTCATAGCTGTATCCATGTTTCTTGGCCATCAGGGCAGCAAGGCCAACGCTCTGGGAGAATGCGACTATTGCCATGATGAACACGTCTGCAGTGTACACACTTGTTGCTGACAGACTGGGTATCGCCGGCATAGGCAATCTATAACACAATTTAGAATGATTTCAAATATGTCTTAATAAATTCAATACGATTAATGCACTAAAAGAGCGGACCATGTTTGGTTTGGAGTTTTAGAAACCATTTGGTGACTTAATGCAATGCAAACACGTACTAATAATAGTAATTAATAATAATGAAGTTGATAGTTTAAAGTATTTGGACGCTTTTTCCTTCATCAAACGTTGGCTCTGTCTTAAACGTGTATATGAACTGCCAGTGAACTAATTGGAAAGACAAGCGTTTGTCACCCATACGTGTATTTCCAGTAATACACATACATTTCAAATGACGTCACGAGCATCTGGCTTATTGCAACGCATGATTGTGGAGTGTTGGAAGTCAGTCACGTGGTAATTGTTCTGGCGCTTACAATCTATACAGATGTCAGTTGATTGCACGAGTATCTGGCTTACCCAAGCGATACATAAATTACAACAAGAATACATATGTGGCCGTTTATCCTGTTTCCATGTGCTTGTAAAAGCTTTATTGATATGATGTGTACACTTTTGACCCACATGATGACGGCTTCAGGCGGTATTTGGTCACGTGATTGCAATATAATCATGTATTATAACATATAACGGTATTAAGCCTACACTACACTGAAGACATATAGCATAAATAAATGTTATAAATAAATGTTGTATATATCGCGTTATCATATATTATATATGTTTTTATTACAGACAATTTACGTTACCCGGCAGGTATCTCTCCAACGATTTTCATGTTGTAATGCTCGGAAAACTTTAGGAAATAAGACAATGCGGTTCCGGCAACAACCTGAAATAGAATGTCATGTAGAGATATATGTGTGTTATGTCAAATCAGATGCATATTGTACTTTTTAAAACTATTTATCGTTCCGTTGACACGTACACAATGGCGGCCAATTATAAAGTTTTATCAATATTGCAGTGCCTCGCTTTCGATTCAAGAACGTCATTAATTTAGTCACGTGCTAATATGCCTATTAATAGGATTAACGATAACCAATAATTACACGGAAAATTCGCCGAGTTTCCCCAGGCGTTGATATGATCATAAACTCGATACGGCCAAATTAATGGTCTCGGTGTTAAAATATATTTATTTGACTGTCAACTTAGGCAAAATATATCGACATCTGTTCACAGGCTACATAAAATGCAGTATTGCGAAATACTAGTACCCTCTGTCTTGTGTTCCTAGTCCCAGAAACGACCCATCTTCATTTACTTGTTTTCAGAATATGATCAAAATTATAAATGGTCGTACTGTATGTATAACCTATATAAACATGTGATGTAAAGAAATGAATATAACGTGTTACCTCTGCCAAGGATCCACGACTTCTTAGCAGTATTTTTCAGCATTTGTGGGATAGAGCAAAATGGAAATTGAGCAGCGTGGCGGAGGTATGTCATTGCTCTTGTTGAAAATCAAATATAAATTACATGTTATTTTCTCTGACATACTTACAACAAGCAGCTCTATTGGAACTGGGAACTTCAGTTTGGCTTTGAATCTCTGATTGACCTGCACCTTGATCATGTAGATGGTGATCATGCATATCACTGACATTAGAAATGTCGGAAGATGTGTCTCGGCGATATTATGAACTATCAAAGAGTACGTCTGAAAAAAGAACACACCTAAATTATTACTAATATATCTAGTTTGTTGACGATGTGTATGTATGGTACAACTCAATTAAAGCTTATTATTATTTAGGGATGACAACGAATATCGATTATACTATTCGAATATACGGTCGGGAAGGTATTCAAATATTCGAATATTCGATAGAATTATATCAAAACCTCATAATCACTCAAACTCTTATAAAAATTGCCTAACTAACCTAATTTCTGGTAAATGTCATCTTCAAATGATTATTCAGATTGATATTGTACCCGAATATCTTAAATCCAATTTGCATAGATTGCAACTAGCAGTTTTCTTATTCTCAGAGCGATTGAAGAATTTCCAAATAGAAAAACCAGAATGTCTCTCATTGTTAACCTAAATAACCTTCCCACAATTTTAACTCCGACAGTAGGATATTTAGGCAAACGAAACGCTTTCGAATATATTGTAACTGTATTTTGCTGCACATAAATTATCAGTTCGATTCTTATTCTTGTTTTCATTATTGATATAGAGTTTGTTTGCAACATTTATGTTCTAATCTCTTCAGAAGGCGTCCGCAACCGGTAGCGACGATAAATAAACGTATAAAACATACAAACCTTTATGATCTGGAAGACACCGTCAGACCGCGGAATGTGAAGACCAAACACATATTTAACTTGACTAGTTCCAACATGCACCGCGGCACCGGTTGTGAATCCCCCAACCATCGGATCCGACATGTACGTAGTGATGAAACCCATACGGAATACGCCCATAACAATCTGTAAAAAGAGATAATAATTACAATGTGCATGCATATGTATATTTAAAATTCAAGAAGGTTTCAACATTTAGAGGTTATTAAACCGCGGAGGTGGGCCATTTGTGGATATTGGCGCACACTATGGAGATATTGGCCCGAGGGCCGTTAGGCCCGAGAGCCAATATCGGATAGGTGCGCCAATATCCACAAATGGCCCACCGCAGCCGTTTAATAACTTCTTTATTGCATACATAGCCGTATGTTTCTTCTGCTGTTATTTGCTTATTTCGCTCAGCCATTTTACCGTCAAGAGACAACAATCTGTCAGACAACGACTTTAGTGTTGCTTCGGCGGCCATGTTTACACAATGTAGTTACTATGTTGTTGCTACCTGTGACACGTGCTCGTGATTCGTTCTCGGCGCGTGCCCGGCCAATATCGATATTGGCCCGGCAGAGCCGAAAATCAAAATATATTGCCCGCGTCGACCAGATATTTTGCTTTTCTACCATTAAATTTGTTACTATTTATAGTAACGTATGCAATAATTTAAACTATTTGTTTGTATCTAAACATTTAGTCCATTCCTCTTGTTATGTTGTTTTGACCACGGGCGAGTTGAAAGGAATAAAACTGGTACACAGTTTATCTCTACCCATAATGCATGTTGTGTATGTTTTAAAACTAAATAATGACAATTATAATATGACCTACAATTAATGCAATATATTTATATTCACCTGCACCAATCCAACTAAAAGACATATTGATGACGCAATTGCAATTTTCACGTGACCAGGAAGCTCTATTTCTATTGGTTCACTTGTATCAGCAGATGATGACGTAGCATTTTCTATAAGTGAAGTTGACACGTTTATCCCTAAGAATGCGGACGCTAGCGCGGGATTGTAAAAACGAGATATCACGGATCCTGTCAACAGACTGCATAATGCGACAGTACCTGAAATATAAGTGAATCTTGTTTTATACATTTTTCTCTGTTTAGACCACAGGCACCAGACACAAAAAAATTTTTTATTTTTGGCCTATGGTCATATAGTAAGTAATATATAATAAAGGCAACCAACGAAATTGAAACATGCATGCAGAAACATCGACGAGAAACTAGGTAAAAACGACCAGATCACTGATTTGCCCTCGTGGTCCCGACCGGAAGACCTTTTTCTATCAACAAATACTTTTTATTTCATCGAGATCGATCAAATAACACCTGAACGGCGCATTGTTTCATCGGGAACAGCAGGAAACGAAAAGTTGTCGTTTTGGCTGGGCGATCGGTTTTTGGCAACATACGATGTGAATGAATGCTTTTTTCTCATTGGTCAAAAATGAAACATGTAAATACATATATAAACAGCAGCCAATGAAATGCCGCTGTATATTCACCGCGGATCTTATCCAAAATGGAACAATTATTGAATTTTACTTTTGTTTTGTATTTGATTCCTGTATTGCTCTGTTGGATCTGCACGCCGAGGCTGCAAACAACATGATTCGCGAGAGAAAGATTCCATTTAACGAAGTATGAGTGATTTTTAGATGTTATGAGTATTACACTGGGTAAAACGTCGAGAAAACATTCCGCCAAATCAAAAACCGAACACCCAGCCAAAACGACAACATTTCATGCCCTGCTGTTCACGATGAAACAATGTGCCATTCTGGTGTTATTTGACCGATCTCCATGAAATAAAAAGTATTTGTTGATAGAATAAGGTCTTCCGGTCGGGACCACGAGGGCAAATCAGTGATCTGGTCGTTTTTACCTAGTTTCTCGTCGATGTTTCTGCATGCATGTTTCAATTTCGTTGGTTGCCTTTATTATATATTACTTACTATATGACCATAGGCCAAAAATAAAATAAAAATTTGTGTCTGGTGCCTGTGGTTTAGACGGATTTCATAAACCCAATAATAATTCTCATTTAGAAAAGGACTATAAATATATAATATGAATATAATGTATTATATTAGTTGAGAAATGTCTCCTTGACACCATTCAGTATTATTTAACATTTACTATAATTGCAAATTCCAAATTGTGAAATCCGTTTACAGACATATCTGTAGTCCTGTGGTAACACGCTGGACTGGTAATCCAGGGATCGCAGGTTCGATCCCCCGTCTGACAATAATAAAATTAACAGTCTTTCAGATGGGACGTTAAACCGAGGTCTCGTGTCGGTGCTTTACACGGTGCACGTAAAAGAACCGGAGGAGACTCTGGAATGGGTCTCTGTCTGTATCATTGAACTATCCTCCAAAATCTAAAATGACTAATCTCTTCAGGAGGCGTCGCTCATATGGGCAACCGGTAGCGACGATAAATAAACGTAAAACACACACAATGAAATCCGTTCGCTATAGAATAGTTTAAGTAAAATAGTATTAATATAATTATGTAGTTATTACATGTACATTTATCGGACTTTTAACTGCATATTGAGCAAAATGGTAAATTTGCCTTCCTTGTGTCATCATCAATATGGAATAATTAAACAGGACATATAGAAGTGAAACAAAACATCAAATCCAATCAAATCAAATTTATTCACTCAGTGCATCATACATGATACAAACATGAGGTATATATATATATAGTAATACGGTTTTAAACAGCGGTACATAGCAAATCTAATTTACAGAGAGCAAACAGAATATGTTTCGTAAAACGTAACCATCTATTGTTTACACTTTATTTAAATAACTTGACTAGATATATTTGTTTTGTCGTATTACAGATTGGTTGGATTTTTATACGATGCGGTGTTTTCTTTGTTAAATTGATTGTATACATTTAATGCTGTATTTTAATTGTCTATTATGTAAACTGCTATTGTTCTTAACGCGAGGTGCTCTCAATAGTAACCTACCCATAGAAATATGCTTGGATGTTCCGAATATGAAGTAGATAAGCACTGGGAAGAAGGCCATGTAGAGTCCAACAACCGGGGGTAGCTCTGCCAGCAACGAATAAGCCATTCCTAAATATCAAACAATATTGTATCATGACATTGCATACTATAACATTAATACATGATTTACCAGACAAACTAGAGACCAGTGTGAGTTGAGTTTATTTACCCCCGCCACCACAGAGCATACGTGCGAGCAAAATGTGCTGAGCACAGGCGAGTATTCGATGAGTTGATGTGTTGTCGATGTCTTGTAGAATATGTGGATGATCTAGTAGATGGTGTACAACGACGATTATTTTCTAAGACGATTAAATTTCTAGAAGATGTAGTTCCGTGTCGACTATGTTCTAAGAAGATTATGTCTAGGATGTTATGTAGGTGGTCTGATGCAAGTAGGTCAGCCGATCGTCGCAAAATGGCGTGACTGCGCTATATGTGACCTAGTTCGGTGTCTCCAAGGTGATTATGCTCTGCGTCTCTCAGTCATTTACGGCCACCACTCGCTGTTAGTCATCCCGAAATGTAAACTAATACATTCACATTGCAAGATCGAAGATATGAGTCGAATAAACAGTTTATTTTGATGCCAGTGTATTTCTGTGACGGTGCATTGCTGTAACAGTGTATCTCTATGCCAGTGTATTTCTGTGACAGTGTATCTCTGTGACAGTGTATTTCTGTGACAGTGTATTTCTGTGACAGTGTATCTCTGTAACAGTGTATCTCTGTGACAGTGTATTTCTGTAACAGTGTATCTCTGTGACAGTGTATTTATGTAACAGTGTATCTCTGTGACAGTGTATTTCTGTAACAGTGTATCTCTGTGACTGTATTTCTGTGAATCTAGATGTTGTTAAAGTTTAGAATCCCTACCATGTTACCATGATGCTGGAAATTAGACGCCAATGCAAAGTTTGAAGATGTAATTTGTTTAATTTGACTAGCGTGCATGTTGATTCTTGACATGGGTGTGACACATTAGATCAAGGTAAATATATGAATGCATAGCTGTTATGGTATTTATATGTATTCGTCATTATTGTATTTATGTGACGTTATGTCTATACAGTCAATCCTGTGTTAGTGATCACCTCTATTAAGCAGCCAACCGGTATTAAGCAGCCAGATTCCCAATATGTTATTTTATTATACATGAAGCTCAACATACATGTATATATATACAGTGAAACCTGTGTTAGTGGTCACCTCCATTAAGCAGCCAACCTGTATTAAGCAGCCATTTTCCAGATTCCCAATATGTTATTTTTATTATGCCTCTATATATACATTTGACATCTATTAAGCAGCCACCTGTGCTAAGCAGCTACTTTCTGTAATTCCCTTGGCTGGCTGTTTAACACAGTGTTCTCTGTATCTACACGTCATGCATAACATTGACCAATGGAATATCTCTACGGAGCATGCGACTTGGAATAGAACGGTCCCGTGTTCGATACTCGGTCAGGCCATGTATGTAGTGTCATTGAGCAAGGTACATCACATACATCGCTGTGTACTGGTTTACCGCTTAGGTCGGCTCAGCCTGCCCAGGACAAAATAGCTAGGTCCCTGCAAGGGGTTTGAAATTAATGGAACATACATACATGTGTATTCGTTGTGTGATAATAACATATCATGCATTTGGGCAATACGCGTTTTCTAACTTGGACTGTAGGTTCGATCCCCCGTCTGACAATAATAAAATTAACAGTCTTTCAGATGGGACATTAAACTGCGAGGTGTCGTGTCGTTGCTTTACATCGTGCGCGTAAAAGAACCAGAGGAGACTCTGGAATGGGCCTATGTCTGTATCATTGCACTAGCCTCCAACAATCTAAAATGACTAATCTCTTCAGGAGGCGTCGCTCATATGGGCAACCGGTAGCGACGATGAATAAACGTAAAACACACACATTGTTTTCTAATACCTTGAGGAAGCTGCATAATTCCAACAGTAAGTCCGGACACAATATCGTTCGGTAAATCATTCCGCCATTTGTATTTTCTCATTATTCTCCAGACCGGAAATCGTTTGGTCAAACATTTCTTTTGTGAGTCTTTGTCACATGGACATGTGCTTTTCATCTGTGTCTTGCAGGCGGCAAGTGCACTGACAGGTGGATGATCCGGGCGCCTGTAATCCTTCCGGAAGTCGGCTGTTTTCTTGCATCTGCAATACGGTAATGCAGAAATGGATCAACTAACAAACCGGGAAAAGTGGGCATGTAAGTACATAACGTGGGAACCAGTAACCATACAACGTTAATGTGGGTACCATATGTCAAAGGCATATTCAAGAATACAACACATTATGAACAAGTTATATGCAAAGTATCGAAAATGTATATGATACAGTTAATCTATATACTCTGCCCGACCCTTTTGCAATGTTACACAAATGTATGTATGCATCTTATACATTGTTAATTTCTATTCTGTATCATGCATGTATGTCAACTGTACTGTTTAATATGCATATGCAATACAATATGGTTAAATCAATACTCTGTAAATATCCAAATGTTAATATAAAGTACGTTCTGTATGTACATGTACATGAATACTAGATGAAATGTTTTTTAAATTTTTTATTATTTTCAGAGATAATAAATTAAATTAATCATGAACGTAACATATTATGATGAAACAATACAGTAACACCAGAGCTACACACATCCGACTAATGACCACGTGTCCTTCTTAGAATCTATGTTATATCATCGATGTTAGGTTCAGTGTTGCAAGTCGTATCTTTTTTTCTTTTTCTTTCTTGAGGACTTGGTTTATTTGAGAATTGTTTGTGCTGGATATTATCTCTAGCATGCTAGCTTGGTTAACTAGATTAAAATTGGGATTTACGAAGATATCCTACTTATAAAATTGCATATATACCGTTGTAAAGCAATGATCCGTTTCATTTCAGCTAATTAGCATAAATTTGCATAAATTACGTAAATAAAGTGGACAAATAATGATTGTAGCAGAGGAACAATTAGTCCAACACGTGAACGTTATTATTACGTCATTAACATTCCTTATTGTATCTGCGGACGAAATGTCAGGGGAGGTAACTAGAGCCATAGAGTGGGGTTAAGGAACAGAGTTAGCAACGTATAGTAAATAATATTTGTAAAGATTAGACTGTGGATATCTTTAACAATTGTATATAATCCTACTGTTCTCTGTTTTGAGGGCATAAAGTCGCACCAACAGTTTAGGTCATAATGGCGACTTTCCGGCTGTTAGTGGTGGAAAAAGAGGCCGGTTACCCCCGCCGAGCAGTAATTAAGTACGGACAGGCACTCGGGTAGAACCACCTACCTCCACAAACACCCGTATAGCTTCCTCACATAAAACAATTCGACACCATCAATTTGATTCGAACCCACAGTGGTGAGAGGCAACTCATGCATATTAGTGTGCAACAAAAACAATTGAATTCGCGCCAACTACGCATACCTGTTTGCCAACTACGCATACCTGTTTGCCAACTACGCATACATGTTTGCCAACTACGCATACATGTTTGCCAACTACGCATACCTGTTTGCCAACTACGCATACATGTTTGCCAACTACGCATACCTGTTTGCCAACTACACATACCTGTCTGCCAACTACGCATACCTGTTTGCCAACTACGCATACCTGTTTGCTAACTACGCATACCTGTTTGCCAACTACGTATACCTGTTTGCCAACTACGTATACCTGTTTGCCAACTACGTATACCTATTTGCCAACTACGTATACCTATTTGCCAACTACGCATACCTGTTTGCCAACTACGTATACCTATTTGCCAACTACGCATACCTGTTTGCCAACTACGCATACCTGTTTGCCAACTACGCATACATGTTTGCCAACTACGCATACATGTTTGCCAACTACGTATACCTGTTTGCCAACTACGCATACCTGTTTGCCAACTACACATACCTGTCTGTCAACTACGCATACCTGTTTGCCAACTACGCATACCTGTTTGCTAACTACGCATACCTGTTTGCCAACTACGTATACCTGTTTGCCAACTACGTATACCTGTTTGCCAACTACGTATACCTATTTGCCAACTACGTATACCTATTTGCCAACTACGCATACCTGTTTGCCAACTACGTATACCTGTTTGCCAACTACGCATACCTGTTTGCCAAACTACGCATACCTGTTTGCCAACTACGTATACCTGTTTGCCAACTACGTATACCTATTTGCCAACTACGCATACCTGTTTGCCAACTACGCATACCTGTTTGCCAAACTACGCATACCTGTTTGCCAACTACGTATACCTGTTTGCCAACTACGTATACCTATTTGCCAACTACGCATACCTGTTTGCCAACTACGCATACCTGTTTGGCAACTACGTATACCTATTTGCCAACTACGCATACCTGTTTGCCAACTACGTATACCTGTTTGCCAACTACGTATACCTATTTGCCAACTACGCATACCTGTTTGCCAACTACGTATACCTGTTTGCCAACTACGCATACCTGTTTGCCAACTACGTATACCTGTTTGCCAACTACGTATACCTGTTCCTGTTTGCCAACTACGTATACCTGTTTGCCAACTACGCATACCTGTTTGCCAACTACGCACACCTGTTTGCCAACTACGCATACCTGTTTGCCAACTACGCATACCTGTTTGCCAACTACGCATACCTGTTTGCCAACTACGTATACCTGTTTGCCAACTACGTATACCTGTTTGCCAACTACGTATACCTATTTGCCAACTATGCATATCTGTTTGCCAACTACGCATACATGTTTGCCAACTACACATACCTGTTTGCCAACTACGCATACCTGTTTGCCAACTACGCATACCTGTTTGCCAACTACGCATACCTGTTTGCCAACTACGTATACCTGTTTGCCAACTACGTATTTCTGTTTGCCAACTACGTATACCTGTTTGCCAACTACGTATACCTGTTTGCCAACTACGTATTTCTGTTTGCCAACTACGTATACCTGTTTGCCAACTACGTATACCTGTTTTTGATGGCGTCGTAGTATTCGCTCTCGGCCCCGGATACTACAGTAATGGGGGGAGTGGTACCATCCAGGTCTAGTACCACGTGGAACTGTGGATTCTGGATCATACTGAAACGTAGCTCGTTCTACTCTTGTCTAAAAACAAATAGTATACATATATATGTTAAAGTCTCTGTATGCGTGTGTTTGCTTCAGTTGGAAAAATCATATGCAAATTTATCTTAGTGTTAAAACCAAGTTATTGGTAATTTTGGTAAAAATATCAAGAAAGGGACATACGTGCTACCGGGTAAAACCACGGACCTTTTCGCAGGCCAGCTGGATAGCTTCCTCACATGAAATCATTCGACATCCCACATTACAAGTTGGGTTCGAACCTCCAGCGGTGAGGGGCTCAGTACGCATGCACTCCATATTCTAAACAGTAACCATACTGATTCTAAGATATTATTGTGGACACGTGCATACATAATTACTCTTATAGTGACGAGATGTCATTTTTAAACATACTTGGATATGGCGTAAGCATTTTGTATGTATAGTGTCATGAATGAGGTGTATCAAAATGTTCTTTAAAAATAAAAAATGCCCTCAAGATTCTGGGGATATTTATTTATCCAAAACATGAAAATAAAATATTGACATAAACTGCTCCAGTGGGGCTCGAACTCCGTGCAGTTCGCACGTGTAGAGAACGCTCTACCACTACGCTATCACGACTTCTACTCGTTAAATAACCCTACAATAAAGTAGATAACTAGCTCAATATCATTAGGATATATTTACTAGACAAAACAGGATTCATTTCGTGAAAACATGACAGTTACCTGATTTTATCTTCAATCTATTGATCTCCATATTTCGGGTATATCCCTATATGTTTCGCATGCATAATACACCCCACTCCACGATATATATACACTGTCCATATTATTTATTATTAGCAGTATCACTATTTACAAAAAGAACACAAAAACAACACGTCATTAATAAAATCCTCACATTTCCGCGTACTGAAATAACAAATACCTGCCACATGTTACAGTCATGTATAGTATGCACACATGACATGTATCGAACGGACTATAATGTTGTGTGTACATGTATACATAATTACTTATTGGTTTTTATTGTATGAGAATTCTAAATTTAGCATCAGTACAGTGGGTATTTCCGAATTAACCTTGTAGTTTTTATTTAAAGTCGCTACCGCCGGGGCATGTGACCCGGGTGTTTTACGTTTATTTTATCGTCACCGTCTGTTGCCCATACCACCGACACTTCCATTAAGAGATTAGTCATTTCAGATTTTGGAGGATAGGGCAATGATACAGAGACAAATTCCAGAGCATCCTCTGGTTCTTTTACAACCTCGGTTTAAAGTCTCATCCGAAAGACCATTTTATGAGTCATTTATAATGGTATAGCGGGGGGTCGAACCTGTGACCCCTGGGTTACAAGTTCAGCGTGTATTGGATCACTGGACCGCTACGTGCATGTGGGTGAACTAAGAGTACGGTATGTGGTAACGGAGTCAGGCGCGTAACTAGGCTTACGCATGTACGCACGTGCGTAAGATTAATTTTGACAGTTCCTGGAAATGAAATTAAATAAATGCGAAAAATGCAATATAAACTGGATCGTAAGGGGATAAGGGGGGGGCACTGACATTGATCATTCACAAGAAAGCAGACATGAACGAAATGCCAACATATATTGATTGTAGCTGATGTTCATAGTAGGCAAACGTCACCTGAGACCAAATAGCGGGGACAAATCTCCGGGTGGAGCATGCCCCCGGAACCCACTAGAATGGTGCGTAATTCATATTTAGGCCTAGCTACGATGGGAGTAGACAAAGTATAGACAGTACATTGTCTTCTTGAGTTGTTTTTTCCCTGGACGAATGGGAATTTATTTGATAAGAATTACTGCTATGTATTCGTATTATAGGTATTAAAATTGTCCAATTGTTTTCAGGGAACTAGTTCCAAACTTTCACTGGTGTGCGCATAGAAATACAGGCTTGAACTGGAAGCCAGAAATGACCAGGTCAATCTATTTACGTAGTTGAAATTCTACAACAATATTTGGTTCCCATACGATTCGCGGATGTTCCAGCTTATTATGTTGGACATGTTTGCATGTAATTACTAAATTATGCACTTTATAATGTATATACATTCACTCAATACACTATCCGAGTGTGTATTATGCACTTTATAATGTATATACATTCACTCAATACACTATCCGAGTGTGTATTATGCACTTTATAATGTATATACATTCACTCAATCCACTATCCTAGTGTGTATTATGCACTTTATAATGTATATACATTCACTCAATACACTATCCGAGTGTGTATTATGCACTTTATAATGTATATACATTCACTCAATACACTATCCGAGTGTGTATTATGCACTTTATAATGTATATACATCCACTCAATACACTATCCGAGTGTGTATTATGCAGAATGAGTTTTGTTTTCAATCGTCCTTATATTACATATTTATATGTAATAGTTTTTCTTGTTCATTTTGAAGTCGCTACCCCCCTCCGTTCATTTCTTTATGTATATACATTCATTTCTTTGTATAGCTTAACAAGTTTTTTAAATAGCATTATAAACGAGTATTACTTCATTTCATGTTCTATAGTGTCCAGTGTGATGAATGCATAGACACATTGCTACGTTTTATTGGATGGACATGTGTGAAAAAGATGATTAAAAATGGTTATACGGTGAGACTTTGTTACGGGGGGGGGGGCGGGGGGGGGGGTGGTCGATCGCTTTTACCTACTATCTTATGTTTTATTTTTTATTTATATGAGGTTATTTTTTCTGTATTATTGCTATTTGATTACGGGGTTCATTTTACGTCATAAAATATGTCCTCTTGAGTTAGGTAATGCGCTTAGAATTAATAAATTATTCTATAGGACACAGAAAACGCACACCTACAGTATATACTCTAGAGGACATAGAAAACGCACACCTACAGTATATACTAGAGGACATAGAAAACGCACACCTACAGTATATACTAGAGGACATAGAAAACGCACACCTACAGTATATACTAGAGGACATAGAAAACGCACACCTACATTATATACTAGAGGACATAGAAAACGCACACCTACATTATATACTAGAGGACATAGAAAACGCACACCTACATTATATACTAGAGGACATAGAAAACGCACACCTACATTATATACTAGAGGACATAGAAACGCACACCTACATTATATACTAGAGGACATAGAAAACGCACACCTACATTATATACTAGAGGACATAGAAAACGCACACCTACATTATATACTAGAGGACATAGAAAACGCACACCTACATTATATACTAAAGGACATAGAAAACGCACACCTACATTATATACTAAAGGACATAGAAAACGCACACCTACATTATATACTAGTGGACATAGAAAACGCACACCTACATTATATACTAGAGGACATAGAAAACGCACACCTACATTATATACTAGAGGACATAGAAAACGCACACCTACATTATATACTAGAGGAAATAGAAAACGCACATCTACATTATATGATTATTATTACATGAAAACGAAATACGAAGGATTCCATCAAAGATATATCACATCTTTATTACAAAACACAAACTGAACAACTAAAAATATTCCAAAATGTTTAAAACTATGTATTTATATAGTTATTGTTTTTCATGTAAAAACACACGTACCCGAAGTGTGCGTGTTCTATGTCCTCTAGTATACTTATCCGAAGTGAGCGTTTTCTATGTCCTCTAGTATACTTATCCGAAGTGTACGTTTTCTATGTCCTCTAGTATACTTATCCGAAGTGTGCGTTTTCTATGTCCTCTAGTATACTTATCCGAAGTGTGCGTTTTCCATGTCCTCTAGTATACGTATCCGAGGTGTGCGTTTTCTATGTCCTCTAGTATACTTATTCGAAGTGTATGTGTTCTATGTCCTCTATTATACTTATCCGAAGTGTGCGTTTTCTATGTCCTCTAGTATACTTTTCCGAAGTGTGCGTTTTCTATGTCCTCTAGTATAATTTAATGTAGGTGTGCGTTTTCTATGTCTTCTAGTATATAATGTAAGTGTGCGTTTTCTATGTCCTCTAGTATACTTATCCGAAGTGTGCGTTTTCTATGTCCTCTAGTATACTTATCCGAAGTGTGCGTTTTCTATGTCCTCTAGTATACTTATCCGAAGTGTGCGTTCTCTATGTCCTCTAGTATAGTTATCCGAGGAGTGCGTTTTCTATGTCCTCTAGTGTAAATGCTTACCACAGCTGGAGGATCGGCCTGTATCAAGATTCTAGTCCTACGTTTTAATTACTTCTTGCACATAATTATCCGAAAGTGTATATTTTATGTACAGCCAATAACATAGCATCCAGATCTAAGCAGTTAGTAGGTCATCACTGTAGACAGGGGCTGTCAAACGGGACTGACACGGACCCTAATGTATGTCGACGTATCAATACACTATAGCCATGCATTTTGTAACATATGGTAAGTAGATTGTCCAGCTGTTGTTTCATCACAGAAATGTGTGAGGCCGCCATTAGATGGCTATTATACTTATATATTTGTGATCTTTGTTCCTGTGAAACGATCAGTCTGGCTTAATGTGTGTGTTATACGTTTATTTATCGTCGCTACCGGTTACCCATATTAGCGACCATCCTGAAGGGATTAGTCATTTTAGATTGTTGGAGGATAATACAGACAGGTACCCATTCCTGAGTCTCCTCTGGTTCTTTTACGTGCACGGTGTACAGCACCGACACGAGATATTGGTTTAAAGTCCCATTTGAAAGACTGTTAATTGCATTAGGGTCAGATGAGAGGGGGTCGAACCTGCGATCCTTGGATTACCAGACCAGCTTAATGCAGTTGTCACGTCCAATAAATAGTTTATACAAATTTATTTTAGCTCGATTGCGAAACAAGTTCTTTCACCTTATGTATTAATCACTCTCGAGACCTCATTCCTGATGGAATCCATCGCCATGAAGGAGAGAGAAGAGGTAATGTGGAATTTAAATGCCTTGCCTAAGGGCACAATCGTAACGGCTCCAGTGGGGCTCGAACTCCGGACCTTTCGCACCTTAAGCGAACGCGCATCCACTGCGCTATCACGACTTCCACATCCACGTCTACTAAATAGTCATGATAGCGCAGTGGTAACGCGTTCGCTTCATGCGTGAGAGGTCCGGAGTTCGTGCCCAGTTGTAGCCGTTACGAGCTAAACTAAATAGTTTATACGTGTATATACATTTCTACATATTTATACAAAGTCCATTCTCTCTCAATCTAGTGGGATACAGTATAGGCTAAAGTAGTCTACAAAGCACATTTTGATATATACAGACGGATCTGTAGTCCAGTGGTAACACGCTGGACTGGTAATCCAGGGATCACAGGTTCGATCCCCAGACTAACCCTAATAAAACTAACAGTCTTTCAGATGGGACTTTAAACCGAGGTCTCGTGTCGGTGATTTACACCGTGCACGTAAATGAACCAGGAAGACTGGAATGCGTATCTGTCTGTATCATTGAACTATCCTCCAAAATCTAAAATGACTACTCTCTTCAGGAGGCGTCGCTCATATGGGCAACCGGTAGCGACGATAAATAAACGTAAAACACACACATTTTGGTATGTTATTTTAATTTTATACACACACACACACCTTCACTTATTGCAACTACTAGTTGGATCCATCATATTTTACACAATGTCTATTATCTGCATTGATCTACATTCTATTAGTACATTTACTACATTGAGTACATTTACGCTACACTATCCGAGTTGCGCATGCACATTCTGTCTGGAACTCGGTAGGAGGCGCGTCACTATCCGAGTTGCGCATGCACATTATGTCTGGAACTCGGTAGGAGGAGCGACACTATCCGAGTTGCGCATGCACATTCTGTCTGGAACTCGGTAGGAGGAGCGACACTATCCGAGTTGCGCATGCACATTCTGTCTGGAACTCGGTAGGAGGCGCATCACTATCCAATCTGGACATGCAATCAATAAGTAACGTGCTGGGTTCATAAAAAATAAAAAAGTAAACATTGCAATATTATTTATGGAAATAATTTCGCCGTTTTTAAATGAAATAGAGGCTATTGATTGGTTTAGAAACTTTGACAAACTGCAATGATTATTTAACATGCAATCCGTGTATGCGATGTAATGAATGAGTATTCATATATATATATATATATATATTATATAGATATATATATATATATATATAAGAAGAGAGAGAGAGAGAGAGAGAGAGAGAGGGAGATAGAGAGAGAGAGAGATAGAGAGAGAGAGAGATAGAGAGAGAGAGAGAGAGAAGAGAGAGATAGAGATAGATAGAGAGAGAGAGAGAGGGAGAGAGAGATAGAGAGAGAGAGAGGAGAGAGGGGGGGAGGTAGGGATAGCTAGAGAAAGAGAGAGCTAGAGAGGGAGAGAGAGAGAGAGAGGAGAGAGCGCGAAGAGAGAGAGAGAGAGAGATAGAGAGAGAGAGGTGGAGGGAGGGAGGATAGCGAAGAGAGAGAGAGAGAGAGAGAGAGAGCGAGAGAGAGAGAGAGAGAGAGAGAGAGACTAAGTCTGGGGTATAATATGGTGGCCAATCTGTGCAATGTACCTGGTGCAGCAAATAGTGTTTTAGATCTTCGGACGGATGTTGACAAAACAAATATAGAATAATACTACAATTTTCAATCCTCTTACCGTATTTATGAAGGTGTATCAAAGTGTCCATAAAGCATGTCAAGATTTCAAAACCTCTATTTGCAGACCCCAAGTGGCTCTTGTGTTTAAATACTATTGTGTTATGACGTTATTGGGCCATTCAGACATCATGCTCGGAGATTTTTATTTCAGAGTAATTATACAATACAAACCACAAATACGTAATAGGTATAACTAGCGGAGCGATATATGACTCTTTTATACCTTATAACGCAGATGCAGGTGAAGGGGCATGACCTTGTTGTATAAAACATCCTATTAATTAATAAACAAGGTCGGTAAATAATTTGCATTCCTGAATGGTAAACAAATCAAAAGGTTATGCTATAGACAGAATATAACGGTAAATCGCTATCGAATTGTCGACCTCATGGCCTTCGTCGGGATTCAAATGCGTTTGTCAAAACCGTTTGCATCCCGACGAAGGCAATGGGGCCGAAAGTTCGTCAAAAACGTATGCATCCCGACGAAAACCACAATACCGAAGATTCGTCAAAACCGTTTGCATCCCGACGAAGACAACATTAGTCAAAAAACGTATGCATCCCGACGAAAGCCACCACACCGAAAATTCGATAACGAGTACAGTTATATTATGTATATATTGAACTGTGGTCTCCCTTTGGAGATAACACAATAATTGTGTATTCAAACGGTTATAGTCGGGATAAAAGATACCATATGCCGTTATGACTTAACCCTTAACCTGCTTATCACAACTAAAAGTTCGCAATCAGCATAGAGCAAGATCCGACGGCATCCCACGGCTTTGAACACTGATTTGTCACTGATCAGACTATAATGATGCTGTTTGCTACTCGGATAGTGGAGCTAATACACCTAGCTGAATAGCAAACAACATAGAGCCTGATCAGATTATTTAAAGCAGTGTTGAAACTAAATCGAAATATCAGACGGATCTATAGTCCAGTGGTATCACGCTCGACTGGTAATTCAAGGATCGCGGGTTCGATCCCCCGTCTGACCATAATAAAATTAACAGTCTTTCAGATGGGACTTTAAACCGAGTTATCGTGTTGGTGATGTACACCGTGCACTTAAAGGAACCAGAGGATACTCTGGAATGGCTCTGTCTGTATCATGCACTATCCTCCAACAATCTAAAATTAATAATCTCTTCGCTCATATGGGCAACCGGTAGCGACGATAAATAACCGTAAAACACACACAATCCCTTTCACAGTCGCCCAAATGCATTTATGTGGTGGCGACTATAAATAAACTTATTAGTTAGTTAATCCCTTACAGTCTATTGCTGTTAATTTATATGTAAAATGTTAATTATGTTATGTACATTGTACATGTAAAATACTGAAATAAATAATGTTTAAACTAAGATCCGGCGGCTTTGAACACTGATTTGTCACTGATTAGACTCTATGCTTTTTGCTATTCGGATAGTGGAGCTAATACACCTGGCTGAATAGCAAACAACATAGATCCTGATCAGACGCCGCGATACGCATTTGCACATTCCTTCCAAATTATTCAGCAATTTTAGGGTTAAAGTGTTTATTTTAATAGTCATAATATGATGCCGATACAGACGAGGTTACAATGAGAGACAACTCTAATTTTCTGTTTCCTCCCTTGGCAGATAAAGTCTGAGTTATTCCAAAATGTACATAGGTCCTCTTAGTTGGAATCCTTTGTTTTTACTGATGTTCCCTAACCAGATGTTGCGGTATGATAATCGTGATTTTATCAAAATCATGTTATATTAACTGATAACATTGTTTTACAAATAAGTACCCATTGCATATTATACTGTAGGAGATATGTCGATATATAGTAATTTAATAATCATATATAACGATAGTGGAATGAAATTGCTAGCATGTTGTGCAAAGGAAACAAACAGAGGTAAATACTTAATAGGACCTATCTACTTTTAGGGAGTATTCAGGGGCAGTAACTGTCCGATGTCTCTCATGTCAGAAGCCTGTCTTTTTCTATTACATGGCCAACGTCAGACACCAAAAAATGGGACCTCGGTGTATTGTCTCATACGACAGACTGTTAATATGGTGATGGTGTAATGTGGACTCGAACTCGCGACACCTGCATTCGTCCGACCGTCTCTTTGTGTGTCGTTGAACAGTCTAGATCGAGGTGTATACCTTTATGTATCGTATTGCTGAGAAACATGTCCTTCGAAGTTATGCATTCGTATGCAGTATTTCATTATTAGTTATATTGTAGATAGTTCTGTAAGTTGTTGCTAAGCAATGAGCAGCTTCAAGTGTTCTATGCAATAACATTACATATCATTGCTTGTTTCATCATGTCCTCGTTGCGAGAGGTGTCTGTAAATGTTCCAGAAGCAGTCGTGTTTCTTTTACATGCCAGGTGTATAGCATCGATACATGAGACATCCGTTTATAGTCACATCTGAAAGACTGTTTAGTTTAAGCAAATGTAATTATTTAGCTCGATTGCGAAACAAATTCCTACAACTAAATATTAATCACTCTCGAGACCTCATTACCTCGTCACGAGGTAGAGAGTGTGTGTTTTACGTTTATTTATCGTCGCTACCGGTTGCCCACATGAGCGACGCCTCCTGAAGAGATTATTCATTTTAGATGTTTGGAGGATAGTGCAATTATACAGACAGAGACACATTCCAGAGTCTCATCTGGTTCGTTTACGTGTACGGTGTAAAGCACCGACACGAGACCTCGGTTTAACGTCCCATCTGAAAGACTGTTAATTTTATTAGGGTCAGACGGGGATCGAACCTGCGATCCCTGGCTTACCAGTCCAGCGTCTTACTACTGGACTACAGGTCCGTCTGTATAGGTAGAGAGAAGAGGCAACGTGGAATTTAAATGCCTTGCTAAAGGGCACAATTGTAACGGCTCCAGCGGGGATCGAACTCGTTCGCACCTGAAGCTAACGCGATACCACTATTCTTAGGACCAGACGGGGTCAAACCTATGATCCCTGCATTCGCAGTCACACGTGTTAACCACTGGACCACTGACCCGTCTATTAAGCAGTGTTAAAACATTATTTATTTTATAACGGTTGCGAAACAAGCTTCAACAACTCATATTAATCACTCTCGTTGGTGCGGATGAAAGCGTAAATATTGTCATTCGTGTGGGAGGAAACCGGAGTACTCGGAGAAAACCCACCTACCTGTCCGATCTGGCGACCCCCATACCATTCCACATACGTCCCGGTCCGAGGATCGAAACCGGGTTGCTTTTGTGAGACGCGAGCACGCTAACCACTGTGCTGATCGGACAGCATTATTTAAAGCAGTGTCCAAACTAAATCCAAATATCAGACGGATCTATCGTCTAGTGGTATCAAGCTCGACTGGTAATTCAAGGATCGCACGTTCGATCGCCCGTCTAACCGTATAAAATTAATAGTCTTTCAGATGGGACGTTAAACCGAGGTCTCGTGTCGGTGCTTTACACCGTGCACGTAAAAGAACCTGAGGATACTCTGGAATGGGTCTCTGTCTGTATCCTTGCACTATCCTCCAAACATCTAACATAACTAATATCTTCAGGAGGCGTCGTTCATATGGGTTACCGGTAGCGACGATAAATAAACGTAAAATATAAACTCAAATCCAAATATAGATAGCCTGGGAATTCTAGCCCGTTGTGTCGGGAGTCGGGACCGATAAATCAATTGCTCAACTACCAGAATAACAACACACGTGATTGACTGCGCGTAAACGTCCATGTGTTAATGAAGTGTTTATTTTGACAGAAAGTAACAACACTAAAGTGTAAATGATATGAAGGATGTCCTTGATTTTGTAAAGGCCAGAGGACATCGCTTTGATCATATCAACAATGACAGTAGTACTTATAACTATACCTGCAATTTCTTCCCAATACATTAATAATGATCATTTTACTTATTATGACAACATTTTAATTAACTCTTCAAAAATTAAATCCTCGGGCTTTTATTTGACCTCTTGAGGATTGCAATTGCTACACAAGTTTACAGGTGTTTACGACGAGGGGAGAATATTAGATTATGGCAAGGTCAATTGCGTTCAATTGTGCGCATATTGTTTACAAATATTCGAGTTAACACATATACATAGTAGGAATAATGGTATCTGGTCTGGTCTGGTCTTGGTCTGGTCTTGGTCTGGTCTGGTCTGGTCTTGGTCTGGTCTGGTCTGGTCTGGTCAGGTCTGGTCTGGTCTGGTCTGCTCTGGTCTGGTCTCCTACCCAACCCCCTCTCTCTCTCCACCTACTGTTTCATGCATACTGTTTTAGCTTTATATATATACATTTGCTTTGGCAACAAAGGTCGTATACGTCGACGTTTGTCTATTACTTCATTTATATACTGCTTCATATATTTAGAAGAAAATCATGCAATAAAGTAGGACATATATTATGTAAAATGTATTTTTATATGCTATGTCGCTTTAAGTATCAGACCAAATAAAATGAATCAGATTCACGAATTGTTAACATAAGAAAGCTATGCATACATTCGAGACGTATACAGTCAGTCTCGGGCGACGTCCTCGCGGCGTGCACGTCGTGGTCGGGACACATCTCGCCGTAGCGACGTAGGATACTGAGATCGTCTTGGTGTCGAAATTGCGACACGGGATACACGCTCCAGCATCGCTGTTCTACAGAAGTGGCGGGTGTATGGACTGACCCTGAACAGACCTGGACGACAAAATGTCTAGTTAGATCATGTACATGCTTCTGTGGGATGACCATGTAGCATTGAGGAGAGTGGCTCTAAAAATGGAGCGTTTTGGAAAGAAGCATCAACCACCTCACGACGCGTCATCGTGAAAAGAAAGAATCACATCATCAAGATATCACCATCATCAGATAGTACACGAACACCGCTCTACATGACAACATCCAGCAAGTCTACACATCACGAACAATCGACAGTGCTAGGAACGTGCGAACACACTCGACTTGGAACGCCGCTCGGCCACATGGTTCGCCGGAGGCCAGCAAGTATAGAAACTGAAACAGCATCATCATATACAGCACGTGAAAAACCGAAATATAGGAAATGAAGTGTACATGTTAAAACAAATGTTCAGGAAACCGTACACATGGAATGGAATATATTGGTAATGACTATTTAGTAGGTATTATGATTTGTTTGTACTATTCGTACGGCAGATTATTGAAAGAGGTTTAAGAGCTTGATCTAATCGTGTCTTTGTTAGAAAAGAAATGAAAAGTACTTGATTCGCTTTGCAAAGGTTGGTAGACCTTTCAATGTCAAATGCCATGGTAAACTATTCATGTCTATAATATCATTATACAAGTACAGTCTACATCCGCTATGTCAAAGTCGGTTATGTCGAACTATCCGGTTATCTCGAAGTCGGATCAAAGTCCCGTTTCAGACACTATCATTTTACATATAACAGTTACTGGCTCTGTTTCTATTGAACTTCGTTATGTCAAACTTCGGTGATGTCGAAGTAGTTTGTTCGTTCCGACGGAATTCGGCATAACGGGTGTAGACTGTATATCTGGCATAACGGGTGTAGACTGTATATCTGGCATAACGGGTGTAGACTGTATATCTGGCAAACCAAATGTATGCTGAAGCCTTAACTCCACTATATTCATCATTGCTCTCCATTCCACAGAGACAATAAGAGACATCGGTCAGTTACTGCCCCTGAATACTCCTTAAAAGTGTATAGGTCCTCTTAATAATGTGGTTTCCTCTGTTTGTATCGGTGCTTACTTTGCACAACATGCTATCAATTTTTATCCACTTTCGCATGTTAGAATTATAAAACTATTTCGTGAGAGATAACCTACATGTATTTCCAATGGGTACTTACTTATCTGTAGTTACTTGTTGTCAATTAATTAACATGAGTTTGATCAAACAAAACCCACAATTATCACGCAGCAACAGCTAGCTAGGTAATAACATTAAAAACAAAGGATTCCAACTAATAGGACTGCTATACATTTCGGGATAAATCTGACTTTATCTGCCAAGGGAAGTAACAGAAATACAAGCGGTGTCGCTCATTAGTAAGCCACCCTCAGCGGTGTTATGGTAACATCAAGTTCAATGTTATGCTGAAATGTAGCCTGGGAACAGGCGTCGATATAGTTTGCCTGGTCAGTCAAATAAATATATTTTAACACCGAAACTATTAATTGGACCGTATTGAGTTTCGGATGGTATCTTTGCCAGAAGTGAAAGAGGGAAAAATCGACAGACTGGAACCCAGGCTAGCTGAAATGATGTAAATGCATTTTGTTTAGAGATGGGACAAGCAATAAGGTCAGGTACATATTCGTTGAACACGACTGACTTACTATAGATAGTAATGGACATACCACTGACGGCCCTCACCACACATGCCTTGACCGATTACTCCCAAATTCGATTCATTTCCTCCTAGACCAACCATTTATATAATCCAGAAATTATCAGCAATATAATCTAATCATGTAGGTGTGTTTATGGTAGCCTCAGCCCAGCCCACATGCTTTAGTTTAATCATATTTTATTGTATATGTATACATAAATACAATCACAATCATACAGGTATTACATACATACACAAATGGGTTGTGGTCCAACCCATTTGTGTATGTATGTAATACCTGTATGATTGTGATTGTATTTATGTATACATATACAATAAAATATGATTAAACTAAAGCATGTGGGCGACTGGTTTCTCTAAGACGTTTATTATTCCTACGTTGCTTCTGGTGACGACATCAGGTGTAAGACATCTTCCTTCTCTGTTCCAGGCTGACAAGTCCTGGAGTGGTGAAAATATAGAGAATGAACAGTCTCCTTGGTGTGTTGATGTAATAAGGAAGACAAGGCAGTCAGTATGGAGGTCCTATGGTTTAAAGCATTCATTAGAAAATTAACCAAGTTTAATAACACATTTCTATTATCACTGTTCACTAAAATACAAAATGATACATGCTTGATTTCATGTAGTAGTACTTATTAATGAGTTCTTTCTTCAACTCTGAGTAACACGGACACATTAAAATAAAATGGTACTCATCTTCAATATCTCTAACATTGCAACATTGACAATAAAGCCCATTTCGCTCTACGCTCTACTCTACTTTAGTGTCCCACTTTACTCGATAAGTGTATTAATCATGCGAAAACTCGTTGCTGCAATATGCTTTATGCAATATGCTTTATGCAATATGCTTTATGCAATATGCTTTATGCAATATGCTTTATGCAATATGCTTTATGCAATATGCTTGAACTTATTCCCAGACATGCACTATTTATTTTTAATCAAACACCAAACGATCATTGCAGACAATTGATTTTGTCCAACGATATGTTGGCAAGCAGTTATTATTATCTTATTAGCACTATCATGTGATCATCGTAATATTGGCAGCTTGTTAATAGCATGGTTTAACACACACACCCTTCTACCTATGTTATCTCTATAATCTTGCCACATTTAAATTTATTATAATCCATTTAGCATACAATGTGAGCCAGACGAAACGAGACAGGGTTTGACACAAAATGACACAACATGCGATATATACTTATATAATTGCTCATTGCATGTTGCCAAAAAACATCAAGAGATAACCACGCCATTTGCGCGTCACGAAATAGAGGTTTTTAGCAGTGCCTTGTTATTTTCAAATTCTTTAATTTAGGTACCGTGCTACATGTACCACCTCGGTGCCACGTAGGTTGAATGTTTCAGGTCCGTCGAGCTGCTGCATGATGCCCGTGCTGCAGGCCCGCCGCTGTGCTAAATGGGTTCATCAGTGTTGCAGGTCAGCCGCGGTGCTGCAATGGTTCGGTGCTACAGCCCCGCTGTGATGTCACATTTGTTCAGTGTTGCTGCCCGCCGATGTGCTGCATGTGTTCCGTGCTGCTGGCCTGCCGATGTGCCATATGGATTTAGTGCTGCAAGTCCCTGCCGCCGAGGTGTTACATGTGCTCCGTGCTGCTGGCATGCCGATGTGCCATATGGATTTAGTGCTGCAAGTCCCTGCCGCCGAGGTGTTACATGTGTTCCGTGCTGCTGGCCTGCCGATGTGCCATATGGATTTAGTGCTGCAAGTCCCTGCCGCCGAGGTGTTACATGTGCTCCGTGCTGCTGGCATGCCGAGGTGCCATATGGATTTAGTGCTGCAGGCCCTGCCGCCGAGGTGGTACATGTGTTCCGTGCTGCTGGCATGCCGAGGTACCATATGGATTTAGTGCTGCAGGCCCTGCCGCCGAGGTGTTACATGTGCTCCGTGCTGCTGGGCATGCCGAGGTACCATATGGATTTAGTGCTGCAGGCCCTGCCGCCGAGGTGTTACATGTGCTCCGTGCTGCTGGCATGCCGAGGTGCCATATGGATTTAGTGCTGCAGGCCCTGCCGCCGAGGTGTTACAGGTGTTCCGTGATGCTAGCCTGCCGAGGGGCCACATGCATTTAGTGATGCAGGCCCTGCCGCCGAGGTGCCACATGGATTTAGTACTACAGGCCCTGCCGCCGGGTGCCAATGGATTAGTGCTGCAGGCTGTGCGAGGTGCCACATGGATTTAGTGCTGCAGGCCCTGTCGCCGAGGTGCCACATGGATTTAGTGCTGCAGGCCCTGTCGCCGAGGTGCCACATGGATTTAGTGTTGCAGGCCCTGCCGCCGAGGTGCCACATGTGTTGCGTGCTGCAGGCCCTGCCGCCGAGGTGCCACATGGATTTAGTGCTGCAGGCCCTGCAGCCGAGGTGCCACATGGATTTAATGCTGCAGGCCCTGCCGCCGAGGTGCCACATGTGTTGCGTGATGCAGGCCCTGCCGCCAAGGTGCCACATGGATTTAGTGCTGCAGGCCCTGCCGCCGAGGTGTTACATGTGTTCCATGCTGCAGGCCCTGCCGCCGAGGTGTTACATGTGTTCCATGCTGCAGGCCCTGCCGCCGAGGTGCCACATGGATGTAGTGCTGCAGGCCCTGTCGCCGAGGTGTTACATGTGTTCCGTGCGGCAGGCCCTGCCGCCGAGGTGCCACATGTGTTGCGTGATGCAGGCCCTGCCGCCGAGGTGCCACGTGTGTTGTGTGCTGCAGGCCCTGCCGCCGAGGTGCCACATGGATTTAGTGCTGCAGGCCCTGCCGCCGAGGTGCCACATGTGTTCGATGCTGCAGGACCTGCCGCCGAGGTGTTACGTAGGTTTCCGTGCTACATGTCCCACTGAAGTGCAACATATGTACCGGTCTGTTCTGTATCATTAGCGGTGAGGGGCAAGTTTTTATCTGAAGTCAACGACCTTAACCACCCGGCAATGGAGGCCCCCTTGTATAGGTCAACTATATTATACATAACATGAGCGTACATGTATCTAAGGATTTTCGGTCAATAGCTTGTAGTCATTATCTTATCGACATAACCGACTTTGACATAACGGATGTAGACAGTAACTGCATATATTGACTAGTGACCGATGAGAACTTATTGTACGAATGAGAGACATTGGTCAGTTACTGCCCCTGAATACTCCCTAAATATAGATATGACCTATTAAGTGTTCCCTCTGTTTTTAACGTTCTTTCCTTTGCACAACATGCTAGCAATTTTATTCTACTGTCGCTTTATATGATTATTAAATTACTATATCTCGACAGATCTCCTACAGTATATGCAATGGGTACTTATTTGTAAAACAATGCCATCAGTTAATTAACACGATTTTGATATAATTACAATTATCATACCGCAACATATATCTAATATCTGGTTAGGGAACAACAGTAAAAACAAAGGATTCTAACTGAAAGGACCTATTCACATTTTGGAATAAATCAGACTTTATCTGCCAAGGGAGGTAATAGAAAATTCGAGATGTCTCTCATTAATACTGTAATTCCAATTCAATATATGTGTGTCCGTCATATAGGCGGTGCACCCTTGTATTCCACACAGCATCATCAACATACAATATATAATACTCACCACATATAACTACTAACAATTCTTCAGATCGTTTTAATGACTATTCTTGTCAACAAGATAGTTGCTAGCTACAAATAATCGAAGAATTGACAATTAAAATGTAATAAAACGGTTCTGCACACTAAATTAAACCATAAAGCTTAACATAAACAAATCGCAAACAGGCACATTTTCAAACATGTGTAAGTTCGATTAGCAATTATAGCAGGTGCTACAGTTGGTATAGTGACTAGGTATAAACACGGAATGAATATATTAATAGCAGACTGACAGCGCAGAACATACTCTAAACATGACGCTGGTGAGATTATAGCTCCTCCCACTAGTCATGCGATCTAGACACCGATTAGCCTGTGTTCCATTTTGTCGATTTTTAACTTCTAGCAAAATGATCAGAAACTCAATGGCTCAATTAACGGTTTGGGACTTTGGGTGTTAAATACATAGCTAGACACTGATAATCACGTCAAGACAACAGACGGATCTGTAGTACAGTGGTAACACGCTGGACTGGTAATCCAGTGATCGCAGGTTCGATCCCCGTCTGACCCTAATAAAATTAACAGTCTTTCAGATGGTACGTTAAACCGAGGTCTCGTGTCGGTGCTTTACACAGTGCACGTAAAAGAACCAGAAGACACTCTGGAATGGGTCTCTGTCTGTATCCTCCAATATTCTAAAATGACTAATCTCTTCAGGAGGCGACGCTCATATGGGCAACCGGTAGCGACGATGAATAAACGTAAACACACACACAATCGCGTCCAGTTGTCAAGGAAAATGGCGGCTTACGAATGCTGAAGTTGTGTCGCTTATCGATTGCTAATTGGCTTATCGGATTATCGCTGACTAAGTTAATTGACAGCTAGCGTCATGTTCATTGAATAAGTTTTAACTTTGTGTCTTTACATTTGGCTTAACAGCTCCGCCCGCATTATTATAGGAGATCTATTTCTCGGGGTCAACAGTCAACAGGGCCACTAGAATTTAAAAGGGCTGCATTTATCAATCTTTTAAAGTAGTCCTTATATTACTAAATGCTGGCTGCAGCGCCGGAAGTGATACACCAGAATTGATTTGGTGATGGTTGAGTTTATTCATACTCGCCGCCGACAACCATGTGGGAGATGGTAATATTTGCTTTCTAACCCGTGTATGTGTTATAGTAGTGTGACTCGATCACTGACATGTACTGATGTAATAACTTATATGTATGTTCCTTTAATGTCAAACCCCTCGCGGGGACGTAGACATGTTTTCCTGGGCAGGCTTAGCCGACCTAAACGATTAACCAGTACTAAGCAATGTGTGTGAGGTGCTTTGCTCAATGACAAGCTAATATACCTTACGTGTCCTGACCGAGTATCGAAACCGGGACCGTTCGATTCCAAATCCGACGCTCTACCACTGGACCACGGACGCCACACATTATATAACTTATATATTAATATACACTAATTGATCATAGTGTGAATCTATAGCTTTGTAAATGACAATGCTATGGTCCTCACACGTTCACATAATGTAGTTTATACAAATTTATTTTAGCTCGATTGCGAAAAAAGTTCTTACAACTTATATTAATTACTCTCGAGACTTCATTCAAATCCTGGTGGAATCCATCGCCACGATGGAGAGAGAAGAGACAACGTGTAATTTAAATGCCTTGCCTAAGGGCACAATCGTAACGGTTCCAGCGGGGCTCGAACTCCGGACCGTTCGCACCTGAAGCGAACGCGCTACCACTGCGCTATCACGACTTCAACTCACTTCACATAATGTAGTGACCACCATTTTAAAAACAAAACGATTTGCACAAATTGGCATGTACTATAAGAATTGTATGCAACGTACATACGAATGAATACCTTAGCATTCCTTAAATCAAGATATTGATAACAGTAAATCAACTATATAAAAGATATCATGTTAAACCAACGTTTAGAAAATGTAACACAATCTATTCGGGTTATTCAATGCACAGTTAGACTAAAGTAGCACCTTATTTAGATAATCTACTAAATTTTAATCATATTCAAATGCACACAAGACTTTAAGCTGGCTGTATGGATGGCGGTATGGGCTAATAAACGGCTTACTGGATTTCCAATAGGTGATCGGATCGGATTTTATTTTCATAAGATTGGTTCAAGGTCACTATTTAGCTCATACGACGGGTTGGTTGAGTGGGTTTAATGCCGCCCCAACAGCTTAGGCCATATGCTGCATATATACTCTACAGCTACCATTGGCGGAGGAAGACCCCCAATATCGCCATCGAGCAGTATTTCTGGCACGGGTACCCGGGTAGAACCACCAACTTTACGCAAGCCAGCAGGATAGTTACCTTACATGAACGAATTTGACACACCAAAGTGGGATTCGAACTTACAGCCGTGAGGGGCAAGTGATTTATATATATAAATGCCGGTACCCGGGTAGAACCACCAACTTTACGCAAGCCAGCAGGATAGTTTCCTTACATGAACGAATTTGACACACCAAAGTGGGATAGGAACCTACAGCAGTGAGGGGCAAGTGATTTATATATATATGCAGCAATAGTTTTCGTAATGACCAACATGGTGTGCAGTAATAGCAATTAGGCGCTAGGCATTGCTTCAACTAGCCTGGGTGCCAGTCGGTCGAGTTTCCAATTTTAACTTCTGGCAAAATGATCAGAAACTCAATACGGCCCAATTAATAGTCTCGGTGTTAAACTACATGTGTATATTTATTTGACTGACCAGGCAAACTATATCGACGCCTGTTCCCCGGCTATGCTCCAACATCAATGCATACAAAGTAATAATGAAATAACGATAAATACTTTCAATTATAACATACATCTTCATAATTAAATGATAACAGAATACTGTGCCATGACTAAGATTATAGATAACGAGCACCTTTTCAACAACAGCAATAACCGGAATTTGATATCAACAAACAAACAAACAACAGCAACAACAACAACAATCATATTATCTCTTAGAATATCCATATGGCCAAACGAGACATTTAGTTCTGGTTGCTTAGAAATAAAAAAGAATTATTTTAATTTGTGAAACGGGCTTGGAATTAGCCTTTTTACAGTATTTCTTACACAGAAAAAGCACTTGACACGAGTAAAATGGTAATCCAGGAAGCGAGAAAATTGTGGAGAGGGCCAATCACTAAATTTAAATGTTGTCAGAACTTGTGGCCCAACCCATTTGCTAATTATTTATACGATGTTACATACATGTATATAGATCAATACAATATTATTTATACGATATTACATACATGTATATAGATCAATACAATATTATTTATACGATGTTACATACATGTATATAGATCAATACAATATTATTTATACGATGTTACATACATGTATATAGATCAATACAATATTATTTATACGATGTTATTGTTACATACATGTATATAGATCAATACAATATTATTCATACGATGTTATTGTTACATACATGTATATAGATCAATAAAATATTATCAAATCAGAAACTTGTGTTTTACGTTATTTATCGTCGCTACCAGTTGGCCATATGAGCGACACATCTCGAAGAGATTCGTCATAAGCGAGAAACAGGCACATATTGATCTTATAAACTCCGCTTTTGTAGATAACAACTGTATTTTAAGAGGTAATGTATGTCCATCAAGAAATTAAACAAAACAAAATAAATCCGAGTATGATTAGATTAACACGTCACTTAGCGGCATGTTTGATCTCCTAGACAAACGCTGTTCTTTGTGACACTCCTATGTATGTACAGTCATGCCTTACTAGACAAACGCTGTTCTTTGTGACACTCCTATGTATGTACAGTCATGCCTTACTAGACAAAAGCTTTGTGACATCCTATAAGCATATACTGTGTATGTCCGTCAGAGATATGGGTTTCTGGTGCCAGGCATTTTCTTCTCTGTAGGGCGGGTCTTGCATGAATGCTTAATAGAACCATCGTCCGTCCACATGCATTTCTTACAGTCTCCAAACAGATCCATTTTAGCCCAAGAATGTCGACCTAGTTCTAGAAATGTATTGTCCAGTCTCCACGCTTGTGTTTTCTTAGCAATTGATGACGTCGTTGGTCTAAGCAGTCGTTTATTTAGCTCATCAATTTCCGTTTCGCTAAGTGAACTGTGACTCGGTGATTTAACACCGGTGTGCGCATGGATGTCATGAGAACTTCCGGTCTGGTGAAACCACGGCGATGAAAGTGAAGGCATTGTTATCAGTATCGATTTGCAAGAAATAAAATTACTGAAAGATAGTTTTATAATATTTCCACGTGCAGGTTGACGTTTATCTTAGAATATTGATCAATCGTCCGTTATACTACATCCGTTCTATTGTGTATAAACATATGATGCCAGAAAATTCATTCAAACAAATTCATAGCAACGGTTAGAAATGTTCAACGTCACTATTTATCCTTCCGCAACAACACGCTGTTAAATTACGATTCCCTTTAAATTCCACTTTTAATCTAAATTGTTCAATTAGTCTATTGTATTAAAACGATGTTAAGCACCAGTCATGCGAGGCTAGTCACAATGGTGCACGGAATCGCCTAACCTTTAGACAACGATGTTCTCAGAGGTTCTGTTTATGATTATAAAATATCCCCCTGCACATAAACTCCTAATCCGTGAACGCACCAACGTTCAACGATCCTGGTGGTTATATAATATCCCCCTGCACATAAACTCCTAATCCGTGAACGCACCAACTTTCAACGATCCTGGTGGTTATAAAATATCCTACTTCACTTAAATCCCTAACCCGTGAACAAACAAGCGTTCAGCGATCCTGTTTGTGATCATAGCATATCTTACTGCACTTCCATGTAGATTCAGCGGTCCTGTTGCTACTATCTCATCTCATCAATACGATCCAACCAATCAACAACGCAGCTTAATATTTAATGAGAAGCTAAACGTTATCTGGTTAACAACTTTCAAATGGTGTTGTTAGTGGGGCATCTTTTAATTGCCGCGGTCAATAAGTGCCAATATCTTGTTTTGTATATGTCTGCAACGGAATTATAAATTACGTTCGCTTGTTTTTCAATAGGGTTTTCAGCCGATTAACTGTTTACCACTGTAATCAATAACTGCGCAATCCGTTGGTAAAATGAAGTTCATTTCGTAATATTCAATGTTCACAGAGAGACTTAGTAATGCCATTCACGTGTGTCTGGTGCATGCAACAATTATAAACACCGTGCACTGTTTTACATTTCGGATTTAAAGCTTAACATGCTTAAAAATCTGTTTTTCATGAATTTAACAGCTGTATAAATTCTTATCACGTGCCTTTATTCCAATTTGAATGTTTTCCAATTACGATTTCGTCGTGTATGCTATACATTCACCCCACACAGTTGATAACCAGTGGGGTTCATTTGGGTTAATCTCGTTAATAGAAGTAAAGACGTATATACAGTGACACAAGAGCAGTCATCCAAACCAGAACCATTCCAATCATGTGTTCCTGCCAGGTTGTAAAACAACAAATAAATTGCATATTAAATACATAGTAAAACGTAAAAACATACAGTCTGTTCATTTATATTTCCAATCTTTCATTTCTTCTCATACCACATCCACTGTGAAGAGGTATTCAAATCAACCTGAGACACAACAAGAATATTTCATATTTTATGTTTCAAATAGCCAGTGCTCACCTGTGAATAACGTCACTGTGTTTACACACTGTATTCCTCCGCCAAATAATACAGTATACCAACCTTCAGTTTACAATTGCCTGAATTCTTATATAACATCTTTTCTACACATCAACTAGTCTGAAGTCTTCTCAAGTCACATAAGTTCTCAACAACAAAAACACAAAAACTATACACTGCTGTCTGTCATGAAAATGCATTTTTACCAAAAAGAAAAATTAACTATATTAGTTATTGGGACTACATTCCATGGACCGCGGATGCACTTCTGCCTATTTACGTATATACAACCTTTCCACGAGGATGATGTATATTTCTCTAAGACTGGCTTCTCGGTAAATGGTATATAACTAGAACACCTCACTTCCAGTAACCGACGGCATTTTCTATAAGATACATTAGTTTAAGCATACTATATTGCGCAGACGGATCTGTAATCCAGTGGTAACACGCTGGACCGGTAATCCAGGGATAGCAGGTTCGATCCCCCGTCTGACCCTAATAAAATTAACAGTCTTTCAGATGGGACGTTAAACCGAGGTCTCGTGTCGGTGTATGTATGCTATCTGACAGCAATATAGTATTTGATGTGTGTTTTACGTTTATTTATCGTCGCTACCGGTTGCCCATATGAGCGACGCCTCCTGAAGGGATTAGTCATTTAAGATTTTGGAGGATAGTGCAATGATACAGACAGAGACCCATTCCAGAGTCTCCTCTGATTCTTTTACGTGCACGGTGTAAAGCACCGACAGGATACCTCGGTTTAACATCCCATCTGAAAGACTGTTAATTATATTAGGGTCAGACGGGGGATCGAACCTGCGATCCTTGGATTACCAGTCCAGTGTGTTACCACTGGACTACAGATTCTTCTGTTTCTTGTTGTTGTTCATGTTTCAATTTATTACGATACCCAAGCAAACCGACGAGTCATGTGTTGATATGTGTAGACGAAACAGGAAACTGACGAGTCACGTGTTGATATGTGTAGACGAAACAGGAAACTGACGAGTCACGTGTTGATATGTGTAGACGAAACAGGAAACTGACGAGTCACGTATTGATATGTGTAGACGAAACAGGAAACTGACGAGTCACGTGTTGATATGTGTAGACGAAACAGGAAACTGACGATTCACGTGTTGATATGTGTAGACGAAACAGGAAACTGACGATTCACGTGTTGATATGTGTAGACGAAACAGGAAGCTGACGAGTCCTGTAATATGGTGCGTAGTCTCATATTAATATTAGTTTATACAAATATATTATAGCTCGATTGTGAAACAAGTTCTTACAAGTTATATTAATCACTCTCGAGCCCTCATTCCTGATGGAATCCATCGCCACGAGGGAGAGAGAAGAGGCAACGTGGAATTTAAATGCCTTGCCTAAGGGCACACTCGTAGCGGCTCTAGTGGGGTTCGAACTCCGGGTCGTTCGCACCTGAAGCGAACGCTCTACCACTGCACTATCGCGACTTTCATATTAATATTATTGAATATGTTATGTTATATTGTCGAATGCACAACATACGCTAAATATAATAATTGAAGTTATAAATTCAGCTAGATATTAGTTCCTATTCAAACGTGTCATACAATTCCAAACCATTATTTTCAGAATATTTCGTTCTATATTTAAACAATTTTATGCATGACTGCGTCTCTTTCAACGCAATACAGAGCCGAATTGTTCAACGAGAGACATTTTCTATTACCTCCCTTGGCAGATAAAGTCTGATTTATTCCAAAATGTGAATAGGTCCTTTTAGTTAGAATCCTTTGTTTTTACTGTTGTTCCCAAACCAGATGTTGCGGTATGCTAAATGTGATTATATCCAAATCGTGTTAATTAACTGAACACATTCTTTTAGAAATAAGTACCCATTGCATATACTGTATGAGATAGGCCTATGTCGAGATATTGTAATTTAAAACTCATAAGAAGTGATAGTGGAATACAATTTCTAGCATAGTGTGCAAAGAAAACAACGATAAAAACAGAGGAAACACTTAATATGACCTATCTACGTTTAGAGAGTATTCAGGGGGCAGTAACTCACCGATGTCTCTCATGTCACGATGTTGGCTAGAAATCGTTTATGCAAATTTAGCTTAGCTCGATTGCGAAACAAGTTCTTACAACTTATATAAATCTATTTTTAGAGAGTATTCAGGGGCAGTAACAGACCGATGTCTCTCATTAAAGAGAGTATTTATTCCAATAAATTTAAATGTATAACACAAAACACACTGGAGCCTGCCCAGGAAAGGTGTTGTTAGGTAAACTGCCCGCCGGCGATATAGCCCAAAATGGTGCTGATGCAGGCGTAAAACCCGAAATATAACAAAACACACACAAATGTTACAAATTACATAAATTGTGAATGGTTTGGATTGGAAAACAAGTTCACTATAACCTTGAATCCCCATAAACTCGCCAACCTAATGTATGCACTATGGTCTAGTAGTCGTTCGCTTTAGTGAAGTTTATCTGTACCCGTATAGCAGTTATATTGGTTCTAATACCTTTAAGCCTAGCTATAATCTGACTATAGCAGTTTTGTATTGCGGTGATTGAATAAACCCCGTCACAGAAGGTTTAACACATACATGTACTTAAACATTGCATTAATAAATTAAAGACCAGTTAAGGTTTAACAATAGGGATTGTGTGTCTTGTATTATAATTCTAGTGCATAAGTACCTCTAGGGTAATCACACTGAAGTCTGAAAATGTGTGTGTTATTACGTTTATTTATCGTCGCTACCGGTTGCCCATATGAGCGACGCCTCCTGAAGAGATTAGTTATTTTAGATTTTGGAGGATAGTGCATGATACAGACAGAGACCCATTCCAGAATCTCCTCTGGTTATTTTACGTGCACGGTGTAAAGCACCGACACGAGACCTCGGTTTAACGTCCCATCTGAAAGACTGTTAATTTTATTAGGGTCAGACGGGGGATCGAACCTGCGATCCCTGGATTACCAGTCCAGCGTGTTACCACTGGACTACATATCCGTCTGTAGTCTGAAAATGGCCAGCGTAGCATTAATTTATGAACAACATATAGTTCTAAGCGTATGCACACACACATACCAGCACACGCACGTATATGCATATGTTATTAATTATATAAACTGGAACGAGCGACCTACTGTTCCGCATAATACGTGTCGGAGGACACCGGATTACCCCGAGAAAACCCACATGTCCGATCTACCATATCACATCATTCCCGGTTCGAGGATCGAACCTGATTTGCATTGGTTTTATATCGTCTTTATAAAACGATTTAAATAAATTTAATATCAAATTAACACGAATATAAGATTTGTAACATATTCGTCTAAAAACGTAAGTTTATAATTTCACTGAATTGCAAAATTAATGTTTCATGTACCTGTGCTTCGGTTATTATCAATGAAGTGCGTTATAGTCAGGAGGAAATCCCACATAGGGTGGAATTGTTGTACAGACTTTTTTTATTGATTGATATATGTTTATAAAGACCTAAGGTAACATTTTTTGGAGGGTGTGCAAAATTTCATTTGGTGGGATTTTTTAAAATCCAAAATGGCCGCCACCACCCCCCGAAATCATTAAAATTGCCATAACCCTTTAAGTATTTGTGATAGAGACATAATTGTGGGCTCTATACCCAGGTTTATAAGCATAAGGAATCTACTGGAAGGGTTAGTTATGTGATTAGACTATAATTTTATCCATTGGAATTTTTTAAAATCCAAAATGGCTGCCACCACCCCCCGAAATCATTAAAATGGCCATAACTCTTTAAGTATTTGTGATAGAGACATAATTTTGGGCTCTATACCCAGGTTTTTAAGCATGTGGAATCTACTGGAAGGGTTAGTTCCGACACCGGATGAAATTTTGCACACCCTCCAAAAAATATTGTCTTAAGCCTTTATAAACTTGTATCAATCAACAACAAAAGTCTGTACTCCAATTCCACCTTTAGGGTCATATGCTCAATATTCCTCCTGACTATTATGCGGTCGGTTTTAGATGAATAGTAAACGCAACAAAACGTAGTTCACATTTTATTTGCGATTTTACTCTTATTAGTTTCTCTGCTTACGTGACAATCAGCTTTTAAATTCATGAACTTATTATAAAGCAAACAACTAGTAAATGTATTCTAAACAAATGTGTGCGTTCTACATGTATATTAATTATGTCAAATGTATGAATGAAGCACGTGCGACTATGACGTCACAATACGAGTGAAACTGTTATAATTTAGAAGCAAGTGGGTTACCTATGTCACAAGTTTTACCAACATTAGTGACGACCCTCCCCTTATATCAAGAAGATGTAACAGAATGAGCAGACTTTTTCTATGATTCTTTAGAAGTAGCGTACATAGTTATTGGAATATAAGAATCAAATGATTTATTAATATCTGTGAAAAAATGTAGACAAATAGGAAAGACAACAAATATATATCTATTTTTGTATCTTATAATTCTATTCATGATGGCTATGAACAATTAATATGATTGTTTAACTTTGTATTTGCATTATATGTATGTACATATATGAGACTAGGCTGTCCAGTTAGCGCAGTGGTTAGCGGGCTGGCTTCTCACCAATGCAACCCGGCCGGGTTCGATCCTCGGACCGGGAAGTATGTGAGATGGTACGATGGTCGTCAGATCGGTCAGGTGGGTTTGCTCCGAGTACTCCGGTTTCCTCCCACACGAATGACCACATTTACGCTTTCATCCGCGCCAACGAGAGTGGTTAATATAAGTTATTAGAAATTGCTCCGCAATCATTGTAAAACAAATAAAGTTTATACTTTTAGATGAGACTTGAATAAAGATGAAAACGAAAATTGCAAAATCAAAAGTTAAGCAAAAAAGTCAGTGGTTAGTTTTTCACGCAAAACTGCTTAAGTAGGTTACATCGCGGTTGCACGTATAGAGATATGTCAAATTATAAAATATAATTGTTTTCCAGGTCGCTTGGGTGCATTTATAATTTATGTGCGTTTTATACACATGTGCTTCACGACACATACTGACGTACATTCAAATGGTGATTACGTAAGCTATTGCAAACCACAACAATTATACAGATGTTGCAAAATTAATAAGTGTCCTCGTCTTGATAAACATGTAATTTTATTTTATGAAATGGGTGATAATGTCACGTATGAAGTAGAATTCAAAGTATATGTGTTTTACGTTTTATTTATCGTTGCTACCGGTTGCCCATATGAGCGACGCCTCCTGACGAGATTAGTCATTTTAGATGTTTGGAGGAAAGTGCAATGATACAAACAGAGACCCATTACAGAGTTTCCACTGGTTCTTTTACGTGCACGGTGTACATCACCGACACGAGACCTCGGTTTAAAGTCCAACCCTTAACGACTGTTAATTTTATTAGGGTCAGACGGGGGATCGAACCTGCGATCCCTGGATTACCAGTCCAGCGTGTTACCACTGGCTATATAAAAGCCGAACTGGTTTAATGTGGGTAACATCTTAGTAATATTAGATAACATCATAGATGTTTAGGCGCCGTTATGTCTGATATTTCTGTTCGATTATGTATATAAGAAACGGAATGTATTTACTAATTCAGAACACATTAGGCTACCACCGGTAGTGAGTAGAGTGTATCTCAATTTGACTATATAGAACACATAAACTGTCTCTATGATACTAAGAGATTCCGGACATTCTGAAAATCGTAACTTATAAAGATTAGTCGTGTATTTAAATGAATACATTTAACAGAGAGATAGTTCAGCCATAAGAAGGAACACATGGTTCCGATGAACATTATCTATTTGTTTGTTGACGAAAGTGAATGGAAGCTATTTAATCAGAAACATTGATGAGATTATCGGAGTAGAGTCATTACGTATTAAAGAGACTCCATCTAATTTTCTGGTGTAGCCGAGGCAGCTGACACATTATACTTATCGTTGGTGTAGAGATTATATCGATAAATCTATTGATAACTTTAACATTGAAGTGTCATGGCTGAGTTAATGTGGGAGGGAATACAGCGGACGTTGATAACGCATTGCATAGGGGACATACTATTGCTAGTCCAGGGGAGGGGGTTGCCCATGTATAAGTTGCATAAGGATAGACAGGTGCTTGACAACAGTGTATAGAAAGGATAGTTATTGTGTATGGAGTTTAAAATAACTAATCTCTTCAGGAGGCGTCGCTCATATGGGCAACCAGTAGCGACGATAAATAAACGTAAAACATACATATGGAGTTTATTACGTGGACCCTGCAATGTACATACAGGTGTCAAATAGAGGACATATTAGTTCTGACAATTGGCCAAGTCGTAGCCTGCGATTGTATGTGATAAAATTGTTGACAGCTTCTAGAGGGGTTTCCTGTGGATTGTTTTCGAAGTGGGAACCCACAGGGATACGTGGATACTGTGTTATTAGCGAATCATTGTACACCGCGAAGATATTCTGGCTATTTATATAATGTGTATATGAATGTTTATGTAATAATATTATATATACATGCAGATCAATGTGAAGTCCTACATGGTTACCGAGGCAACCACTATCTACGAGTTCACGAGCGCCGGGTCACATTGTGGCAGCAGCCTTTACTTTATTAGCCTGGTTGCATAAGCCATAGTTTGACTCACAATTCAAAGCATTTCCTCCTTTAATATACATTGCCACATATACCGGTTCAACACAACCCAACAGAACTAAGAGACGGTGCAGCAGATCATATATTATGTCGATTTGTTCATCACCTGGCGGGCCTTGTCCAGTGCGTTGTTTCAAGAACCTAAGAAATGTTTACCTGGATGGCACAGATGGATCTGTAGTCCAGTGGTAACACGCTGGACTGGTAATCCGGGGATCGCAGGTTCGATCCCCTGTCTGACCCTATTAAAATTAACAGTCTTTCAGATGGGACGTTAAACCGAGGTCTCGTGTCGGTGCTTTACACCATGCACGTACAAGAACCAGAGGAGACTCTGCAATGGGTCTCTTTCTGTATCATTGCACTATCCTCCAAAATGACTAATCTCTTCAGGAGGCGTCGCTCATATGGGTAACCGGTAGCGACGATAAATAAAAGGAAAACACACACACCTGGATGGCCAACTAGGGTCTGATGTGTATAATACAGTAGCGTAGAGTAGTGTACAGTAGAACAAACATAAATTACATATTTGGTTATCGAATATGATATACAGTATACATCCGTTATGTCAAAGTCGTCTATGTCGAATTATCGGGTTATCTCGAAGTCGGACCAAAGACCCGTTTCAGACACTTATCAGTTTACATATAACTGGCTCCGTTTAATTAGAATTTCGTTTATGTATTTTGTTCGGTCCGACGGAATTCGACATAACGGATGTAGACTGTATTAAACATTTTGTAAAATTAGTTGACAAGTAATCAATATTTTGAGAGTTTGAATCACATTAATAGCTTCTAATGTTAGTTTAATCATATTTTATTCGGATCAAATACATATATAAACACAATTTTTATACATTCGAACCGATAAGGGTCGAGAAACAAGCTTCAAGCTTATATGAATCCCTTCCCATGTTGGAGTACGTTTTTCAAATGGTAAGTTTATGGTAATGTTTATTTATGTATTTATTCATTTTATATATGTAGAACAAAATATACCCATCCCCGTTCTACAAGGATAGGTCTACATTGGAGGCAGCACAAAAAAATAGGATACTCCACAACTTTCTATTATAACAAATGAAGCTTGCAGCCAATAATTATGTTTTCTTAGAATACCATGCACTCCCAGTATCTGTGTGTGTTTTACGTGTATTTATCGTCGCTACTGGTTTCCCATATGAGCGACGCCTCTTGAAGAGATTAGTAATTTTAGAGGATAGTGCAATGATACAGACAGAGACCCATTCCAGAGTCTCTTCTGGGTCTTTTACGTGCACGGTGTAAAGCACCGACACGAGACCTCGGTTTAACGTCCCATCTGAAAGACTGTTAATTTTATTAGGGTCAGACGGGGGATCGAACCTGTCTCAGTATATATCTATCTTCCTCTAATGTCAAATCCCTCGCTGTGATGTAGACATGTGATATGTCAGACATCGGTCAGTTACTGCCCCTGAATACTCCATAAAAGTAGATAGGTCCTCTGTTTTGTTTTTATCGTTGTTTCCTTTGCACAACATGCTAGTAATGTTATCGCACTATCGCTATATGATTATTAAATTATTATATCTCGACAGATCTCCTACAGTATATGCAATATGTACTTATTTGTAAATGCTATCAGTTAATTAACACGTTTTTGATAAAATCACATTTATCATACCGCTACATCTGGTTAGGGAACAACAGTAAAATCAATGGATTCTAACTAAAAGGACTTATTCACATATTGGAATAAATCGGACTCTATCTGCCAAGGGAGGTAATAGAAAATCAGAGTTGTCTCTCAATAAATTGGATAATATTAAATTGTGGCTGCAATCTTTATTTAATAAATAGGTTTTTCAGATTTCCAGTACAATGTTGAATATCTGATCACTAATCAATTGATTTTGTAAAATTATAAACAAAATTTTTATTTAAGTTTATTTAACGTCGCTACCGGTTTCCCATTTGAGCAACGGGCAGTTTACCTAACAACACCTTTCCGGGGCAGGCTCCAGCGGTTAACCAGTACTTGGTGCACCAACCTCCGTAAGAAACTGACAACTTTTTCATATAAATGAGACACGGTCTGAGCGGGGCTCGAACCCGTGACCATCAGAGATGATAGGTTACAGTGGTATACAAGTCAGCAACCTTAACCACTCGACCACAGAGGCGGACTAAATTTGTAAGTTACCCCCTTTTATGAGTTTTTTATTTACAAAATCACCAATAACTTTGTAAATGGTAGATTAATTAAGTTTACTGTACAGATACATGTGTATACCAGGTCCGCCTTTATGGTCCAGTGGTTAAGGTCGCCGACTTGTATACCACTGTAACCTATCATCACTGATGGTCACGGGTTCGAGTCCCACTCAGACCGTTGGCAGTTTCTTACGGAGGTTGGTGCTCAAAGTACTGGTTAACCGCTAGAGCCTGCCCAGGAAAGGTGTTGTTAGGTGAACTGCACGTCGCTAAAATAACAGTAGCGACGTTAAATATACAAAAAAAAGTATATGAATTATAGCTATACTTTTGCATTTGAAAAAATCTCCACATGTTATATTATTATTAGTCCTGTAGTATACTACATGTAATACCTTGCAGTGTCATTGTGTTTAAAGCTGTACTTTATTAGTCCTGTAGTATACTACATGTAATACCTTGCAGTGTCATTGTGTTTAAAGCTGTACTTTATTAGTCCTGTAGTATACTACATGTAATACCTTGCAGTGTCATTGTGTTTAAAGCTGTACTTTATTAGTGCTGTAGTATACTACATGTAATACCTTGCAGTGTCATTGTGTTTAAAGCTGTACTTTATTAGTCCTGTAGTATACTACATGTAATACCTTGCAGTGTCATTGTGTTTAAAGCTGTACTAACACCTTATATCATACGACTCCTCTCCAGCTACAATAGGTAGGGGAAGACACATGGTGTCGCTTAGAGCAGTATTTCAAGACACCTGCGTAGAAACACCAAACCTCTGTAAGCCAGCTGAATATTATATCACAGGACTACTCTACGGCTTTTACTGGTAGGGGAAGACACATGGCGTCGCTTAGAGCAGTATTTTAAGGCACCTGCGTAGAAACACCAAATCTCTGCAAGCCAGCTGAATATTGTATCACACGACTACTCTACGGCTATTAATGGTAGGGGAAGACACTGTGTGTCACTTAGACTTAGAGCAGTATTTCAAGCACGCAAGAACACCTGTGTAGAAACACAAAACCGCTGTAAGCCAGCAGAGCTGAATAGCTTGCTCACTTGAATGAATTTGACACCACAGTTGGATTTGAACATACAATGGTGAGGACCAAGTGATTTGAAGTCGACAACATTAACCACTCGGCTACTTCCTCCCTCTTATGCTCTGATCAAGATTTTTGACAAATTGCACATCTTGGAAGAGGATCAACATTCATGCTAGATTGTTCTGAAATGAGACCAGCAGTTTTAGAGTGGTTATCTTGTGCAGACAAACTGCCAGATTACGGGTAGTCACAAAGACTACGTTTATCACCATATATTAGCAATGGGGAAGTCGTGATAGCGCAGTGGATGCGCATTCGCTTCAGGTGCGAAAGGTCCGGAGTTCGAGCCCCGCTGGAGCCATTACGAGTGTGCCCCTAGGTAAGGCATTTAAATTCCACGTTGCCTTTTCTCTCCCTCGTGGCGATGGATTCCATCAGGAATGAGGCCTATAGAGTGATTAATATAAGTTGTAATAACTTGTTTCGCAATCGAGCTAAAAACATTTGTATAAAGTACCATACACATAAGACACGCAAAATACAGACGGACCTTCACACAACAATGAAAGGCATCACACAGCCAATTACATCAAAACAAAAGTTTTGATCTTGGCATTAGATTTAATGGTCACTAAATATTGTAGCGCATCTATGCTTCAGGTTTATGTGAATTACAGTCAAACCTGCCAAGGGAATCGCAGAAAGTGGTTTGTTTAGCACAAGTGGTTGCTTAATAGAGGGCAAATATATAAATAAAACAACAAATTGGGAATCTGGAATTGCTGTTTAATACAGATTGGCTGTTTAATGTAGGTGACCACTAACACAGGTTTGACTGTATTCAGCAAACATTCCCCCAACATAAAGCCATAGAGACATATTTCATTGTTTATATATATATATATACATATATCTATTAGGGTTTTTTCTACAGCGGAATGGCAGGGTGTCCCACCCTTTACCGTTTTTAAGGGAGGACAGACCTAATTAACTTGGAACTTGTCTGTCCGTTTCTCAGATATTAACTGTCTCTTTGATCAAGCACCCTAAGTTAGGAAAATGTTTAGGGGCTCACCCCAAAGTACCCCTCTATTGTGGCTCACATTCCACCCTGCCCCTTTTCTGACCCACCCTGCTCATTTTCCCACTCTATAGAATAAACCCTATATAACATTTCAGCATTTAAACATGCTAACACAGACATCACAGAGAATGCACAATCCGTCGTCTCCTCTGGTTGCGGATATACTCCTCCAGCTGTTCATTTCCCGAGGGTTCAGCGGGATAATAATGCTTAGGGGGTTGTCCTTCTCTCAGTCTAACACAGTAGCTACAAAACTTGTGTTTCATAATCTGCCGCCCCTTTCGTGTCCGTCTCGCAGTGAAATGCCTGAAGTGGTCTTTAACAAAAGAGTCAGCTGAAAATATAAGAAAATCTACAATTACAAATATACCGGACATGTAGGAGGGGGCGGGCTGTATATATAACTGTAGGAGGGGGCGGGCTGTAGATATAACTGTAGGAGGGGGCGGGCTGTAGATATAACTGTAGGAGGGGGGGCTGTAGATATAATTGTAGGAGGGGGCGGGCTGTAGATATAACTGTAGGAGGGGGCGGGCTGTAGATATAACTGTAGGAGGGGGCGGGCTGTAGATATAATGTGAGGGGGCGGGCTCGTAGATATAATGATAGGAGGGGGTGGGCTGTAGATTAACTGAAGGAGGGGGCGGGCTGTAAATAAATTGTAGGAGGGGGCGGGCTGTAGATATAATTGTAGGAGGGGCGGGCTGTAGATATAATTGTAGGAGGGGGCGGGCTGTAGATATAATTGATATGGAGGGGGGGCTGTAGATATAATGTAGGAGGGGCGGGCTGTAGATATAATTGTAGGAGGGGGCGGGCTGTAGATATAATTGTAGGAGGGGGCAGGCTGTAGATATAATTGTAGGAGGGGGTGGGCTGTAGATATAATTGTAGGAGGGGGCGGGCTGTAGATATAACTGTAGGAGGGGGCGGGCTGTAGATATAATTGATAGGATGGAGTGACTACATGTATGTTTATGTCAAATTGTCTGTTACAATGAATTCCTTTTCTGGTCCCTTCAGTGTAAATGTACAGCATTTCACACTCGGTATGTCAAAGTGCCAGGTTTGTCGCCAAAATCCGACTCATTCGTCAAACTTCAAAAAAAGATAGTGCAAGAGGTTTACTAGGACAGTAATTAGGATGTGTTTGTTATTGTACTAATCCAGTGTTCCCGCTGTCAGTCGCCAATTGCGGCAAAAAACAAATATAACTTTTTTTTGGGCACATGTTTTGTCAAATTCATGGCTTCAAATATTTATTTGTGAACTATATGGCTCTTAGTTGGCGCCAAGTTTTTTAAAATTGGCTCCAGTGTTTTTCAATTGGCGACAGAAGTGGCGCAGACAAACATTCAGACAGAGGGAACCCTGCTAATCGGCAATCACAAATTACTGGTACTGGTAAACAATAATTGTATAAACCGCTCGTTATAATTAATTAATTAGTTTGTTTTGGTGAAAATTAACATATTTCTGCATAAGCAAATTTTTACTTGATGAACGAAACGGGCTGAGCTATATGATGTGTATATTTTACCATTTACAGACGGATCTGTAGTCAAGTGGTAACCAGTGTTAACACACTGGACTGGTAATCCAGTGATCGCAGGTTCGATCCCCCGTCTGACCATAATAAAATTAACAATCTTTCAAATGGGACGTTAAACGGAGGTTTTGTGTCAGTGCTTCACACTATGCATGTAAAAGAACCAGAGGAGGCTCTGTCTGTATCATTGCACTATCCTCCAAAATCTAAAATGATAATCTCTTCATATGGGCAACCGGTAGCGATGATAAATAACGTAAAACACACATTTACATTGTCTCCTGCCAGTCAAAGCGCTGAAACTAGTGAAGGAGCCGGTAACCAACCAGCGGGGATAGCTAGTCTGGGACTATGCTCTGGAACTACACCGTTATTACATCAGTGATATTTTATCGCAGTTTCATATATAAAATTATATTATTTACATGTAGGAGGGCATCTGTTGCATTTATTAAATACGATATTATGGTGTTATTTTATGTGTTTTAAGTGTTCCCATGTCACGATTGTAACAGACCACAACATCTGGGAAAATGGTTAATTATGGGATAAGTGTAGACAGGTAAGGCTTGCGATCTCCGAGAAACATAATCACCAGGATATGTGGTAATATTGCTTATGTCAAACTTCGCTTATGACCTGTCAAATTATTTTGTTCGGTCCAACATAACGGATCTAGACTGTATTTGGAAAGAGGAACAGGGGGATTGGATATTGTATTTGGAAAGAGGAACAGGGGGATTGGATATTGTATTTGGAAAGAGGAACAGGGGGATTGGATATTGTATTTGGAAAGAGGAACAGGGGGATTGGATATTGTATTTGGAAAGAGGAACAGGGGGATTGGATATTGTATTTGGAAAGAGGAACAGGGGGATTGGATATTGTATTTGGAAAGAGGAACAGGGGGATTGGATATTGTATTGGAAAGAGGAACAGGGGGATTGGATATTATTTGGAAAGGGCAACAGGGGGAATGGATATTGTATTGGAAAGAGGAACGGGGGATTGGATATGTTTGGAAAGAGGAACAGGGGGATTGGATATATTTTGGAAAGGGAACAGGGGGATGGATATTGTATTTGGAAAGAGGAACAGGGGGATTGGATATTGTATTTGGAAAGAGGAACAGGGGATTGGATATTGCATTTGGAAAGAGGAACAGGGGGGAATGGATTGCATTGGAAAGAGGAACAGGGGAATGGATATTGCATTTGGAAAGAGGAACAGGGGGATTGGATATTGTATTTGGAAAGAGGAACAGGGGGATTGGATATTGCATTTGGAAAGAGGAACAGGGGGATTGGATATTGTATTTGGAAAGAGGAACAGGGGGATTGGATATTGTATTTGGAAAGAGGAACAGGGGGATGGATATTGTATTTGGAAAGAGGAACAGGGGGAATGGATATTGTATTTGGAAAGAGGAACAAGGGGATTGGATATTGTATTTGGAAAGAGGAACAGGGGGATTGGATATTGCATTTGGAAAGAGGAACAAGGGGATTGGATATTGTATTGGAAAGAGGAACAAGGGGATTGGATATTGTATTTGGAAAGAGGAACAAGGGGATTGGATATTGTATTTGGAAAGAGGAACAGGGGGATTGGATATTGTATTTGGAAAGAGGAACAGGGGGAATGGATATTGCATTTGGAAAGAGGAACAGGGGGAATGGATATTATATTGGAAAGAGGAACAAGGGATGGATATTGTATTTGGAAAGAGGAACAGGGGGAATGGATATTGCATTTGGAAAGAGGAACAGGGGGAATGGATATTGCATTTGGAAAGAGGAACAGGGGGGATTGGATATTGTATTTGGAAAGAGGAACAGGGGAATGGATATTGTATTTGGAAAGAGGAACAGGGGGATTGGATATTGTATTTACTGAAATAAATCATGTTTAAACTAAGATGGTAATTGAAAGGAGGGGCTGAATAAGGGTGGACTGGTACCGTGTAGGATTGGAAGGGGTCAATAAATTGTAACAGGGGCTGGTTGGATATGTGGATACAAGTGGAGGAGAGGAATGGACAGAATAGGGCTACTGGAGCTAGGATATCAGGGACTTGAAAGGCTAATGAACGTACTCACATAAAAGCACAAAAGCTAGTTTACACAAATTTATTTTAGCTCGATTGTGAAACAAGTTCTTACAACTTATATTAATCACCCTCGAGACCTCATTCCTGATGGAATCCATCGCCACGAGGGAGAGAGAAGAGGTAACGTGGAAATTAAATGCCTTTCTGAAGTGTACAATCGTAACGGCTCCAACGGGGCTCGAACTACAGACCTTTCGCACCTGAAGAGAACACGTATCCACTGCGCTATCCCGACTTCCACATAAGGTACCAATCGGAATTGGGCGTGTAAATATATTATACACAATGGACGTAAAACTAAAGGTAGCAATTGGAGGAACATCTGAATTAAGCAACTATACAATAGCGCTTGAATTATTATTCACTGTGAAGGAAAACCAAATTAGAACAAATGTGTACTCACCAATCCAGAGATTTGATCGAAATTCAACATTGTAGTCATGAACAGCCATTTCCTGGGCTTCTAACAAAACCTTAAAATGATAAACAAGAATGGAGTCAACATAGTAATGTTCACATAATTATCAAAACAAGAATGATGTAGTTTCATACAAATTTATTTTAGATCGATTGCGAAACAAGTTCTTACAACTTATATTAATCACTATCGAGACCTCATTCCTGATGGAATCCATCACCACGATGGAGAGATGAGGCAATGTGAAATTTAAATGCCTTGCCGGAGGGCACAATCATAACAGCTACTCGGGGCCTTTCGCACCTGACGCGAACGCCCAACCACGGCGCTATCACGACTTCCACGTGTCAACATTTAAGGAATATATTCAACCTACCAAAGGCCTTCATATTCACTTTAACCCTTTCCTTCATAGATTTAGATTAATATACTATTATATCTCCTTGCAAACGACAGCCATTTAGCTATCATGCAATGGATAAGTAGTTGCCATATCTATCCCACCTCCATAGATATTACTGGGACTACATAGAGATTTAGGTTAATATACTATTATATCTCCATGCAAACGACAGCCATTTAGCTATCATGCAGTGGATAAGTAGTCGCCATATCTATCCCACCTCCATAGATATTACTGGGACTACATAGAGATTTAGGTTAATATACTATTATATCTCCATGCAAACGACAGCCATTTAGCTATCATGCAGTGGATAAGTAGTCGCCATATCTATCCCACCTCCATAGATATTACTGGGACTACAAAGAGATTTAGGTTAATATACTATTATATCTCCATATAAACGACAGCCATTTAGCTATCATGCAGTGGATAAGTAGTCGCCATATCTATCCCACCTCCATAGATATTACTGGGACTACATAGAGATTTAGGTTAATATACTATTATATCTCCATGCAAACGACAGCCATTTAGCTATCATGCAGTGGATAAGTAGTCGCCATATCTATCCCACCTCCATATGGGCTGTTTCACAATCAGAGGTACATTTTGAAAGATTGCATATAATTAGCTATTATGGTTACTCTAGGGACACATTCTATGCCATTACATCTTTCTTGGAGTATGGGTATCACAGCTAGTCTACAGAAACAATTTATTTTATGAACAAACGTAACATTTTGACAAAATGACAGATAAATGGCTGTTTTTTTTACAAATGAATGTTTCATTTTTTTACACATACATGTAGTTCCCTCAATAATTAAAATATAAATACATCCAGAGAGAAAGCAGGCATTATTTAACTTATAAGAAGCATTTTGCGAGGATTGATACAAAAAAATCGGCAAAAAACACATTTGTTTCACTGGGACTACATAGAGATTTAGGTTAATATACTATTATATCTCCATGCAAACAACAGCCATTTAGCTATCATGCAGTGGATAAGTAGTCGCCATATCTATCCCACCTCCATAGATATTACTGGGATTCTGGACTTTATTATGAACATTGGTTTGACTACTACATTGTCAATGCATGGCGTAATGGTGTCAAAAGGTGCTTCTATGAGGGAAAGGGTTTAAGAACATTGGTTTGACTACTACATTGTCAATGCATGTCGTATTGGTAATGTCGTCAAGAGGTGCTTCTATAAGGGAAATGGTTTATGAACATTGGTTTGACTACTACATTGTCAATGCATGTTGTTTTGGTAATGGCATCAAGAGGTGCTTCTATGAGGGAAAGGGTTTATGAACATTGGTTTGGCTACTAAATTGTCAATGCATGTTGTTTTGGTAATGGCATCAAGAGGTGCTTCTATGAGGGAAAGGGTTAACAAGCAAACATGCATTGTATACCTAAATAAATGAACACAGGTCGATTTTATTACTTAAATTTACATTACATTTGAACATTACATGACTGTATGTGTGACCATAAATGGTACAAAAGTTGTGCTAATGATGTATTTACGTAGTTTCGTTTCAATTAATGGGACAGCGACGTTACTAACACATCACCCGGAATGATAGACAATGAAATAGAAATGCGTGTGGTTTGTGACATCAATAATAGGCTGTCCGATTAGCGCAGTGGTTAGCACGCTCGCTCCTCACCAATGCAACCCGGGTTCGATACTCGGACCGGGAAGTATGTGGGATGGTACGGTGGTCGCTAGATCAGACAGGTGGGTTTTCTCCGGGTACTCCGGTTTCCTCCAACACGAATGACCACATATACGCTTTCATCCGCGCCAACGAGAGTGATTAATATAAGTGTCCGCCAACTAGAGTGATTAATATAAGTTGCTAAAACTTGCTTCGCAATCGTTGTAAAATAAATAAAGTTTAAACTAAAACAGAGTAGCTAGGTGGGGTAACAGGGTTGCAGGGTTTTAGCCACATGGTGGCTAAAACCGCTTAAAACCATGGTTAAAACCGCCCCGGCTAAAACATGTCTTAGCCACAAAAGTGGCTAAAACAAAAAATATTTTCCTCTGTGCATAAAATAAGAATAATTGTTCAAAACTGTTTCTAATACAGTTTAGACACCTTATGTGCGTGGCCCTTTTGGTGTCATGGGGAGGGGTAGGAGTAATATGACTGTAATGATCCCTCACAGCAGAATATATGAAGTGGTTAAAACTGTCAAAATTAAAATGTAGGTGGCAAAAACTGTCCCAATTTTAAGAGCCAGAAACTCACACCCTGTGACCTGGTGGAAAGCTCTGGGCTCTTCAGCAGCCGACCTTCCAGATGGGTTTGTCAACTTCATGGTGTCCCTGCAGTCTGCAGTTGCATCTTCTGCTGCCCTAGAGAGAGTGTTCAGCAGCTTTGGTCTTGTGCTCACCAAGCTCCGTAACAAGCAGAAAGCAGCAAAGCTTGTCTTCATCTACAGGATATTGAGGGGACCACAAGAGCTGCAGTATTAGAGTGATAGACTTGACCTTGTGTGCTAAACCAGACTGTGCTGAACTGAACTTGTGTGCTAAACCAGACTGTGCTGAACTGAACTTGTGTGCTAAACCAGACTGTGCTGAACTGAACTTGTGTGCTAAACCAGACTGTGCTGAACTGAACTTGTGTGCTAAACCAGACTGTGCTGAACTGAACTTGTGTGCTAAACCAGACTGTGCTGAACTGAACTTGTGTGCTAAACCAGACTGTGCTGAACTGAACTTGTGTGCTAAACCAGACTGTGCTGAACTGAACTTGTGTGCTAAACCAGACTGTGCTGAACTGAACTTGTGTGCTAAACCAGACTGTGCTGAACTGAACTTGTGTGCTAAACCAGACTGTGCTGAACTGAACTTGTGTGCTAAACCAGACTGTGCTGAACTGAACTTGTGTGCTAAACCAGACTGTGCTGAACTGAACTTGTGTGCTAAACCAGACTGTGCTGAACTGAATGCTAAACCAGACTGTGCTGAACTGAACTTGTGTGCTAAACCAGACTGTGCTGAACTGAACTTGTGTGCTAAACCAGACTGTGCTGAACTGAACTTGTGTGCTAAACCAGACTGTGCTGAACTGAACTTGTGTGCTAAACCAGACTGTGCTGAACTTGTGTGCTAAGGTTGACTCTGTGCTATACATGTCCACATAATGCTCTATGTACTTTTTGCGGTGAATAAAATGTAGTACTACAACATATTGATATTAACTGAACTTGAACTTGTGTGCCAAGGTTGACTCCGTGCTATACATCTCCACATAATGCTCTGTGTAAACTCTATTTTATAATTGTTAATTTGAATCATAGTATTTGCTGTTGTTTATTCTCTCTTGTACTTTTTGCGGTGAATAAAATGTAGTACTACAACATATTGATATTAATTAAGTCTTTAAAATGTTCATACAACTGGCAAGGTGTGTATGCAATCCTGGAGGTATTAGCCGGTTATAGCCACTTTTGGCCGGTTAAAACTGTCAAAAACCGGATAAAACCCTACCCTGTGGGGTAATATTCTAATATGGCCAACGGTGGCAGTTTACTAAGTTCTCTGTATACAAATACTTACTTCCTGCACTATCTTTGGACCCAGTCTCTTGTTGAATGTGCATTGCTTAATGGCTTCATCAATTGAAAGACCTCGAACCTGAAACGAAACATGACCTGTGATTATAGTATACTGAAATTAAGCGGACACATTTGGTAGGCACCTATTTCTCAGAAATTCGCTTAAGCTGCCCAGAGTTCAATGATCAAACTAATATTATTTCAATTCAACATACGGTAGTTGTGTGTGTTTTACGTTTATTTATCGTCGCTACCAGTTGCCCATATGAGTGACGCCTCCTGAAAAGATTAGTCATTTTAGATGTTGGAGGATAGTGCAATGATGCAGACAGAGACCCATTCCAGAGTCTCCTCTGGTTCTTTTACGTGCACGGTGTAAAGCACCATCTGAAAGACTGTTCATTTTATTAGGGTCAGATGGGGGGATCAAACCTGCAATCCCTGCATTACCAGTCCAGCGTGTTACCACTGGACTACAGATCCATACAGATTCAGCATAGATTTACTAATATCTTGTTTTTATCTACATGTACTTCAGATAGATTAACATATTGTACATGGTAACATCTGGTGTTAATATAACACGATTGTGGTTGTTGCAAAGTCATTGTCAACAAGATGTATAAAGCTTAACCCTATCAACACCACAGAATCATAATAATAATTAATTAATTAGTTTGTTTTGGTGAAAATTAACATATTTCTGCATAAGCAAATTTTTACTTGATGAACGAAACGGGCTGAGCTATATGATGTGTATATTTTACCATTTACAGACGGATCTGTAGTCAAGTGGTAACCAGTGGTAACACACTGGACTGGTAATCCAGTGATCGCAGGTTCGATCCCCCATCTGACCCTAATAAAATTAACAGTCTTTCAGATGGGACGTTAAACTGAGGTCTTGTGTCGGTGCTTTACACTGTGCACGTAAAAGAACCAGAGGAGACTCTGGAATGGGTCTCTCTCTGTATCATTGCACTATCCTCCAAAAACCGGTAGTGACGATAAATAAACGTAAAACACCACAGACCTCTAAATACAAAACCAAGTGTTCATACCTTACTAGTTCCCCCCCCCTCCAACTACAACACCAAGCTTTAATTGTTGCCCATTTTCAAGTGTTCAAACTTTATTAGTCGCCCATCACCAACATGCAAAGGTCCCAAAAGCAGCGGTCACAATTATAAACTAGAGGGATGCAGTTATACAAATTAGCTTACCAGGACGGTGGCGTACCAAAACCTCTTAGGACTCATCATTATATTGTCCCTCTGGTGGCATACTTCCTGAAAGCAAAATAATACCCGTAATATAGAGACAACAGTCAATATCTACATCGCTATTGCATTTCAATTCGATGAACGTATGTGCCCGGACTGTATAGATTTTCGTATGAGGGTTCCCAACTACTGATATGCAGCTGACATGCGCGCTCGAAGCTATGGGCATTCAGTGTTAGGCAGCAGTCGCCGCGAGAAAAGGCGTGTTTACAATTTACCCTGGTCCAAGAATGATATATTTACTGTACCTGTTCCGGCACATGTTAAATGAACATATGTGCCGTGATTGTATAGATTTTCTTATGAGGGTTCCCAACTAATGATATGCAGTTGATATGTTCGCTCGAAGCTATGGGCATTCACAGTGTTAGACAGCATTCAGCCGCGAGAAAAGGCGTGTTTACAAGTTACCATGTTCCAAGAATGATATATTTACCATTACCTGTTCCAGCACACGCTAAGTTGTCATTGAAAAGAATAATTACTACAAACATAAGTGATGAATGGCGGGTTAGATTAAACTTTATTTATTTTACAACTATTGCGAAATAAGCATTTAACAACTTATATTAATCATGCTCGTTGGCGCGGATGAAAGAGTAAATGTAGTCAATCATGTGGGAGGACACCGGAGTACCCAGAAAACACCCACATGTCCGATCTGGTGACAACAGTACCATCAGATCTCACATACTACCCAGTCCGAGGGAGGATCGAACCCATGTTGCATTGGTGAGAAGCAAGGAAGTTAACCGCTGTGCCAAGCAAATTAACGCGGATACACCAATGCTGAGTGCTGACTCTTCACAAGGGAGGCGATCTTTCTATCAGTATTTAAATAGAGGACAATCTTGGAGGACAATATTGGAGGACAATCTTACAGCTGGCCTCGGAAGCTCTCCCTCTTCTGTTGGGGGATACTTTACATCGTTGTAGTCCAACCATCCTGTATGTGCGGTAAACTTAGTCGTGTATTCATCTTCTGGGTTGTATAATTTATCATGCTTTGCCAACGTAACATGGAAACTGCGTTTCTGTATAGCTACACAAGTTGCTACTCTGTGGCACCTAAACAAAAAATATAGATACAGGAGTCATGGGAACAAAATGTCGACTCTTTGTTTTCGGGGTAGTCATTTCGAAAGTGCTCTAAACATGACACATGCACAGCCGGGATAAAACAGGACTCATCTTAGACCTATGTTATAATTTTTGGGAGAAATGAGAATGATTGCGTCCTGAAATGTTTCGTAACGGCTCCAGCGGGGCTCGAACTCCGGAGCTTTCGCACCTGAAGCGAACGCGCATCCACTGCGCTATCACGACTTCAAAATACACAATATAACCATTAAATAGAAAGAGTGCTTTACAATGGCCAGCACGCGTGTGCGTGTAGCTTACTGGATAAAATTATGTATATGTATGAAAATTGTAAAAACAGGGGGGAAGTGGGGCCAACAGGGGGCTCACAAGGCTCATGCTAGAGGGCGATTCGGGCGAAATGGTGACTTTATGTTTAGTGACTTCGCCGACAATAGACATCAGGGAGACATCCATTTCGCTTAATTTCTGGAGGACATACTTGATAATTAGTGGTAATCCGTATCACGGTATGTCACTAAATTTACACCGGTTCTTCAACATTAATAAACCCAATGCTACATACAATATTTCTTATATCCTGCAAACCCCGACTAAATACGCGTTCACTATTTACAGTCGGTGAAAAGTCAAACTCTCCCCACTTCTCCCTAAATGTTCTCACTTCTCCTTAAACCATCTGGAGGGAGAAGTCACGTAATCCAAAAATTGGGAGTCTACCTTGAGCCATGAGTCAGAGTCCATTGGGCGACTACTTTGACCATGTTTCCCTCTAGAACGAGCCCAGTAAGATCAGCTATATACATGTATGCATGGATCGATACAATGTGCTAACAGTGTATCATACCGATCCAGTTACAGCTAATAATATGCATACTAAGATTATTACTCTATTACATGTTTTGTGCCAACCATTGGTGTAGTAGACTTCCATTCAATAACTCACATATTGGTTGGGAAATTATATAAGTTAAGTATTACATGTGTTGTGCCAAACATTGGTGTAGTAGACTTCCATTCAATAACTCACATATTGGTTGGGAAATTATATAATTATATAAGTTAAGTATTACATGTTTTGTGCCAACCATTGGTGTAGTAGACTTCCATTCAATAACTCACATATTGGTTGGGAAATTATATCATTATATATATAAGTTAAGTATTACATGTTTTGTGCCAACCATTGGTGTAGTAGACTTCCATTCAATAACTCACATATTGGTTGGGAAATTATATCATAATACATTATATATATAAGTTAAGTATTACATGTTTTGTGCCAACCATTGGTGTAGTAGACTTCCATTCAATAACTCACATATTGGTTGGGAAATTATATCATTATACATTATATATATAAGTTAAGTATTACATGTTTTGTGCCAACCATTGGTGTAGTAGACTTCCATTCAATAACCCACATATTGGTTGGGAAATTATATCATTATACATTATATATATAAGTTAAGTATTACATGTGTTGTGCCAACCATTGGTGTAGTAGACTTCCATTCAATAACTCACATATTGGTTGGGAAATTATATATATAAGTTAAAGTACCTGCTCAGTATTTCAGTTAGCTGTTTAGCAGCAACAGAACCTGAAACAAACGGGATAAACAGCATTAAATTTGGTAGTAAATCTATGCAAAGTTCGGATGTATACATGTATCTCAATTAAACTGACATTACATCGCAAAAAGCAAATAAAATGCACTTGTTCACGTATAAATGCATTGTATTACGCAGGAATGTCGACCATATTTACCTTATTTTGTTATGTCAACAAACTGCGTATACGACGTCATGTTTGTTTATTTTGTTGAAATACATGTACTCCGTTTTGGATGTAAATATTTGGAAAAAAATTATACCATATAATAGGAAATTACATTCTGCAGACATTTGCAGTTTTGACCGATTTAGTGTCGCTTTAAACTTGTGTGTCAATAATATGAGCATTTATACATTGTCAAAATGACTTGAATAACCAAAAAAAGGCATGGTCTTTTCTTAGCCGGATACATGTATTTGGCTTAAACAATATTTATTGCAAACCATAAATCACATATAACAACGACATACAAAATATAATAATGCAAACAATCACGTAGGAGGCTAAAAGTAGCTTTATGAAAACGTTTTCCTTGTATTGTTTTTAACTGCAACGTAAAACACATAAAAATAACATTAGGAATGTGAAAAAATGCAGTCTCAGGTTTACAAAAGTGGAACAAATTACAATGTCATAGGCATTAAAGCGACACTATTGGTGAAAATGCAAATGTCTGCAGAATGTAATTTGCTATTATATATAGATTTCCCAAATATTTGCCTCAAAAACTGAGTATTTCAACAAATAACGTCGCATACGCGGTTTGTTGACATAACAAAATAATGTAAATATGGTCGACATGCATGCGTAATACAAAGCGTTTTATCCTGAATAACACGAGTTATGGTACATATTTACCGTGATATCTCAGTCACATGTGTGCCTATGCATATTTATTTGTAGACTAATCTCAGGGCTCACGCTAGAGGGCGATTCGGGCGAAGTGGTCACTTTATGTTCCGTTATTGAGTTTAGCCAGATATTTATAAACATTTAGCCTTCATGCGGGACAGTTTTTAAGATTGTTTTGAAGTTTGCTGACAAGTGCCACAATTATAATTCTTTGTTTGTGCCCGCCAAATACACAGGTAATCAGCATAGAGCTAGAACACAATAAAGAAGAGCATAGCCCCCCGCACCAGATCTCCCCCATCTATCTACATTCTACAGAACTGGAAATTTGCCATCAAAATTGTTGTATACAACAGAAATATGCACTAATATATACACATATTGATGATAATACCCCCATGTACAACACTATAGGATCACTGCCACAGCAGTTAATTTTATCCGTTCGTTGTTCGTTTTACATCGAGAAAGATGCCAATGACTCAGGGCGTTCATTTAACCCGAGCTCCCGGGTTTTGACACATGAAAATCAGTAACTACGCTTGTTTCACTCTTAATGAAAATGCGTAGTGGGTCAACTTTGTCCCGGGATGATGAGCGATGAAGAGTCATCAAACATTTTCTCAACGGTGTAATTATCCTAATCTGCCTGTCAAATGCGATCGGAGAGGGCAGAGTCTGTCTAAAAATAAACTCCAGATTTGGCCAATGAAAGAAGAATTATAGAATGATGTCGTCTGTAAAATTTGTAACAATAAGCCTAGATATATTCCCGTAAAGTGTTTGATTAATCACTTTGGCGTGTTCTCTAGCATCGCTCCTCAGTACACTGCAAGTGTGAATGATAATGCACTCATAACTCACATATTTTCAAATTTGTGTCCATTCACAAATACACTAAAACATTTCATCAGTGCAGTTTGTGACATTTTCAGGCGTTTGTTAAATTTATTGAATATAATCATAAAGTGACCATGCAAAGAAAGGGCGGAAAAGTTAGTGACCCGACGTGTGATTCGTACTCACGACCTCCCGAACACTAGTCAGACAGCTCTACCAACTCAGCTAACCGGACCGATGTTCTGCCCATGCCGAAATACACTACACTCTTTTGTTCTTTAGGATCTGCACTCCGATCTCTGGAGCCGCACCCCTACTCCTTTGCCCATACTATCCATCTTAAGTCACCATTAAAGTGACCAAGCAAAGAAAGAGCAGAAAAGTTAGTGACCCGACATGGGACTCGAACCCACGACCTGCCGAACATTAGTCAGACAGCTCTACCAACTGAGCTAGCCGGGCCGATGTTCTACCCCACGCCGAAATACTCTAGAGTGGTGGAACCTATGCTTGGCGTAAATCCTAAATATCATGGCCTATAAAAAAACGTTAAATGCACTTGCCGTATATTATTATTTTCTTAAGTCGTGAACACAACTTTCATAAAATTGTTGTTGAAAATGTTAGCTTCATTACATAGCCTGCGTCTAAATACACCTGTTTCCATGGGGAACTAGATACTTTAGGGCACCTATGCATGGCGTACATGAATTTTTTTATTTATGCATGGGTAAATGTTGAATATATTATTTTGACTTAGTAACATCAATAACTAACAATATTACAACTCATAAGAAACTTTTTTCTGGTTATTTGTACATTTTTTTCCCAATCCGGATAACCACCTGAAATGCTCATAAACCGCATATTTCGGTTGAAAAAAATTTCCCAACAAGTTGTCTGTTTATATTCGGCTACTGAACCAGTTAGGTGACAGTTGCATTAGGCTACCGGTACGCACAACGGAATGTTATTGAACCATGCTTCACCTCCGTCAGCGAAAATAGGTTAAAACTATTTAAATACGAATGTAAATGGAAAAAATACGCCGAGCATAGGTTCCATCACTCCACACTTATATACTATAGGATATTATCTCAGACAAGATTTGAAGTAGAAGATTTGTTAAATAAATTCAATAATGAATGAGCAGGAATATAAGAACCTATTTATGACATATTCCTACAAACAGCTGTAAATTTACTTGAATTCACAGTAGATTGAGAATGTGGTACACATTGACCTTGTAGCTGTACGCGCCAAACGAAACATTAATTTGGCTTGTCGTGTACTGGATAAAAGGTACTACGTCTTATATTTTTACTTATATTTACATCTAATGATGAAATAAATTTATTGATTCGAAGCAATCAATCAGTGAAACCTGTGATAATATCCGAATTTACAATACATCCGAAAATTCATCATAACAATTAAAGACGAAATTTCACCACTAAATGTTCAATAACTATGCCAATTAGGTCGCATATGTCTTGCAAAAGAATTATTTTATTGATATGTAACCAAATAACCAAGGAAATTTAATAAAGGAACGAGAAAGGTCCTAAAAAGTACATTTCCTTACATGCTAGAGACATTGTCGGTGTTCACATTAATTTCTTCCCGCTAAAATGGTTCACATAAGAAAATTACCCTCACACCGATACGCCTAAAAGCGGCAATGTAGCAGAAAATGGGCAATGTAGATAAATAGTTCCCGACAAACAAGTGTTTCAGATAAATTATAACAAAATTGGCATTCCAGCACTAATTTTAATCGAAAGCAACCGTTTTACTGGTGGGATTTACGACAAGACGAATAAGATATATATACATATATATATATATATATATATATATATATATATAGAGAGAGAAGAGAGAGAGAGAGAGAGAGAGAAATGTGTGAGGCCGCCATTAGATGGCTATTATACTTATATATTTGTGATCTTTGTTCCTGTGAAACGATCAGTCTGGCTTAATGTGTGTGTTATACGTTTATTTATCGTCGCTACCGGTTACCCATATTAGCGACCATCCTGAAGGGATTAGTCATTTTAGATTGTTGGAGGATAATACAGACAGGTACCCATTCCTGAGTCTCCTCTGGTTCTTTTACGTGCACGGTGTATAGCACCGACACGAGATCTTGGTTTAAAGTCCCATTTGAAAGACTGTTAATTGCATTAGGGTCAGATGAGAGGGGGTCGAACCTGCGATCCTTGGATTACCAGACCAGCATGTTACCACTGGTCTACAGATCCGTATGTCTGGCTTAATGCAGTTGTCCAATAAATAGTTTATACAAATTTATTTTAGCTCGATTGCGAAACAAGTTCTTTCACCTTATGTAGTAATCACTCTCGAGACCTCATTCCTGATGGAATCCATCGCCATGAAGGAGAGAGAAGAGGTAATGTGGAATTTAAATGCCTTGCCTAAGGGCACAATCGTAACGGCTCCAGTGGGGCTCGAACTCCGGACCTTTCGCACCTTAAGCGAACGCGCATCCACTGCGCTATCACGACTTCCACATCCACGTCTAATAAATAGTCATGATAGCGCAGTGGTAGCGCGTTCGCTTCATGCGTGAGAGGTCCGGAGTTCGTGCCCAGTTGTAGCCGTTACGAGCTAAACTAAATAGTTTATACGTGTATATACATTTCTACATATTTATACAAAGTCCATTCTCTCTCAATCTAGTGGGATACAGTATAGGCTAAAGTAGTCTACAAAGCACATTTTGATATATACAGACGGATCTGTAGTCCAGTGGTAACACGCTGGACTGGTAATCCAGGGATCACAGGTTCGATCCCCAGACTAACCCTAATAAAACTAACAGTCTTTCAGATGGGACTTTAAACCGAGGTCTCGTGTCGGTGATTTACACCGTGCACGTAAATGAACCAGGAAGACTGGAATGCGTATCTGTCTGTATCATTGAACTATCCTCCAAAATCTAAAATGACTACTCTCTTCAGGAGGCGTCGCTCATATGGGCAACCGGTAGCGACGATAAATAAACGTAAAACACACACATTTTGGTATGTTATTTTAATTTTATACACACACACACACCTTCACTTATTGCAACTACTAGTTGGATCCATCATATTTTACACAATGTCTATTATCTGCATTGATCTACATTCTATTAGTACATTTACTACATTGAGTACATTTACGCTACACTATCCGAGTTGCGCATGCACATTCTGTCTGGAACTCGGTAGGAGGCGCGTCACTATCCGAGTTGCGCATGCACATTATGTCTGGAACTCGGTAGGAGGAGCGACACTATCCGAGTTGCGCATGCACATTCTGTCTGGAACTCGGTAGGAGGAGCGACACTATCCGAGTTGCGCATGCACATTCTGTCTGGAACTCGGTAGGAGGCGCATCACTATCCAATCTGGACATGCAATCAATAAGTAACGTGCTGGGTTCATAAAAAATAAAAAAGTAAACATTGCAATATTATTTATGGAAATAATTTCGCCGTTTTTAAATGAAATAGAGGCTATTGATTGGTTTAGAAACTTTGACAAACTGCAATGATTATTTAACATGCAATCCGTGTATGCGATGTAATGAATGAGTATTCATATATATATATATATATATATATATATATAGAGAGAGAGAGGGAGAAAGAGAGAGAGGCGAGAGAGAGAGAGAGGGCGGGAGGGCTAGATAGAGAGAGAGAGAGAGAGAGATATAGAGAGTAGAGAGAGAGAGAGAGAGATAGAGAGAGAGAGAGGGGAGGGAGGTAGCTAGAGAGAGAGAGCTGAGATAGAGAGAGATGAGAGAGAGAGAGAGAGCGAGAGAGAGGAGAGAGAGAAGTGGAGGGAGTGGGATAGCTAGAGAGAGAAGCTAGAGAGAGATAGAGAGAGGGGAGAGAGAGCTAGAGGATGAGAGAGAGGAGAGAGATAGAGAGTAGAGAGGAGAGAGAGAGAGAGAGAGAGAAGAGAGAGCCATTTCCCAAGAAGAAACACTGGTATGTATTTTATGAAAGCCATTTCCCAAGGAGAAATACTGGTATGTATTTTATGAAAACCATCTCCCAAGGAGAAGCACTGGTATGTATTTTATGAAAACCATTTCCCAAAGGAGAAGTACTGGTATGTATTTTATGAAAGCCATTTCCTAAGGAGAAGCACTGGTATGTATTTTATGAAAACCATTTCCCAAGGAGAAGCACTGGTATGTATTTTATGAAAGCCATTTCCCAAGGAGAAGCACTGGTATGTATTTTATGAAAGCCATTTCCCAAGGAGAAGCACTGGTATGTATTTTATGAAAGCCATTTCCCAAGGAGAAGCACTGGTATGTATTTTATGAAAGACATTTCCCAAGGAGAAGCACTGGTATGTATTTTATGAAAACCATTTCCCAAGGAGAAGCACTGGTATGTATTTTATGAAGACCATTTCCCAAAGGAGAAGCACTGGTATGCATTTTATGAAAGCCATTTCCCAAGGAGAAGCACTGGTATGTATTTTATGAAAGCCATTTCCCAAGGAGAAGCACTGGTATGTATTTTATGAAAGCCATTTCCCAAGGAGAAACACTGGTATGTATTTTATGAAAACCATTCCCCAAGGAGAAGCACTGGTATGTATTTCATGAAAACCATTTCCCAAGGAGAAGCACTGGTATGTATTTTATGAAAGCCATTTCCCAAGGAGAAACACTGGTATGTATTTTATGAAAACCATGTCCTAAGGAGAAACACTGGTATGTATTTTATGAAAACCATTTCCCAAGGAGAAGCACTGGTATGTATAATGCATATGAAACACGAGTATGTGGTAAGATGCCACTACTTTGGGGCTCCTATGGGTTACAGCATTTAAGAGGAACAAACATCTATTTATTATGTATGTTATTGCAGAGATTTTGAAGATGTCGGCAGCCCAGAGATTAGTGCTATCACTTTCAAGCAGATCATATTAGAAGCTGTTACAAGTTTGTTTGGAGTGGTATGTTGACATTTATAAACTAATTGATTCTCAGAACATTCAGCTAATTCTTGTATTAGCTGTATATGTATATAATGTACCATGCCCCTCTCTCTCTCTCTCTCTCTCTCTCTCTAAAAATAAATAGTATAGATAGTTGGCGTCTTCAAATATCATTGAACAGCTTAAAAAAACAAAAACAAACAAACTTATATACCACTGTAACTTAATCATCAATGATGGTCACGGGTTCGAGCACGCTCAGGCCGTGATTCTTTATCTGAAAAAGTTGGCAGCTTATTACGGAGGTTGGTGCACCATGTACTGGTTAACTGCTGGAGCCGGCCCAGGAAAGGTGTTGTTAGGTAAACTATCCACCCGGCGATATAACCCATGTTTTTTGAGTTATAAATTATCTGAGGACTTCTAGACACAGGGAAAACCCACATGTGTGCAGATGCGTACACTCTATTGTTTGGAGGTTCAATAAGTGGTTAAATAATTTTCTATCTGAAACTGCAACAAACGTACACAGTAACATTGGGTTTTCTAATTCTAAGCTGTATGGAACTTATTACAAATACAAACTAACGAATATAAATCGTGAAATATTATGGAAAATGTAACTTATTTGATACCAGATCTAGTGACTATACAGTGTACATATCCGTAATTGTTCTATGTATTACGTTATTTTACAGTTCATTTTGTATTATACATGAAACAAACATACAATATATACCTTGTTTATGTAGATTAGGTTTATGTCAGACTCTTGCGAATGTTGCAATTTTCGAAATTGGGGGTTATGTCAGTAAAGTTGTACTGTGCAATTCGTGATTACCAAAATAGAAGTGTTTAAGAACTGTAAAAATATTAAAGGTAGCGATTGAAGTTTCGTTAAGTGTAGTTCTATAATTGATGTGTGTTACTCTTGAAAATTATATAAAGCATGTTTCTACTACGTTTACATGTACATCTATTGGCGGGCCCTGTGATGAGGTGCATCAATGTAATTCTTGTTTGTATAATGGTAAAGTAGGCCATAGTCCACTGCTTACGTACCATTTCACGATCTTTAAACATTGTAAATTGCACAAAGATATTTCTACATTGGTTCCTGTCGGTTTTGGTTCCCATACAACGTATCCTCTCCAGCTGCAATGCCGTCTATGAGAGTCTGTGTCATTTCCCGCATACCAATAAGAAACTCCCGCAGGTTCTTCTCCCAATCAACTACCAAGTGTATATGCTGGAATATGGCTCCGAGATCTGGTCGCCCCATACCCACACATTGATAGATCAAATTGAAGGTGTCCAGCGAAGAGCAGCCCGTTGGATAAAGGCTGACTTCTATCGTACCTCTAGTGTTACAGACATGCTACATTCGCTAAATCTACGCAACGGCGTATTGACAATAGGTTATCCCTTATGTATAAAATTCATAATGATCCTGTTGCTATCCCCATTGAAAATTACCTAGTTCCCCTCTCCAGTCCTGCTCACCATTGCCATTCCTTAAGCTCTAGGTTAATTACACCAACTACAGACTACTTCGTATTTTCCAAGAATAATCTACCATTGGAATTATCTCCCTCCTGACATTGTCCATCTCCCTACCATAGAGCAATTCAATACGGCAGTTTGCCATAGTGATCATGCCAGTCCCTAGTTGTTCTGCGCAGATGCTTTTAAACTTTTACCACAACTTATTTTTCATTACTTTCTTATAATTATGCTTTTAACTACTCATACTTTTAACTTATTTGCGGTTTTTGACGCGCAACATGTCTACATCCCCGCGAGTGGTTCGACATTAGAGGAAGATAGATAGGTAGTGTATATGTCGGGGCCTCGGTAATATTAGTTCCTCTACGATTGCGATGGAACATAAACAACTTCATCTATATCTGGAGATACTGATCTTATGACCTTATTGTAAAAGTAAATGCAGATTAAGTGGGACAGACTTATATTATGTGCTATTGTAAAACTCAGAGAAGAGGCAACGTGGACTTTAAATGCATTGCCTTAAGACTAAGAGCACATTCGTAAAAGCTCCAACGTGGCCTTTCACACCTGATGCGAACGCTCTACAACTGCGCTATCACGGCTTCCACAATTTTATAATTTAGCTCATTATCCCCCTCATATGGCCTCTGGTTTTTATTGCAGATTCGCCGAAGTTACGCAAATGTACATACACATTTATCTACATTGCCACTTTTCTGCTACAATACCCCTTTTAGGTACTCCCCCCCCCCACACACATACACGTAAGTCACATGATTTAAAAATGGTGGACGAGCATAGATACTTTCGATTTGTATCCATTGTTGTTTTTTGCACATTATGTAACTCTAAGTCGTTACCAGTTGTGGTAAATACATGGCCATTTACCAATGCAACGTTGGCAGGTTGGTGAATGGAAATTTGGGATTGAATGCACTAAAGTGACCATGCTGCAAAGAAAGAGCGGAACAGTTAGTGACCCGACGTGGGACTCGAACCCACGACCTCCCGAACACTAGTCGGACAGCTCTACCAACTGAGCTAGCCGGGCCGCTGTTCTACCCACGCCGAAATACACTACAGCACTTTACCTTTATCCTGGGTCATCATCATCATCAATAGTGGCGTCCGTGGTCCAGTGGTAGAGCTTCGGATTTGGAATCGAACGGTCTCCGGTTCTATACTCGGTCAGGCCACGTATGTAGTGTCATTGAGCAAGGCACATCACACACATTGCTTAGTACTGGTTAATCGCTTAGGAAAGTTAGGTCGGCTAAGCCTGCCCAGGAAAACATGTCTAAGTCCCCGCGAGGGGTTTGACATTAAAGGAACATACATACACACACTGATACATACATCATCATCTTCAGTAATCGCATCACTCTGTCTAGAGTATACTCGCGATATAGATTAAAAGCATGCGCAGCTGGAGAGGTGGATTTGTACATTTAAAAGTCTGTCTATGTATAATTATTAAAAACAGGTTAAAAACGAGTGTGCCATTTACAGGTTATGTATGCCAGCTATGACGGTCTTGAAGCCCTCTAGGGTGGACTGGTTCACGGCATGTTGAGGCAATCGGTTCCAGATGGTGACGGTGGCAGGAAAGAAGCTGTGATGATAAGTAGACTTAGTACAGGAGATCTGTGTGTACTGTTGATTGTGATACCTGGAAGATCTAGATTGTGGTGGTTCAGGGATGATGTCGACGAGTTCATGCTTGATTTTATATAGCATAGTGGCCCTGGCTACGTTTCGTCTGTGCTGTAGAGTGTTCCACTGGAGGTCTGGGTATACCGGTGACATAAGCAATTTAGCCTGTGTATTTTTGTTACAAAACGAGGCTGTGCAAATAATGTTCACTTTCAATTAAGCATAATTGACTTGACTTTGTATAATCTGCCTCTTATAGGCACCTCTCATAAGAACACATAGGAATATGTTGTATATTCTGACAATAAAAACTTATAAACTTGTAAACTTGTAACAGTAACCATTTGTATAGAAAAACACAAAATAATATATATATATATATACATATGAAGTAGACGATGCACACATTAGCAATTTGATAGACTAGACTTGATTTGTATATATTTATTTATTTTATTGTATGCAATATTAGTTAGTAAGAAATAAATCATAACTGAATCAAAAACAAAGTAAAAGCAACAGCACATGCCTCTATCTTTTATTTACGCGGTGATACCAATGACCGGTGACGATGTAAATTTCGCCTCAAGTTCATACCAATAAATGCCATATAAGGCTATCATGTGACGTCACATGAGTAGCGGACACCTTACAAATGTCAAATGCAGCCGATAGATAACAAATTCATGGAAATTCACTATTGACTACATGAACGAAAACTTACGAGTGTAAGAGGAAAAAACAAATTTGGAATAATTTACCTGTAAAATGATATTTCAGCTAGTTTTTGCTATGGACAGTTGAAATAATTCGACGGAAATTGTCAATAGTAAGCACAAAATGAACATGTGTGGTTCATTTGGATTAATTCTGATATCACCGCGTATTAGTATTCGCCGATATTAGGGTCACTGGGGGGTGTAGTCCTATTGTTCCCACTTACCGGTATATAAAATTAGGTAAAAACGGGTGTGGGACGGATAGACATGCAGACAGACAGAATGTGTTTAAGAGTGTTTAAGATCAAATACAATCAAACGGACGGACAGACACGCAGACAGACAGCAAATATATATATATACATACCATGAACCTGTAACCACCAACAACAAGACTTTGTCCACCACGTTTGTTGCGGACAAACTCAATTTGAACTTTAAGTTGTATGCATATGACATAATTATATGTCTACTGGACAACAGCAAGTGGGAATAAAAGGATTAAACCCACTGCGGATACTTGCAATGTGTATCAGATATCTGAAATAGTTGTTTATTTCTAAATGTATGTCTGTCTGCTGTATTTGAGATTATGTCAAAGGGGAACAACTTCCCATGTTATGTTATGTGATCGTGTCCAAGTACATGTAATATTTCAGATATGAAATAAAGAAAAAATATAGCATGAAACAACCATTGTTCCATTAACCCATTCAACACCAAGTAACTGACATGGACTGGTCCATGATATTTTTAGACCAATAAATTAATAACAAAATTACATTTGGATCAGTTCATTTATCAAAATGGGTAATTGTTTTCCTAAAAATAGTTATATTACTTGAAAAAAGTGCAGATCCTGATGAGATGGCTCGTCACGAGCCGGCTCATCTGGATCTACACTTTTTTGTAAGCCAATTTAGAGGTCTGTGGTGTTGAAAGGGTTAACCCATTTCATTCTGGATACATTTAAAGTTTTTGCAAACAACATAGATCCAAATCAGCCGCAGCTTGTCGCTGCATGCTGATCAAGATCTATGTTGTTTGCTACATAGCTAAGTGTCTTAGCAAGATCATCTGAATAGCAAACAGCATAGAGCCTGATCAGACGGCATGTTTCGTGGCGGCTGATATGGCTATATATTCTTTGCAAATACTGTTTGAACGGTATCCAGAATCAAATGGGTTAACACATCCCCTTATTTCAGCATGGAATGTCATCTCATCCCCAAACAAGACTGCTGTTGATGCTGTTGAGGTTGGATGTAGTGAGTGCGAATCCCAGCGATGTGATGGCACAGTCGGTTGGGGTGGAGACCCTGATGAAGCTGGAGAAACTACACTGGATGCGATGATTATGGATGGGTAAATAACTAAAAAAAACGTTGGTGCACCCAGGGTTTTTTTTCATTTTGAGGCCCCTATCCGGGTAACCCCTTTTATTTCTTTATGCATGTACTTTCAGTTAAATTTATATTTGCACACATGTTTTTAATTGCATTGTATACTTTCTTTGTTTGATTTTCTATATACAGTCAAACCTGTGTTAGTGGTCACCTCTATTAAGCAGCCAACCTGCATTAAGCAGCCAGTTCCAGATTACAAATATGCTGTTTTATTATACATTTGACCTATATTAAGCAGCCAACCTGTATTAAGCAGCCAGTTTCCAGATTACAAATATGCTGTTTTATTATACATTTGACCTATATTAAGCAGCCACCTGTGCTTAGCAGCCATTTTCTGTGACTCCCTTGACTGGCTGCTTAAGACAGGTTTGACTGTATATCGCGTGTCCCTTGAAGAGGAATGCATGTATACCTTCTCCAATAATAGCTGAAGAGTCGCTATATGTCCTAAGCGACTCTAAACTCGCGTCAGGTGCTAAAGGCTTGGAGATCGCGCCAGCTGTAGCCGTTTCGATTGTGCCCTTAGGCAAGGTATTTAATTTCCATATTGCCTCTTCTCTCTTCATCGTGGCGCTATATTCCAACAGGAATGAGGTCACGACAGTGATTAATATAAGCTGTAAGAACATGTTTCGCTATCAAGTTAAAAATAAATTTGTATAAACTAAACCCCAAAAACAAAACAGTACATTACATAATAAAGCTACCATTTCGCCCTCTAGCGTGAGCCTTGTGTACTTCATAAGCATTGATTATTTCCTATGTATTACTGTTACAATGTAAGAATAGAAATTTATATATCAATAATACAGGACGTATATATATATATAGCAATTTAATATTGAACGCAGGCTGACACATGATGTGGGGAGTGTTGGCGCAATACGAAGGATTAAATCTGCAATATCTGTGGCCAGGGCTGTAATGGAGAGAACTACACACACACTGCTTGTAGGGGATCAAGGTATTCTGTGTAGATCTGCATATTCTGGGATCATTTTAGAGGACGATGTGGATAAAATAGTTGCCCTAGGGACCCTGACTTTTCCCTAAAAAAAAAAATTAATGCAATTTTCATACAAAATTTTGGCCAGTAAAATACATTGGCCCATTATAAAACACTCCTATTTAAATGTTGTATTTAATGGTCATACTGTGCATTTTAGCCATATTTTGTTTAAATTAATTAAACTACACCAATTAAGGACGCGATCGCGCACTTTCTCACTTCTCCCTAAAGGTCTGACCTAGAATGAACCCTGCATATTGAAGTACATTCCTGGGTATTGAATGCTTCAGTTGCTATTGTTCAGTGCTTTCGTTCATTGTTCAGTGCTTTCGTTCATTGTTCAGTGCTTTCGTTCATTGTTCAGTGCTTTCGTTCATTGTTCAGTGCTTTCGTTCATTGTTCAGTGCTTTCGTTCATTGTTCAGTGCTTTCGTTCATTGTTCAGTGCTTTCGTTCATGTTCAGTGCTTTCGTTCATTGTTCAGTGCTTTCGTTCATTGTTCAGTGCTTTCGTTCATTGTTCAGTGCTTTCGTTCATTGTTCAGTGCTTTCGTTCATGTTCAGTGCTTTCGTTCATTGTTCAGTGCTGTTCTGTTTGTTCATTGTTCAGTGCTTTCGTTCATTGTCAGTGCTTTCGTTCATTGTTCAGTGCTTTCGTTCATGTTCAGTGCTTTCGTTCATTGTTCAGTGCTTTCGTTCATTGTTCAGTGCTTTCGTTCATTGTTCAGTGCTTTCGTTGTTCATTGTTCAGTGCTTTCGTTCATTGTTCAGTGCTTTCGTTCATTGTTCAGTGCTTTCGTTCATTGTTCAGTGCTTTCGTTCATTGTTCAGTGCTTTCGTTCATTGTTCAGTGCTTTCGTTCATTGTTCAGTGCTTTCGTTCATTGTTCAGTGCTTTCGTTCATTGTTCAGTGCTTTCGTTCATTGTTCAGTGCTTTCGTTCATTGTTCAGTGCTTTCGTTCATTGTTCAGTGCTTTCGTTCATTGTTCAGTGCTTTCGTTCATTGTTCAGTGCTTTCGTTCATTGTTCAGTGCTTTCGTTCATTGTTCAGTGCTTTCGTTCATTGTTCAGTGCTTTCGTTCATAGTTCAGTGCTTTCGTTCATAGTTCAGTGTTTTCGTTCATTGTTCAGTGCTTTCGTTCATAGTTCAGTGCTTTCGTTCATTGTTCAGTGCTTTCGTTCATCATTCAGTGCTTTCGTTCATTGTTCAGTGCTTTCGTTCATTGTTCAGTACTTTCGTTCATCGTTCAGTGCTTTCGTTCATTGTTCAGTGCTTTCGTTCATTGTTCAGTGCTTTCGTTCATATCGTTTTTCGGGAATTATGTTTTATTTTTCCGATTTTTTTTATATACAATAGACGAAGAACAAAACGTATCGATTTCCAGAATTTATTTTGGTTATTTTATCTTGATCGCGAAAGAAGTTCTTACAACTTATATTAATCACTCTCGAGACCGTAATCTTTAACAACTTATATTTGAAGTTGTTGCGCATTCACTTCACGTGCTAAAGGCCCGGAGTTTGAGCCCCGCTGGAGCCGTTATGATTGTGCCCTTAAGCAAGGCATTTAAATTACACGTTGCCACTTGAATAAGGTCTCGAGAGTGATTAAAATAAGTTGTAAGAACTTGTTTCGCAATTGAGCTAAAATAAATTTGTATAAACTAAACAAATTTACCCTTTGTGTGGAAGTTGTGATAGTGCAGCATTTCAGGTGCGAAAGGCCGCGAGTTTGTGTCCCGCTGGAGCCGTTACGATAGTGCCCTTAGGCAAGGCATTTAAATGCCACTTCTCTCTCCCACCGTGGCGATGGATTCCATCAAGAATGAGGTATCGAGAGTAATTAATATAAGTTGTAAGAACTTGTTTCGCAATCGAGCTTAAATAACTTCGTATAAACTAACCTTTAAAAAAACAATCTTTTAAGACGTGAATGGTACACATCGGCGTCAAACCCCCAATGTGTTAGTGATTTTTGATCTGTCAGTTGCAGAGCTGTCAGGCAGGCAGACTTGCATAAAACATGAAATAAACTATTGTGATTCTTGTGTTATTTTCAGCCACTGCATTTGCTACCCAATTAGGATTCAAACAGGAAGACCTACATAGTGACACGAGTAGAGCGATATATAAACGATGGAAACAAAAGAATTGCCAGCCCAACTATTGGAAGGTACATCATTATTCATATGATCAGCTCTATCTATATATCTTTGTTTCATTTGCTCTTGCGCTTAGTTTAAGCTTGATTTATTTTACAACGATTGTGAAACAATCGTTAACAACTTATATTAATCACTCTCGTTGGCGCGTAAATGTGGTCATTCGTCTCGTAGGAAACCGGAGTACCCGGAGAAAATGATATGGAGGTATTGCATACTATAGAGTCAATTGCGATCAGATGTGTAACGTAATAGAAGAAGAATAATTGCTCGGGATGGGGGGGGTAGCGGGGGGGGGGGACAGCTAAAAAAAGTGGCGAAACCCATTTGTCCGATCTGGCGACCACCATACCATCTCACATACTTCCCGGTCTGAGGATCGAACCCGGGTCGCATTAGTGAGAAGCAAGCGCGCTAACCACTGCGCTAATCGGACAGCCTTGGGCTTAAAGTCGCACCGACTCAGCAGTTGTTATTGCATTACTATTTTAAACAGTTAATATGTCATCGATATTTCTCTGTCGAAATATCAATACATTTATTTTCATCAAATGTCTATATGGACTAATGCTAATTCACACAGTCAGCACCTACATGCCCTTGTTGTGAATTTCCAAAGCCCCTAGTCCATAAGTACTCTCAGTGGAAGTCGTGATAGCGCAGTGGATCATTCATTTCAGGTGCAAACGGTCCGGAGTTCGAGCCCCGCTGGAGCCGTTATGATTGTGCCCTTAGGCAAGGCATTTAAATTCCACGTTGCCTCTTCTCTCTCCCTCATGGCGATGGATTCCATCAGAAATGAGGTCTCGAGAGTGATTAACCCTTTCAACACCACAGACCTCTAAATAGGCTTACAAAAAAGTGTAGATCCAGATGAGCCGGCTCGTGACGAGCCGTCTCATCAGGATCTGCACTTTTTTCAAGTAATATAACTATTTTTAGAACAAAAATTACCCATTTTGATAAATGAACTGATCCAAATGTAATTTTGTTATTAATTTATTGGTCTAAAAATATCATGGACCAGTCCATGTCAGTTACTTGGTGTTGAATGGGTTAATACCTTATATTTATTTTAGAATGTAATACCAAATCCAAAGACATCTTGCGGACCATACAAACCATCACCATTTCTACAAGTGTCAAATAGAGAAGCTTCGTCTGAAGATTCATACAAAGGGATAGGACAGGACAATCACGATACCATAGGTATACAGTCAAACCTGTCTTAAGCGGCCAGCCAAGATAATCATGATACCATAGGTATAGAGTCAAACCTGTCTTAAGCGGCCAGCCAAGAGAATCATTGATAGTGGCTTCTTAGCACAGGTGGCTGCTTAGCAGGTGAAATATATCATAAAACAATCTGGAAACTGGCTGTTTAATACAGGTTGGCTGCTTAATGGAGTTGACAACTAACACAGGTTTGACTATACTATAGCCTTTTTTGTATACATTTATCTATCATCACCACGTGGTTAATCGGAGCAAAGCCTTCATAAGTGTATTAGTCAGTTTATTTCTGGGACGATCATAGCCTGGGTTCCGGTCTGTCGATTTTTCACTTTTTAACTTCTGGCAAAATGATTTCCGATCGTAGTGCCATCTACTTATTACACCCTAATTTTTCAGGGCGTAGATTTGAAGAACAAGATACTATCGCTAAATAGACACGATTATACACGATCATTTCCGAATATACACAAATGCTCCCGTAGCCTCATTTACATTGCAAACATATAATTTCCCATTTCTGTGTTATATCGACGAGATGGCAATTTTTATCTATTACGTTTAGGTGATAATGGGTCGATTCGGTTCACAAATCAGACGCACATTGTACTTTTTAAAACTATTTATCGTTCCGTTGAACCGTAAACAATGGCTGCAATTATAAAATGTTATCAACATTGCAGTGCCTCGCTTTCAAATGAAGTACGTCATTACATTGTAAATAAATCATGTGCTAATAGGCCTATTAATATAATTAATGATAATGAATAATTACACAGAAAACCCGCCGAGTTTCTCCAGGCGTTGATATTATCAAAAACTCAATATTGCCCAATTAATGGTTTCGGTATTAAAATATATTTATTTGACTGACCAGCAAAATATATCGATGCCTGTTCCCAGACTAGGACGATCATGCAACATACAGAAGATGCTCGGATTCCAGAAGTATCCCTGGTTCGTTTACATGCCCGATGTATAGAATCAATACATTAGACCATAGTTTATAGTCCCATCCGAGAGAGTGTTAATATTATTAGGGTCAGATGGGTGTAAATATAACCATATAACTGGGTCAGTTTTTATAGTATATGTGTTTACGTTTATTTATTGTCGCTACTGGTTTTTATAGTAAATTATGTTGAGGCATATAATGAGAGACATCAATCATTTTCTATTACCTCCCTTGGCAGATAAAGTCTGATTTATCCCAAAATGTGAATAGATACTATAAGTTGAAATCCTTTGTTTTCACTGTTGTGCAACTAGATGTTGCGGTATGATAATTGTGATTTTATTAAAATCGTGTTAATTAACTGATACCTTTGTTTTACAAATAAATACACATTGCATACGCTATAGGAGATCTGTCGATATAGTAATTTAATAATCATAAGAAGCGTAAATGGAATGAAATTGCTGCAAGTTGGGAATGTTTGGAACACAAGTTGGGAATGTTTGGAACACAAGTTGGGAATGTTTGTAGCACAAGTTGGGAATGTTTGGAACACAAGTTGGGAATGTTTGTAGCACAAGTTGGGAATGTTTGGAACACAAGTTGGGAATGTTTGGAACACAAGTTGGGAATGTTTGGAACACAAATTGGGAATGTTTGGAACACAAGTTGGTCATGTTTGGAACACATGTTGGGAATGTTTGGAACACACATTAGGAATGTTTGGAACACAAGTTGTGAATGTTTGGAACACAAGTTGGTCATGTTTGGAACACAAGTTGGGAAAGATTGTAGCACAAGTTGGTCATGTTTGGAACACACATTAGGAATGTTTGGAACACACGTTAGGAATGTTTGGAACACAAGTTGGGAATGTTTGGAACACAAGTTGGGAATGTTTGGAACACAAGTTGGGAATGTTTGGAACACAAGTTGGGAATGTTTGTAATACAGAGTTGGGAATATTTGGAACACAAATTGGGAATGTTTGGAACACAAGTTAGGAATGTTTGGAACACAAGTTGGGAATGTTTGGAACACAAATTGGTCATGTTTGGAACACATTAGGAATGTTTGGACACACGTTAGGAATGTTTGGAACACAAGTTGGGAATGTTTGGAACACAAGTTGGGAATGTTTGTAGCACAAGTTGGTCATGTTTGGAACACACATTTGGAATGTTTGGAACACAAGTTGGGAATGTTTGGACACAAGTTGGGAATGTTTGTAGCACAAGTTGGGAATGTTTGTAACACAGAGTTGGGAATGTTTGGAACACAAGTTAAGTTGAGAATGTTTAGAACACAAGTTGGGAATGTTTGGAACACAGAGTTGGGAATGTTTGTAACACGGAGTTGGGAATGTTTGGAACACAAGTTAAGTTAGGAATGTTTGGAACACAAGTTGGGAATGTTTGAAACACATGTTGGGAATGTTTGTAGCACAAGTTGGGAATGTTTGTAACACACGTTGGGAATGTTTGTAACACACGTTGGGAATGTTTGTAACACAGATTTGGGATTATTTGGAACACAAGTTGGGAATGTTTGGAACACAAGTTGGGAATGTTTGTAGCACAAGTTGGTCATGTTTGGAACACACATTAGGAATGTTTGGAACACAAGTTGGGAATGTTTGGAACACAAGTTGGGAATGTTTGTAGCACAAGTTGGTCATGTTTGGAACACACATTAGGAATGTTTGGAACACACATTAGGAATGTTTGGAACACAAGTTGGGAATGTTTGGAACACAAGTTGGGAATGTTTGTAACACAGAGTTGGGAATATTTGGAACACAAGTTGGGAATGTTTGGAACACAAATTGGGAATGTTTGGAACACAAGTTGGGAATGTTTGTAGCACAAGTTGGGAATGTTTGTAGCACAAGTTGGGAATGTTTGGAACACAAGTTGGGAATGTTTGTAATACAGAGTTGGGAATATTTGGAACACAAATTGGGAATGTTTGGAACACAAGTTAGGAATGTTTGGAACACAAATTGGGAATATTTGTAGCACAAGTTGGTCATGTTTGGAACATAAGTAGAGCATGTTAAGATGAGTATATAGAAATCTTGTTTCTGTTCATATCTGCCTCAGGTATGGTTGTTATTGACAGTGAAGGCAATGTTGCGGGTGGAACATCAACAAATGGTCTGAATCATAAAATACCAGGGTGAGTATATTGGTATTTAGTAAAGAGACTTACCAACCTATGACTGCCTGCTCCGTAGGCGGACGCCTTAACCACTAGGCCACGGAGGAGGTAATAATAGTTTCATAGCATTTTGGGGCATGTTTTAGTTGAATATATATATTTATTTTTTAATTTATTTTATTTTCATTCTATATACATTTATAAGTACATAATCTAAACATTTATTTATCAATAATAAATTGATATAGAATTAATTTTCACTCTCATATACTCTCGCTTTTTCACCCCAAACACTCACTTACATACACATATTCATACAGCATACACACGTATTAGTAGGTACAGAGGCAAATATAATATGTCTACGAGCTATAAGGACCATGAATGTTCAGAGGGTGTAAAAAGCACCAAATTTGGCATGATGGTAGTTTAGAACCAGCTTGTAAATAATAGGCTGGAAGACAATCACGAGAGGCCCTGAGACCCCCGTGAGATGGGGCCCCAAAGGGGCACATAATTGAGTAAATTTGCATGTATATAATTAATTTATTACAGTCACAAATGGTATATAACTTGTGCAAATGATGTATGTTATCAGGACAAAAGGTTACACCAGTATAAAAATGACTTAATTAAATACAAAATTGAAAATTGAGGCCCTAATTAGTAATAATGCTATAAACGAGGCCCAGAATGTTGTTAAAATTGGCCAATTACGATTAATAATATAATAAATATTACAATAGGCTATATATCAATATCAATTTTGTTCGTATAAGAATATTTTTAAAATATATATTTTATTCCACATTCAACATAGATTACAATGATTTGTTTAACACATTTACAGTAATAATACTGCTGATAGTGAATATACATCATAGTACATTCATGATTCAATTGTATTCCATCAAACTATGAATATTTCGGACCAAAAAACATATTTGATGTGTTTTTGGAAAAAAAAGAAGGTATGTCCATTGACAGAAATAGATAGGTGTTACTGTACGTAAACAAATATGTAACTATCGGATAGCAAAATGAGGAATAATAATAGTTAGTAGAGTTAAAAGAATAATAAAAATAAAGGAAATATTTTTAAAAGAATAAGAATATTATTTAAGAAATAATAAGTATCAACCGTGGTATATCGCAGAATAACCCGAGTTTGAAGTTCTTATGCGTAGAAATATATCACGAAGGCCAAAGGCCAAAGAAAAACAAGACGGACAAGAGATTATCTGATTCTAAAAATAGTTCACTTCCGTGAATTCCCACGGTATTTTTTACGAACATCACGTGACTTTCATTCATAAAACTTTACACGCATTGTATAAATGGAATAGCCAAAACACGGTGCGCATGCAGCATAGTTCAAGGTAGGTATATCGTAGAATAACCCGAGGTAGATTTTACTCTACAAGTATGTATGTTATTAGCTGGGTCGTGTTAGAATAAGAAATAAAAACAACAGAAAAATTAATATGTGGGGAATTTGTTCCATTTTATATTATGTTTTTCAAGTTTGTTATGCATGTATATTTTTCGATTTCTAGTCAACCGTTTAGGTATTTGATGATAAATACAGACACAGCTGTGTTAATGGTCACCTCCATTAAGCAGCCATTCTGCATTAAGCAGCCAGTTTTCAGATTCCCAATATGTTACTTTATAATACATTTAACCTCTGTTAAGCAGCCACCTGTGTTGCAGCCACTTTCTGTGATTCCCTTGGCTGACTGCTTAAGACAGGTTTGTCTGTAGCTGTATAAATGTATTGAATATATTTTTATACTCACAATTTTTGTATGCCAGCAGACGAGTTGGTGATTCTCCAGTAGTTGGTGCCGGGAGCTATGTAGACAATGATGTGGGCGGTGCCGCTGCTACTGGCGATGGTGACGTTATGATGAGATTTCTGCCGAGGTAAGACTGTCATTATTGGCAATCTCTACTGGTTGCAGCACGTGAACATGAAACTATGATTTTGTATCAGACGTAATTTTTATGCGTTTATTTCAACATTTTATCTATCTGTCCAGGGGACATTCTAGATGGCGACTTGGACAAACTAGTTGCCTTAGGGACCCTGACTTTGCCCACTCACTTCTCCCTAAAAAAAAGGTTTAAATTCATATTTTTTGCAATTTCCATACAACATTTGATCATACTGTCTATTTTTGCCCTGTTTTTGTTAATGTTTATTAAATAACACTATTTACGGACATAATCGCATGCTTCAACCTGATAGTCAAACCCCTGCTGAGGATACTACAAACCCCTGCTGAGGATACTACAAACCCCTGCTGAGTATACTACACACTGCTACTGAGGACACTACAAACCACTGTTTAGGATACTACACACACCTACTGAGGATACTACAGCCTCCTGTTGAGGATACTACCAACCCCGGCTGAGGATGATACAAACCCCGGCTGAGGATACTACAACATCCTGTCGAGGATACTACCAACCCCTGCTGAGGATGATACAAACTCCGGTTGAGGATACTACAACATCCTGCCAAGGATACTACCAACCCCTGCTGATGATACTACAACCTCATGTTGAGGATACTACCAACCCCTGCTGATGATACTACAACCTCCTGCCAAGGATACTACAACCTCCTGCCAAGGATACTACAACCTCATGTCGAGGATACTACCAATCCCTGCTGAGGATACTACCAATCCCTGCTGATGATTCTACAACCTCCTACTGAGGATACTACCAATCCCTGCTGATGATACTACAACCTCCTGCCAAGGATACTACAACCTCCTGCCAAGGTTACTACCAATCCCTGCTGATGATACTACAACCTCCTGCCAAGGATACTACCAATCCCTGCTGATGATACTACAACCTCCTGCCAAGGATACTACCAATCCCTGCTGATGATACTACAACCTCCTGCCAAGGATACTACCAATCCCTGCTGATGATACTACAACCTCCTGCCAAGGATACTACCAATCCCTGCTGATGATACTACAACCTCCTGCCAAGGATACTACCAATCCCTGCTGATGATACTACAATCCCTGCCGAGGATACTACCAATCCCTGCTGATGATACTACAACCTCCTGCCAAGGATACTACCAATCCCTGCTGATGATACTACAACCTCATGTCGAGGATACTACCAATCCCTGCTGATGATACTACAACCTCTGTGAGGATACTACAACCTCCTGCCGAGGATACTACCAATCCCTGCTGATGATACTACAACCTCCTGCCAAGGATACTACAACCTCCTGCCAAGGATACTACCAATCCCTGCTGATGATACTACAACCTCCTGCCAAGGATACTACCAATCCCTGCTGATGATACTACAACCTCCTGCCAAGGATACTACCAATCCCTGCTGATGATACTACAACCTCCTGCCAAGGATACTACCAATCCCTGCTGATGATACTACACCTGGAGGATACTACCAATCCCTGCTGATGATACTCAATCCCTGCTGAGGTACTACCAATCCCTGCTGATGTTTTGGGTTTTGTGTGTTTGTGATACTACAACCTCTGATGATACTACAACCTCCGCCAAGGATACTACCAATCCCTGCTGATGATACTACAACCTCCTGCCAAGGTTACTACCAATCCCTGCTGATGATACTACAACCTCCTGCCAAGGATACTACAACCCTGCTGATGATACTACAACCTCCTGCCAAGGATACTACAACCTCCTGCCAAGGATACTACCATCCTGCTGATGATACTACAACCTCTGCCAAGGATACTACCAATCCCTGCTGATGATACTACAACCTCCTGCCAAGGATACTACACCTCCTGCCAAGGATACTACCAATCCCTGCTGATGATACTACAACCTCCTGCCAAGATACTACCACCCTGCTGATGATACTACAACCTCCTGCCAAGGATACTACCAATCCCTGCTGATGATACTACAACCTCCTGCCAGGATACTACCAATCCCTGCTGATGATACTACAACCTCCTGCCAAGGATACTACCAATCCCTGCTGATGATACTACAACCTCCTGCCGAGGATACTACAATCCCTGCTGATGATTCTACAACCTCCTGCCGAGGATACTACAATCCCTGCTGATGATACTACAACCTCCTGCCAAGGTTACTACCAAACCCTGCTGATGATACTACAACCTCATGTCGAGGATACTACCAATCCCTGCTGAGGATACTACCAATCCCTGCTGATGATACTACCAATCCCTGCTGATGATACTACAACCTCCTGCCAAGGATACTACCAACCCCTGCTGATGATACTACCAATCCCTGCTGATGATACTACCAATCCCTGCTGATGATTCTACAACCTCATGTCGAGGATACTACCAATCCCTGCTGAGGATACTACCAATCCCTGCCGATGATACTACAACCTCATGTCGAGGATACTACCAATCCCTGCTGAGGATACTACCAATCCCTGCTGAGGATACTACCAATCCCTGCTGATGATACTACAACCTCCTACCGAGGATACTACCAATCCCTGCTGATGATACTACCAATCCCTGCTGATGATACTACAACCTCCTGCCGAGGATACTACAACCTCCTGCCAAGGATACTACAACCTCCTGCCAAGGTTACTACCAATCCCTGCTGATGATACTACAACCTCCTGCCAAGGTTACTACCAAACCCTGCTGATGATACTACAACCTCCTGCCAAGGATACTACAACCTCCTGCCAAGGATACTACCAACCCCTGCTGATGATACTACAACCTCCTGCCAAGGATACTACAACCTCCTGCCAAGGATACTACCAATCCCTGCTGATGATACTACAACCTCCTGCCAAGGATACTACCAATCCCTGCTGATGATACTACCAATCCCTGCTGATGATACTACAACCTCCTGCCAAGGTTACTACCAATCCCTGCTGATGATACTACAACCTCCTGCCAAGGATACTACAACCTCCTGCCAAGGATACTACAACCTCCTGCCAAGGATACTACAACCTCCTGCCAAGGATACTACCAATCCCTGCTGATGATACTACAACCTCCTGCCAAGGATACTACCAATCCCTGCTGATGATACTACAACCTCCTGCCAAGGATACTACAACCTCCTGCCAAGGATACTACCAACCCCTGCTGTTGATACTACAACCTCCTGCCAAGGATACTACCAATCCCTGCTGATGATACTACAACCTCCTACCGATGATACTACAACCTCCTGCCAAGGATACTACAACTCCTACTGATGATACTACAACCTCCTGCCAGGTTACTACCAGCCCTGCTGATGATACTACAACCTCCTGCCAAGATACTACAACCTCCTGCCAAGGATACTACCAATCCCTGCTGATGATACTACAACCTCCTGCCAAGGATACTACCAATCCCTGCTGATGATACTACAACCTCCTGCCAAGGATACTACCAATCCCTGCTGAGGATACTACAACCTCCTGCCGAGGATACTACCAATCCCTGCTGCTGATACTACAACCTCATGTCGAGGATACTACAACCTCCTGCCGAGGATACTACAACCTCCTGCCAAGGTTACTACCAATCCCTGCTGATGATACTACCAACCCCTGCTGATGATACTACAACCTCCTGCCAAGGATACTACCAATCCCTGCTGATGATACTACAACCTCATGTCGAGGATACTACAACCTCCTGCCGAGGATACTACCAATCCCTGCTGCTGATACTACAACCTCCTGTCGAGGATACTACAACCTCCTGCCGAGGATACTACAACCTCCTGTCGAGGATACTACAACCTACCACCGAGGATACTACAACCTCATGCCGAGGATACTACAACCTCTTATCGAGGATACTACAACCTCCTGTCGAGGATACTACCAATCCCTGCTGATGATACTACAACCTTCTGCCGAGGATACTACAACCTCCTGCCGAGGATACTACAACCTCCTGCCGAGGATACTACAACCTCCTGCCAAGGTTACTACCAATCCCTGCTGATGATACTACCACCTCCTGTCGAGGATACTACCAATCCCTGCTGATGATACTACAACCTCCTGTCGAGGATACTACCAACCCCTGCTGATGATACTACAATCTCCTGCCAAGGATACTACCAATCCCTGCTGATGATACTACAACCTCCTGCCAAGGATACTACAACCTCCTGCCAAGGATACTACAACCTCCTGCTAAGGATACTACAACCTCCTGCCAAGGATGCTACCAATCCCTGCTGATGATACTACAACCTCCTGCCAAGGATACTACAACCTCCTGCCAAGGATACTACCAATCCCTGCTGATGATACTACAACCTCCTGCCGAGGATACTACCAATCCCTGCTGATGATACTACAACCTCCTGCCAAGGATACTACAACCTCCTGCCAAGGATACTACCAATCCCTGCTGATGATACTACAACCTCCTTCCAAGGATACTACAACCTCATGTCGAGGATACTACCAATCCCTGCTGATGATACTACAACCTCCTGCCAAGGATACTACAACCTCCTGCCAAGGATACTACCAACCCCTGCTGATGATACTACAACCTCCTGCCAAGGATACTACCAATCCCTGCTGATGATACTACAACCTCCTGCCAATGATACTACAACCTCTGCCGAGGATACTACAACCTCCTGCCAAGGATACTACAACCTCCTGCTGAGGATACTACAACCTCCTGCCGAGGATACTACCAACCCCTGCTGATGATACTGCAACCTCCTGTCGAGGATACTACAACCTCCTGCCAAGGATACTACAACCTCATGTCGAGGATACTACAACCTCCTGCCAAGGATACTACAACCTCATGTCGAGGATACTACCAACCCCTGCTGATGATACTACAACCTCCTGTCGAGGATACTACAACCTCCTGCCAAGGATACTACAACCTCATGTCGAGGATACTACAACCTCCTGCCAAGGATACTACAACCTCATGTCGAGGATACTACCAATCCCTGCTGATGATACTACAACCTCCTGCCAAGGATACTACCAATCCCTGCTGATGATACTACAACCTCCTGCCAAGGTTACTACCAATCTCTGCTGATGATACTACAACCTCCTGCCGAGGATACTACCAATCCCTGCTGATGATACTACAACCTCCTGCCAAGGATACTACCAATCCCTGCTGATAATACTACAACCTCCTGCCAAGGATACTACCAATCCCTGCTGAGGATACTACCAATCCCTGCTGATGATACTACCAATCCCTGCTGATGATACTACAACCTCATGTCGAGGATACTACCAATCCCTGCTGATGATACTACAACCTCATGTCGAGGATACTACCAATCCCTGCTGATGATACTACAACCTCATGTCGAGGATACTACAACCTCCTGCCGAGGATACTACCAAGCCCTACTGATGATACTACAACCTCCTGCCAAGGATACTACAACCTCCTGCCAAGGTTACTACGAAACCCTGCTGATGATACTACAACCTCCTGCCAAGGATACTACAACCTCCTGCCAGGATACTACCATCTGCTGATGATACCAACCTCCTGCAAGGATACTACCAACCCTGCTGATGATACTACACCTCCTGCCAAGGATACTACAACCTCCTGCCAAGGATACTACCATCCCTGCTGATGATACTACAACCTCCTGCCAAGGATACTACAACCTCCTGCCAAGGATACTACAATCCCTGCTGATGATACTACAACCTCCTGCCAAGGATACTACAACCCTGCTGATGATACTACAACCTCCTGCCAAGGATACTACCAATCTGCTGATGATACTACAACCTCCTGCCAAGGATACTACAACCTCCTGCCAAGGATACTACCAATCCCTGCTGATGATACTACAACCTCCTGCCGATGATACTACCAATCCCTGCTGATGATACTACAACCTCCTGCCAAGGATACTACCAATCCCTGCTGATGATACTACAACCTCCTGCCAAGGATACTACAACCTCCTGCTGATGATACTACAACCCCTGCCGAGGATACTACCAATCCCTGCTGATGATACTACAACCTCCTGCCAAGGATACTACCAATCCCTGCTGATGATACTACAACCTCCTGCCAAGGATACTACTGTGTGTTCAATCCCTGCTGATGATACTACAACCTCCTGCCAAGGATACTACCAATCCCTGCTGATGATACTACAACCTCCTGCCAAGGATACTACAACCTCCTGCCAAGGATACTACAACCCCTGCTGATGATACTACCAATCCCTGCTGATGATACTACAACCTCCTGCAAGGATACTACCAATCCCTTGCTGATGATACTACAACCTCCTGTCGAGGATACTACCAATCCCTGCTGATGATACTACAACCTCCTGTCGAGGATACTACCAATCCCTGCTGATGATACTACAACCTCCTGCCGAGGATACTACAACCTCCTGCCAAGGATACTACCAATCCCTGCTGATAATACTACAACCTCCTGTCGAGGATACTACCAACCCCTGCTGATGATACTACAACCTCCTGCCAAGGATACTACCAACCCCTGCTGATGATACTACCAATCCCTGCTGATGATACTACAACCTCCTGCCAAGGATACTACCAATCCCTGCTGATGATACTACAACCTCCTGCCAAGGATACTACAACCTCCTGCCAAGGATACTACAACCTCCTGCCAAGGATACTACCAATCCCTGCTGATAATACTACAACCTCCTGTCGAGGATACTACCAACCCCTGCTGATGATACTACAACCTCCTGCCAAGGATACTACCAACCCCTGCTGATGATACTACCAATCCCTGCTGATGATACTACAACCTCCTGCCAAGGATACTACCAATCCCTGCTGATGATACTACAACCTCCTGTCGAGGATACTACCAATCCCTGCTGATGATACTACAACCTCCTGTCGAGGATACTACCAATCCCTGCTGATGATACTACAACCTCCTGCCAAGGATACTACAACCTCCTGCCAAGGATACTACCATCCCTGCTGATAATACTACAACCTCCTGCCAAGGATACTACCAATCCCTGCTGATGATACTACAACCTCCTGCCAAGGATACTACCAATCCCTGCTGATGATACTACAACCTCCTGCCAAGGATACTACCAATCCCTGCTGATGATACTACAACCTCCTGCCGAGGATACTACAACCTCCTACTGATGATACTACAACCTCCTGCCAAGGATACTACAACCTCCTACTGATGATACTACAACCTCCTGCCAAGGTTACTACCAAACCCTGCTGATGATACTACAACCTCCTGCCAAGGTTACTACCAAACCCTGCTGATGATACTACAACCTCCTGCCAAGGATACTACCAAACCCTGCTGATGATGCTACAACCTCCTGCCGAGGATACTACCAATCCCTGCTGATGATGCTACAACCTCCTGCCAAGGTTACTACCAATCCCTGCTGATGATACTACAACCTCCTGCCAAGGATACTACCAATCCCTGCTGAGGATACTACCAATCCCTGCTGATGATACTACCAATCCCTGCTGATGATACTACAACCTCATGTCGAGGATACTACCAATCCCTGCTGATGATACTACAACCTCATGTCGAGGATACTACCAATCCCTGCTGATGATACTACAACCTCATGTCGAGGATACTACAACCTCCTGCCGAGGATACTACCAAGCCCTACTGATGATACTACAACCTCCTGCCAAGGATACTACAACCTCATGTCGAGGATACTACCAACCCCTGCTGATGATACTACAACCTCCTGTCGAGGATACTACCAATCCCTGCTGATGATACTACAACCTCCTGCCGAGGATACTACCAATCCCTGCTGATGATACTGCAACCTCCTGCCAAGGTTACTACCAATCCCTGCTGATGATACTACAACGTCCTGTCGAGGATACTACCAATCCCTGCTGATGATACTGCAACCTCCTGCCAAGGTTACTACCAATCCCTGCTGATGATACTACAACGTCCTGTCGAGGATACTACCAATCCCTGCTGATGATACTGCAACCTCCTGCCAAGGTTACTACCAATCCCTGCTGATGATACTACAACGTCCTGTCGAGGATACTACCAATCCCTGCTGATGATACTGCAACCTCCTGCCAAGGTTACTACCAATCCCTGCTGATGATACTACAACGTCCTGTCGAGGATACTACCAA
>CM026391.1:70610711-70624104 GCA_014843695.1 Archivesica marissinica
GCTTTCGTTCATTGTTCAGTGCTTTCGTTCATTGTTCAGTGCTTTCGTTCATTGTTCAGTGCTTTCGTTCATTGTTCAGTGCTTTCGTTCATTGTTCAGTGCTTTCGTTCATTGTTCAGTGCTTTCGTTCATAGTTCAGTGCTTTCGTTCATAGTTCAGTGTTTTCGTTCATTGTTCAGTGCTTTCGTTCATAGTTCAGTGCTTTCGTTCATTGTTCAGTGCTTTCGTTCATCATTCAGTGCTTTCGTTCATTGTTCAGTGCTTTCGTTCATTGTTCAGTACTTTCGTTCATCGTTCAGTGCTTTCGTTCATTGTTCAGTGCTTTCGTTCATTGTTCAGTGCTTTCGTTCATATCGTTTTTCGGGAATTATGTTTTATTTTTCCGATTTTTTTTATATACAATAGACGAAGAACAAAACGTATCGATTTCCAGAATTTATTTTGGTTATTTTATCTTGATCGCGAAAGAAGTTCTTACAACTTATATTAATCACTCTCGAGACCGTAATCTTTAACAACTTATATTTGAAGTTGTTGCGCATTCACTTCACGTGCTAAAGGCCCGGAGTTTGAGCCCCGCTGGAGCCGTTATGATTGTGCCCTTAAGCAAGGCATTTAAATTACACGTTGCCACTTGAATAAGGTCTCGAGAGTGATTAAAATAAGTTGTAAGAACTTGTTTCGCAATTGAGCTAAAATAAATTTGTATAAACTAAACAAATTTACCCTTTGTGTGGAAGTTGTGATAGTGCATCATTTCAGGTGCGAAAGGCCGCGAGTTTGTGTCCCGCTGGAGCCGTTACGATAGTGCCCTTAGGCAAGGCATTTAAATGCCACTTCTCTCTCCCACCGTGGCGATGGATTCCATCAAGAATGAGGTATCGAGAGTAATTAATATAAGTTGTAAGAACTTGTTTCGCAATCGAGCTTAAATAACTTCGTATAAACTAACCTTTAAAAAAACAATCTTTTAAGACGTGAATGGTACACATCGGCGTCAAACCCCCAATGTGTTAGTGATTTTTGATCTGTCAGTTGCAGAGCTGTCAGGCAGGCAGACTTGCATAAAACATGAAATAAACTATTGTGATTCTTGTGTTATTTTCAGCCACTGCATTTGCTACCCAATTAGGATTCAAACAGGAAGACCTACATAGTGACACGAGTAGAGCGATATATAAACGATGGAAACAAAAGAATTGCCAGCCCAACTATTGGAAGGTACATCATTATTCATATGATCAGCTCTATCTATATATCTTTGGTTCATTTGCTCTTGGGCTTAGTTTAAGCTTTATTTATTTTACAACGATTGTGGAACAACCGTTAACAACTTATATTAATCACTCTCGTTGGCGCATAAATGTGATCATTCGTCTCGGAGGAAACCGGAGTACCCGGAGAAAACGATATGGAGGTATTGCATATTATAGAGTCAACTGCGATCAGATGCGTAACGTAATAGAAGAAGAAGAATTACTCGGGATGGGGGGGGTAGCGGGGGGGGGGGACAGCTAAAAAAAGTGGCGAAACCCATTTGTCCGATCTGGCGACCACCGTACCATCTCACATACTTCCCGGTCTGAGGATTGAACCTGGGTCGCATTAGTGAGAAGCAAGCACGCTAACCGCTGCCCTAATCGGACAGCCTTAGGCTTAACTTAAAGTCGCACCGACTTAGCAGTTGTTATTGCATTACTATTTTAAACAGTTAATATATCATCGATATTTCTCTGTCGAAATATCAATACATTTATTTTCATCAAATGTCTATATGGACTAATGCCAATTCACACAGTCAGAGCACCTACGTGCCCTTATTGTGAATTTCCAAAGCCCCTAGTCCATAAGTACTTTCAGTGGAAGTCGTGATAGCGCAGTGGATCGTTCACTTCAGGTGCAAAAGGTCCGGAGTTCGAGCCCCGCTGGAGCCGTTATGATTGTGCCCTTAGGCAAGGTATTTAAATAAATTCCATGTTGCCTCTTCTCTCTCCCTCGTGGCTATGGATTCCATCAGAAATGAGGTCTCGAGAGTGATTAACCCTTTCAACACCACAGACCTCTAAATAGGCTTACAAAAAAGTGTAGATCCAGATGAGCCGGCTCGTGACGAGCCGTCTCATCAGGATCTGCACTTTTTTCAAGTAATATAACTATTTTTAGAAACAAAATTACCCATTTTGATAAATGAACTGATCCAAATGTAATTTTGTTATTAATTTATTGGTCTAAAAATATCATGGACCAGTCCATGTCAGTTACTTGGTGTTGAATGGGTTAATACCTTATATTTATTTTAGAATGTAATACCAAATCCAAAGACATCTTGCGGACCATACAAACCATCACCATTTCTACAAGTGTCAAATAGAGAAGCTTCGTCTGAAGATTCCTACAAAGGGATAGGACAGGACAATCACGATACCATAGGTATACAGTCAAACCTGTCTTAAGCGGCCCACCAAGAGAATCATTGATAGTGGCTTCTTAGCACAGGTGGCTGCTTAGCAGGTGAAATAATATAATTATATCATAAAACAATCTGGAAACTGGCTGTTTAATACAGGTTGGCTGCTTAATTGAGATGACAACTAACACAGGTTTGACTATACTTTAGACATATAACCTTTTTTGTATACGTTTATCTATCATCGCTACGTGGTTAATCGGAGCAAAGCCTTCATAAGTGTATTAGTCATTTTATTTCTGGGACGATCATAGCCTGGGTTTCAGTCTGTCGATTTTTCACTTTCTAACTTCTGGCAAAATGATTTCCGAACGTAGTGCCAACTACTTATTACACCCTAATTTTTCAGGGTGTAGATTTGAAGAAGAACAATTCTTCTCTACAAGATACTATCGCTAAATACTAAATAGACACGATTATACACGATCATTTCCGAATATACACGAATGCTCCCGTAGCCTCATTTACATTGCAAACATATAATTTCCAATTTCTGTGTTATATCGACGAGATGGCAATTTTGATCTATTACGTTTAAGTGATAACGGGTCGATTCGGCATAATTGAACTAAGGACGACTTAAATATTGAGTAAATATGTCAAATCAGATGCACATTGTACTTTTTAAAACTATTTATCGTTCCGTTGAACCGTAATCAATGGCTGTAATTATAAAATTTTATCAACATTGCAGTGCCTCGCTTTCAAATGAAGTACGTCATTACATTGTAAATAAATCATGTGCTAATAGGCCTATTAATATAATTAATGATAATGAATAATTACACAGAAAACCCGCCGAGTTTCCCCAGGCGTTGATATTATCAGAAACTCAATATTGCCCAATTAATGGTTTCGGTATTAAAATATATTTATTTGACTGACCAGCAACATATATCGATGCCTGTTCCCAGGACGATCATGCATAATTCAGAAGATGCTCGGATTCCAGAAGTATGTATCCCTGGTTTGTTTACATGCCCAATGTATAGTATCAATACATTAGACCATAGTTTATAGTGTTAATATTATTAGGGTCAGATGGGTGTAAATATAACCATATAACTGGGTCAGTTTTTATAGTATATGCGTTTATTTATTGTCGCTACCGGTTTTTATATTAAATATTTATGTTGAGGCATATAATGAGAGACAACTCTAATTTTCTATTACCTCCCTTGGCAGATAAAGTCTGATTTATCCCAAAATGTAAATAGATCCTATAAGTTGAAATCCTTTGTTTTCACTGTTGTTCCCTAACCAGATGTTGCGGTATGATAATTGTGATTTTATTAAAATCGTGTTAATTAACTGATACCTTTGTTTTACAAATAAATACCCATTGCATACGCTATAGGAGATCTGTCGATATAGTAATTTAATAATCATAAGAAGCATAAATGGAATGAAATTGCTGCCAGTTGGGAATGTTTGGAACACAAGTTGGGAATGTTTGGAACACAAGTTGGGAATGTTTGTAGCACAAGTTGGGAATGTTTGTAGCACAAGTTGGGAATGTTTGTAACACAGAGTTGGGAATGTTTGAAACACAAGTTGGGAATGTTTGGAACACAAGTTGGGAATGTTTGGAACACAAATTGGGAATGTTTGGAACACAAGTTGGTCATGTTTGGAACACATGTTGGGAATGTTTGGAACACAAGTTAAGTTGTGAATGTTTGGAACACAAGTTGGTCATGTTTGGAACACAAGTTGGGAAAGATTGTAGCACAAGTTGGTCATGTTTGGAACACACATTAGGAATGTTTGGAACACACGTTAGGAATGTTTGGAACACAAGTTGGGAATGTTTGGAACACAAGTTGGGAATGTTTGTAACACAAGTTGGGAATGTTTGTAACACAAGTTGGGAATGTTTGTAACACAGAGTTGGGAATATTTGGAACACAAATTGGGAATGTTTGGAACACAAGTTAGGAATGTTTGGAACACAAGTTGGGAATGTTTGTAACACAGTTGGGAATGTTTGGAACACAAGGATGTTTGGAACACACGTTAGGAATGTTTGGAACACAAGTTGGGAATGTTTGGAACACAAGTTGGGAATGTTTGTAGCACAAGTTGGGAATGTTTGTAACACACGTTGGGAATGTTTGTAACACAAGTTGGGAATGTTTGTAACACAAGTTGGGATTATTTGGAACACAAACTGGGAATATTTGGAACACAGATTGGGAATGTTTGGAACACACGTTAGGAATGTTTGTAACACAAGTTGGGAATGTTTGGAACACAAGTTGGGAATGTTTGTACACAGAGTTGGGAATGTTTGGAACACAAGTTGGGAATGTTTGTAACACAGTTGGGAATGTTTGGAACACAAGTTAAGTTGGGAATGTTTGTAGCACAAGTTGGGAATGTTTGGAACACAAGTTGGGAATGTTTGGAACACAAGTTAGGAATGTTTGGAACACAAGTTGGGAATGTTTGGAACACAAGTTGGGAATGTTTGGAACACAAGTTAGGAATGTTTGGAACATAAGGGAATGTTTGGAACACATGTTGGGAATGTTTGTAGCACAAGTTAGGAATGTTTGGAACACAAGTTGGGAATGTTTGGAACACAAGTTGGGAATGTTTGTAGCACAAGTTAGGAATGTTTGGAACACAAGTTGGGAATGTTTGTAGCACAAGTTAGGAATGTTTGGAACATAAGTTGGTCATGTTTGGAACATAAGTTGGTCATGTTTGGAACATAAGTAGAGCATGTTAATATGAGTATATAGAATCTTGTTTCTGTTCATATTTTGCCTCAGGTATGGTTGTTATCGACAGTGAAGGCAATGTTGCAGGTGGAACATCAACAAATGGTCTGAATCATAAAATACCAGGGTGAGTATAATATTATTGGTATTTAGTAAAGAGACTTACCAACCTATGACTGCCCGCTCCGTAGGCGGACGCCTTAACCACTAGGCCACGGAGGAGGTAATAATAGTTTCATAGCATTTTGGGGCATGTTTTAGTTGAATATATATATTTATTTTTTAATTTATTTTATTTTCATTCTATATACATTTATAAGTACATAATCTAAACATTTATTTATCAATAATAAATTGATATAGAATTAATTTTCACTCTCATATACTCTCGCTTTTTCACCCCAAACACTCACTTACATACACATATTCATACAGCATACACACGTATTAGTAGGTACAGAGGCAAATATAATATGTCTACGAGCTACTTTTACCATATTCCATATATAGTGTAGTAGATAAGGACCATGAATGTTCAGAGGGTGTAAAAAGCACCAAATTTGGCATGATGGTAGTTTAGAACCGGCTTGTAAATAATAGGCCGGAAGACAATCACGAGAGGCCCTGAGACCCCCGTGAGATGGGGCCCCAAAGGGGCACATAATTGTGTAAATTTGCATGTATATAATTAATTTATTACAGTCACAAATGGTATATAACTTGTGCAAATGATGTATGTTATCAGGACAAAAGGTTACACCAGTATAAAAATGACTTAATTAAATACAAAATTGAACATTGAGGCCCTAATTAGTAATAATGCTATAAACGAGGCCCAGAATGTTGTTAAAATTGGCCAATTACGATTAATAATATAATAAATATTACAATAGGCTATATATCAATATCAATTTTGTTGGTATAAGAATATTTTTAAAATATATTTTTTATTCCACATTCAACATAGATTACAATGATTTGTTTAACACATTTACAGTAATAATACTGCTGATAGTGAATATACATCATAGTACATTCATGATTCAATTGTATTCCATCAAACTATGAATATTTCGGACCAAAAAACATTTATTGCAAAATATTTGATGTGTTTTTGGAAAAAAAAGAAGGTATGTCCATTGACAGAAATAGATCGGTGTTACTGTACGTAAACAAATATGTAACTATCGGATAGCAAAATGAGGAATAATAATAGTTAGTAGAGTTAAAAGAATAATAAAAATAAAGGAAATATTTTTAAAAGAATAAGAATATTATTTAAGAAATAATAAGTATCAACCGTGGTATATCGCAGAATAACCCGAGTTTGAAGTTCTTATGCGTAGAAATATATCATGAAGGCCAAAGGCCAAAGAAAAACAAGACGGACAAGAGATTATCTGATTCTAAAAATAGTTCACTTCCGTGAATTCCCACGGTATTTTTTACGAACATCACGTGACTTTCATTCATAAAACTTTACACGCATTGTATAAATGGAATAGCCAAAACACGGTGCGCATGCAGCATAGTTCAAGGTAGGTATATCGTAGAATAACCCGAGGTAGATTTTACTCTACAAGTATGTATGTTATTAGCTGGGTCGTGTTAGAATAAGAAATAAAAACAACAGAAAAATTAATATGTGGGGAATTTGTTCCATTTTATATTATGTTTTTCAAGTTTGTTATGCATGTATATTTTTCGATTTCTAGTCAACCGTTTAGGTATTTGATGATAAATACAGACACAGCTGTGTTAATGGTCACCTCCATTAAGCAGCCATTCTGCATTAAGCAGCCAGTTTTCAGATTCCCAATATGTTACTTTATAATACATTTAACCTCTGTTAAGTAGCCACCTGTGTTGCAGCCACTTTCTGTGATTCCCTTGGCTGACTGCTTAAGACAGGTTTGTCTGTAGCTGTATAAATGTATTGAATATATTTTTATACTCACAATTTTTGTATGCCAGCAGACGAGTTGGTGATTCTCCAGTAGTTGGTGCCGGGAGCTATGTAGACAATGATGTGGGCGGTGCCGCTGCTACTGGCGATGGTGACGTTATGATGAGATTTCTGCCGAGGTAAGACTGTCATTATTGGCAATCTCTACTGGTTGCAGCACGTGAACATGAAACTATGATTTTGTATCAGACGTAATTTTTATGCGTTTATTTCAACATTTTATCTATCTGTCCAGGGGACATTCTAGATGGCGACTTGGACAAACTAGTTGCCTTAGGGACCCTGACTTTGCCCACTCACTTCTCCCTAAAAAAAAGGTTTAAATTCATATTTTTTGCAATTTCCATACAACATTTGATCATACTGTCTATTTTTGCCCTGTTTTTGTTAATGTTTATTAAATAACACTATTTATGGACATAATCGCATGCTTCAACCTGATAGTCAAACCCCTGCTGAGGATACTACAAACCCCTGCTGAGGATACTACAAACCCCTGCTGAGTATACTACACACTGCTACTGAGGACACTACAAACCACTGTTTAGGATACTACACACACCTACTGAGGATACTACAGCCTCCTGTTGAGGATACTACCAACCCCGGCTGAGGATGATACAAACCCCGGCTGAGGATACTACAACATCCTGTCGAGGATACTACCAACCCCTGCTGAGGATGATACAAACTCCGGTTGAGGATACTACAACATCCTGCCAAGGATACTACCAACCCCTGCTGATGATACTACAACCTCATGTTGAGGATACTACCAACCCCTGCTGATGATACTACAACCTCCTGCCAAGGATACTACAACCTCCTGCCAAGGATACTACCAATCCCTGCTGATGATACTACCAATCCCTGCTGATGATTCTACAACCTCCTACCGAGGATACTACCAATCCCTGCTGATGATACTACCAATCCCTGCTGATGATTCTACAACCTCCTACCGAGGATACTACCAATCCCTGCTGATGATACTACAACCTCCTACCGAGGATACTACCAAACCCTGCTGATGATACTACAACCTCCTGCCAAGGATACTACCAATCCCTGCTGATGATACTACAACCTCCTGCCAAGGATACTACCAATCCCTGCTGATGATGCTACAACCTCCTGCCAAGGATACTACCAAACCCTGCTGATGATACTACAACCTCCTGCCAAGGATACTACCAATCCCTGCTGATGATACTACAACCTCCTGCCAAGGATACTACCAATCCCTGCTGATGATACTACAACCTCCTGCCAAGGATACTACCAATCCCTGCTGATGATACTACCAATCCCTGCTGATGATACTACAACCTCCTGCCGATACTACAACCTCCTGCCAAGGATACTACCAATCCCTGCTGATGATACTACCAATCCCTGCTGATGATACTACAACCTCCTGCCAAGGATACTACCAATCCCTGCTGATGATACTACAACCTCCTGCCGAGGATACTACCAATCCCTGCTGATGATACTACAACCTCCTGCCAAGGATACTACCAATCCCTGCTGATGATACTACAACCTCCTGCCAAGGATACTACCAATCCCTGCTGATGATACTACAACCTCCTGCCAAGGATACTACCAATCCCTGCTGATGATACTACCAATCCCTGCTGATGATTCTACAACCTCCTGCCGAGGATACTACCAATCCCTGCTGATGATACTACAACCTCCTGCCAAGGTTACTACCAAACCCTGCTGATGATACTACAACCTCATGTCGAGGATACTACCAATCCCTGCTGAGGATACTACCAATCCCTGCTGATGATACTACCAATCCCTGCTGATGATACTACAACCTCCTGCCAAGGATACTACCAACCCCTGCTGATGATACTACCAATCCCTGCTGATGATACTACCAATCCCTGCTGATGATTCTACAACCTCATGTCGAGGATACTACCAATCCCTGCTGAGGATACTACCAATCCCTGCCGATGATACTACAACCTCATGTCGAGGATACTACCAATCCCTGCTGAGGATACTACCAATCCCTGCTGAGGATACTACCAATCCCTGCTGATGATACTACAACCTCCTACCGAGGATACTACCAATCCCTGCTGATGATACTACCAATCCCTGCTGATGATACTACAACCTCCTGCCGAGGATACTACAACCTCCTGCCAAGGATACTACAACCTCCTGCCAAGGTTACTACCAATCCCTGCTGATGATACTACAACCTCCTGCCAAGGTTACTACCAAACCCTGCTGATGATACTACAACCTCCTGCCAAGGATACTACAACCTCCTGCCAAGGATACTACCAACCCCTGCTGATGATACTACAACCTCCTGCCAAGGATACTACAACCTCCTGCCAAGGATACTACCAATCCCTGCTGATGATACTACAACCTCCTGCCAAGGATACTACCAATCCCTGCTGATGATACTACCAATCCCTGCTGATGATACTACAACCTCCTGCCAAGGTTACTACCAATCCCTGCTGATGATACTACAACCTCCTGCCAAGGATACTACAACCTCCTGCCAAGGATACTACAACCTCCTGCCAAGGATACTACAACCTCCTGCCAAGGATACTACAACCTCCTGCCAAGGATACTACAACCTCCTGCAAGGATACTACAACCTCCTGCCAAGGATACTACCAATCCCTGCTGAGGATACTACAACCTCCTGCCAAGGATACTACCAATCCCTGCTGATGATACTACAACCTCCTGCCAAGGATACTACCAACCCTGCTGATGATACTACCAATCCCTGCTGATGATACTACAACCTCCTGCCAAGGTTACTACAACCCCTGCATGATACTACAACCCTGCAGATACTACAACCTCCTGCAGGATACTACCAATCCCTGCTGATGATACTACAACCTCCTGCCAAGGATACTACAACCTCCTGCCAAGGATACTACCAACCCCTGCTGATGATACTACAACCTCCTGCCAAGGATACTACAACCTCCTGCCAAGGATACTACAACCTCCTGCCAAGGATACTACAACCTCCTGCCAAGGATACTACCAACCCCTGCTGATGATACTACAACCTCCTGCCAAGGATACTACCAACCCCTGCTGATGATACTACAACCCCTGCCAGATACTACAACCTCCTGCCAAGGATACTACAACCTCCTGCCAAGGATACTACCAACCCCTGCTGATGATACTACAACCTCCTGCCAAGGATACTACCAATCCCTGCTGATGATACTACAACCTCCTACCGATGATACTACAACCTCCTGCCAAGGATACTACAACCTCCTACTGATGATACTACAACCTCCTGCCAAGGTTACTACCAAACCCTGCTGATGATACTACAACCTCCTGCCAAGGATACTACCAAACCCTGCTGATGATACTACAACCTCCTGCCAAGGATACTACAACCTCCTGCCAAGGATACTACAACCTCCTGCCAAGGATACTACCAATCCCTGCTGATGATACTACAACCTCCTGCCAAGGATACTACAACCTCCTGCCAAGGATACTACAACCTCCTGCCAAGGATACTACAACCTCCTGCCAAGGATACTACCAATCCCTGCTGATGATACTACAACCTCCTGCCAAGGATACTACCAATCCCTGCTGAGGATACTACAACCTCCTGCCGAGGATACTACCAATCCCTGCTGCTGATACTACAACCTCATGTCGAGGATACTACAACCTCCTGCCGAGGATACTACAACCTCCTGCCAAGGTTACTACCAATCCCTGCTGATGATACTACCAACCCCTGCTGATGATACTACAACCTCCTGCCAAGGATACTACCAATCCCTGCTGATGATACTACAACCTCATGTCGAGGATACTACAACCTCCTGCCGAGGATACTACCAATCCCTGCTGCTGATACTACAACCTCATGTCGAGGATACTACAACCTCCTGCCGAGGATACTACAACCTCCTGCCGAGGATACTACAACCTCCTACCGAGGATACTACCAACCCATGCTGCTGATACTACAACCTCCTGTCGAGGATACTACAACCTCCTGTCGAGGATACTACAACCTCATGTCGAGGATACTACCAATCCCTGCTGATGATACTACAACCTCCTGCCGAGGATACTACAACCTCCTGCCGAGGATACTACAACCTCCTGCCGAGGATACTACAACCTCCTGCCAAGGTTACTACCAATCCCTGCTGATGATACTACCACCTCCTGTCGAGGATACTACCAATCCCTGCTGATGATACTACAACCTCCTGTCGAGGATACTACCAACCCCTGCTGATGATACTACAATCTCCTGCCAAGGATACTACCAATCCCTGCTGATGATACTACAACCTCCTGCCAAGGATACTACAACCTCCTGCCAAGGATACTACAACCTCCTGCCAAGGATGCTACCAATCCCTGCTGATGATACTACAACCTCCTGCCAAGGATACTACAACCTCCTGCCAAGGATACTACCAATCCCTGCTGATGATACTACAACCTCCTGCCGAGGATACTACCAATCCCTGCTGATGATACTACAACCTCCTGCCAAGGATACTACAACCTCCTGCCAAGGATACTACCAATCCCTGCTGATGATACTACAACCTCCTTCCAAGGATACTACAACCTCATGTCGAGGATACTACCAATCCCTGCTGATGATACTACAACCTCCTGCCAAGGATACTACAACCTCCTGCCAAGGATACTACCAACCCCTGCTGATGATACTACAACCTCCTGCCAAGGATACTACCAATCCCTGCCGATGATACTACAACCTCCTGCCAAGGATACTACCAACCCCAAACACACCCCAAACACACCTCCTGCCAAGATACTACAACCTCCTGCCAAGGATACTACAACCTCCTGCCAAGGATACTACCAACCCCTGCTGATGATACTACAACCTCCTGTCGAGGATACTACAACCTCCTGCCAAGGATACTACAACCTCATGTCGAGGATACTACAACCTCCTGCCAAGGATACTACAACCTCATGCCGAGGATACTACCAACCCCTGCCAAGGATACTACAATCCCTGCTGATGATACTACAACCTCCTGCCAAGGATACTACCAATCCCTGCTGATAATACTACAACCTCCTGCCAAGGATACTACCAATCCCTGCTGATGATACTACAACCTCCTGCCAAGGATACTACCAATCCCTGCTGATGATACTACAACCTCCTGCCAAGGATACTACCAATCCCTGCTGATGATACTACAACCTCCTGCCGAGGATACTACAACCTCCTACTGATGATACTACAACCTCCTGCCAAGGATACTACAACCTCCTACTGATGATACTACAACCTCCTGCCAAGGTTACTACCAAACCCTGCTGATGATACTACAACCTCCTGCCAAGGTTACTACCAAACCCTGCTGATGATACTACAACCTCCTGCCAAGGATACTACCAAACCCTGCTGATGATGCTACAACCTCCTGCCGAGGATACTACCAATCCCTGCTGATGATGCTACAACCTCCTGCCAAGGTTACTACCAATCCCTGCTGATGATACTACAACCTCCTGCCAAGGATACTACCAATCCCTGCTGAGGATACTACCAATCCCTGCTGATGATACTACCAATCCCTGCTGATGATACTACAACCTCATGTCGAGGATACTACCAATCCCTGCTGATGATACTACAACCTCATGTCGAGGATACTACCAATCCCTGCTGATGATACTACAACCTCATGTCGAGGATACTACAACCTCCTGCCGAGGATACTACCAAGCCCTACTGATGATACTACAACCTCCTGCCAAGGATACTACAACCTCATGTCGAGGATACTACCAACCCCTGCTGATGATACTACAACCTCCTGTCGAGGATACTACCAATCCCTGCTGATGATACTACAACCTCCTGCCGAGGATACTACCAATCCCTGCTGATGATACTGCAACCTCCTGCCAAGGTTACTACCAATCCCTGCTGATGATACTACAACGTCCTGTCGAGGATACTACCAATCCCTGCTGATGATACTGCAACCTCCTGCCAAGGTTACTACCAATCCCTGCTGATGATACTACAACGTCCTGTCGAGGATACTACCAATCCCTGCTGATGATACTGCAACCTCCTGCCAAGGTTACTACCAATCCCTGCTGATGATACTACAACGTCCTGTCGAGGATACTACCAATCCCTGCTGATGATACTGCAACCTCCTGCCAAGGTTACTA
>CM026391.1:70625104-70747491 GCA_014843695.1 Archivesica marissinica
GATACTACAACCTCCTGCCAAGGATACTACCAATCCCTGCTGATGATACTACAACCTCCTGTCGAGGATACTACCAATCCCTGCTGATGATACTACAACCTCCTGCCAAGGATACTACAACCCCTGCTGATGATACTACCAATCCCTGCTGATGATACTACAACCTCCTTCCAAGGATACTACCAACCCCTGCTGATGATACTGCAACCTCCTGTCGAGGATACTACAACCTCCTGCCAAGGATACTACAACCTCATGTCGAGGATACTACAACCTCCTGCCAAGGATACTACAACCTCATGTCGAGGATACTACCAACCCCTGCTGATGATACTACAACCTCCTGTCGAGGATACTACAACCTCCTGCCAAGGATACTACAACCTCATGTCGAGGATACTACAACCTCCTGCCAAGGATACTACAACCTCCTGCCAAGGATACTACAACCTCTGCCAAGGATACTCCATCCCTGCTGATGATACTACAACCTCCTGCCAAGGATACTACCAATCCCTGCTGATAGATACTACAACCTCCTGCCAAGGATACTTTGTGTTTTTGGGTTACCAATCCCTGCTGATGATACTACAACCTCCTGCCAAGGATACTACCAATCCCTGCTGATGATACTACAACCTCCTGCCAAGGATACTACCAATCCCTGCTGATGATACTACAACCTCCTGCCGAGGATACTACAACCTCCTACTGATGATACTACAACCTCCTGCCAAGGATACTACAACCTCCTACTGATGATACTACAACCTCCTGCCAAGGTTACTACCAAACCCTGCTGATGATACTACAACCTCCTGCCAAGGTTACTACCAAACCCTGCTGATGATACTACAACCTCCTGCCAAGGATACTACCAAACCCTGCTGATGATGCTACAACCTCCTGCCGAGGATACTACCAATCCCTGCTGATGATGCTACAACCTCCTGCCAAGGTTACTACCAATCCCTGCTGATGATACTACAACCTCCTGCCAAGGATACTACCAATCCCTGCTGAGGATACTACCAATCCCTGCTGATGATACTACCAATCCCTGCTGATGATACTACAACCTCATGTCGAGGATACTACCAATCCCTGCTGATGATACTACAACCTCATGTCGAGGATACTACCAATCCCTGCTGATGATACTACAACCTCATGTCGAGGATACTACAACCTCCTGCCGAGGATACTACCAAGCCCTACTGATGATACTACAACCTCCTGCCAAGGATACTACAACCTCATGTCGAGGATACTACCAACCCCTGCTGATGATACTACAACCTCCTGTCGAGGATACTACCAATCCCTGCTGATGATACTACAACCTCCTGCCGAGGATACTACCAATCCCTGCTGATGATACTGCAACCTCCTGCCAAGGTTACTACCAATCCCTGCTGATGATACTACAACGTCCTGTCGAGGATACTACCAATCCCTGCTGATGATACTGCAACCTCCTGCCAAGGTTACTACCAATCCCTGCTGATGATACTACAACGTCCTGTCGAGGATACTACCAATCCCTGCTGATGATACTGCAACCTCCTGCCAAGGTTACTACCAATCCCTGCTGATGATACTACAACGTCCTGTCGAGGATACTACCAATCCCTGCTGATGATACTGCAACCTCCTGCCAAGGTTACTACCAATCCCTGCTGATGATACTACAACGTCCTGTCGAGGATACTACCAATCCCTGCTGATGATACTGCAACCTCCTGCCAAGGTTACTACCAATCCCTGCTGATGATACTACAACGTCCTGTCGAGGATACTACCAATCCCTGCTGATGATACTACAACCTCCTGCCGAGGATACTACCATCCCTCTGATGATACTACCAATCCCTGCTGATGATACTACAACCTCCTGCCGAGGACTACAACCTCCTGCTGATGATACTACAACCTCCTGCCGAGGATACTACCAATCCTGCTGATGATACTACAACCTCCTGCCAAGGTTACTACCAATCCCTGCTGATGATACTACAACCTCCTGCCAAGGATACTACCAATCCCTGCTGAGGATACTACCAATCCCTGCTGATGATACTACCAATCCCTGCTGATGATACTACAACCTCATGTCGAGGATACTACCAATCCCTGCTGATGATACTACAACCTCCTGTCGAGGATACTACCAATCCCTGCTGATGATACTACAACCTCATGTCGAGGATACTACAACCTCCTGCCGAGGATACTACCAACCCCTGCTGATGATACTACAACCTCCTGCCAAGGATACTACCAATCCCTGCTGATGATACTACAACCTCCTGTCTAGGATACTACCAACCCCTGCTGATGATACTACAACCTCCTGCCAAGGATACTACCAACCCCTGCTGATGATACTACCAATCCCTGCTGATGATACTACAACCTCCTGCCAAGGATACTACAACCTCCTGCCGAGGATACTACCAACCCCTGCTGATGATACTACCAATCCCTGCTGATGATACTACAACCTCCTGCCAAGGATACTACCAATCCCTGCTGATGATACTACAACCTCCTGTCGAGGATACTACCAATCCCTGCTGATGATACTACAACCTCCTGCCGAGGATACTACCAATCCCTGCTGATGATACTACAACCTCCTGCCAAGGATACTACCAACCCCTGCTGATGATACTACAACCTCCTGCCAAGGTTACTACCAATCCCTGCTGATATACTACAACCTCCTGTCGAGGATACTACCAATCCCTGCTGATGATACTACAACCTCCTGCCAAGGATACTACCAACCCTGCTGATGATACTACCAATCCCTGCTGATGATACTACAACCTCCTGTCGAGGATACTACCAATCCCTGCTGATGATACTACAACCTCCTGCCAAGGATACTACCAATCCCTGCTGATGATACTACAACCTCCTGTCGAGGATACTACCAATCCCTGCTGATGATACTACAACCTCCTGCCAAGGATACTACAACCTCCTGCCAAGGATACTACCAATCCCTGCTGATGATACTACAACCTCATGTCGAGGATACTACCAATCCCTGCTGAGGATACTACAACCTCCTGCCAAGGATACTACCAATCCCTGCTGATGATACTACAACCTCCTGCCAATGATACTACAACCTCATGTCGAGGATACTACAACCTCATGTCGAGGATACTACCAATCCCTGCTGAGGATACTACAACCTCCTGCCAAGGATACTACAACCTCATGTCGAGGATACTACCAACCCCTGCTGATGATACTACAACCTCCTGCCAAGGATACTACAACCTCCTGCCAAGGATACTACAACCTCCTGCCAAGGATACTACAACCTCATGTCGAGGATACTACCAACCCCGGCTGATGATACTACAACCTCATGGCGAGGATACTACCAACCCCTGCTGATGATACTACAACCTCCTGCCGAGGATACTACAACCTCCTGCCAAGGATACTACAACCTCCTGCCAAGGATACTACCAACCCCTGCTGATGATACTACAACCTCCTGCCGGTTTTGTGTGTTTTGGGTTTTGGGTTTGTGTGTTTTGGAGGATACTACCAACCCCTGCCGATGATACTACAACCTCCTGCCGATGATACTACAACCTCCTGTCGAGGATACTACCAACCCCTGCTGAGGATGCTACCAACCCCTGCTGAGGATGCTACAAACCCCTGCTGAGGATGCTACAAACCCCTGCTGAGGATACTACAAACCCTGCTGAGGATACTACAACCTCATGTCGAGGATACTACCAACCCCTGCTGAGGATGCTACAAACCCCTGCTGAGGATACTACAAACCCCTGCTGAGGATACTACCAATCCCTGCTGAGGATGCATAACTTTTGTGTTTCACCGACAAGACTGTTGGTGAAGTAAATGATAAGAAAGCAGATGTGTAGATACAGAATTTTAAAATCAGATAGAAGCATGGCAGATGTATCCAACCTAATTCAGTGGCATGTTAACTCTTTGCACGCTAGCGGCAGATAAAATCACCTTTGGAAACAGCATAGAGCCAGATCAGACGGCACAGAACGTGCCGTCTGATCAGGCTCTATGCTGTTTGCTATTCGGATAGTGGAGCTTGGCTGAATAGCAAACAACATGGATCCTGATCAGACGTGGCGTTACGCCGCGGCTGATCTGGATCTATGTTGTTTGCAAATGTGATTTTTTATTTACTCAGCAGGCAAAGGGTTAACATTCATATATAATAATTATTTCTAACTGTATATTTTTTTATACAAATTTATTTTAGCGTGATTGCGAAACAAGTTCTTACAACTTATATTAATCACTCTCCTGACTTCATTCCTGATGGAATCCTTATATTAATCACTCTCGAGACCTCATTCCTGATGGAGTCCTTATATTAATCACTCTTGAGAACTCATTCCTGATGGAATCCTTATATTAATCACTCTCGAGACCTCATTCCTGATGGAATTCTTATATTAATCACTGTCGAGACCTCATTCCTGATGGAATTCTTATATTAATCACTCTTGAGACCTCATTCCTGATGGAATCCTTATATTAATCACTCTCGAGACTTCATTCCTGATGGAGTCCTTATATTAATCACTCTTGAGACCTCATTCCTGATGGAATCCTTATATTAATCACTGTCGAGACCTCATTCCTGATGGAATCCATCGCCACGAGGGAGAGAGAAGAGGCAACGTGGAATTTATTTAAATGTCGTGCCTAATGGCACCATTTGTAATGGCTCCAGCGGGGCTCGAAATCCGGGCCTTTCGCACCTGAAGCGAACGCGGTACTACTGTATATATATGAACATCTTACCGAGTCTCCAGTAGATCGATGTAGGTGTCCGTTTTATTTGCCTAACTACCATGTGGTAGATCGATGTAGGTGTCTGTTTTATTTGCCTAACTACCATGTGGTAGATCGATGTAGGTGTCCGTTTTATTTGCCTAACTACCATGTGGTAGATCGATGTAGGTGTCCGTTTTATTTGCCTAACTACCATGTGATAGATCGATGTAGGTGTCCGTTTTATTTGCCTAACTACCATGTGATAGATCAATGTAGGTGTCCGTTTTATTTGCCTAACTACCATGTGATAGATCAATGTAGGTGTCCGTTTTGTTTGCCTAACTACCATGTGGTAGACCAATGTAGGTGTCCGTTTTGTTTGCCTAACTACCATGTGGTAGATCGATGTAGGTGTCTGTTTTATTTGCCTAACTACCATGTGGTAGATCGATGTAGGTGTCCGTTTTATTTGCCTAACTACCATGTGGTAGATCGATGTAGGTGTCCGTTTTATTTGCCTAACTACCATGTGGTAGATCGATGTAGGTGTCCGTTTTATTTGCCTAACTACCATGTGGTAGATCGATGTAGGTGTCCGTTTTGTTTGCCTAACTACCATGTGGTAGACCAATGTAGGTGTCCATTTTGTTTGCCTAACTACCATGTGGTAGATCGATGTAGGTGTCCGTTTTATTTGCCTAACTACCATGTGGTAGATCGATGTAGGTGTCCGTTTTATTTGCCTAACTACCATGTGGTAGATCGATGTAGGTGTCCGTTTTATCTGCCTAACTACCATGTGGTAGATCGATGTAGGTGTCCGTTTTATTTGCCTAACTACCATGTGGTAGATCATGTAGTGTCCTTTTATTTGCCTAAACCATGTGTAGATCGATGTAGGTGTCCATTTTATTGCCTAACTACCATGTGGTAGATCGATGTAGTGTCCGTTTTATTTGCCTAACTACCATGTGTGTGTGTGTTTTTTGTTGTGGTAGATCGATGTAGGGTCCGTTTTATTTGCCTAACTACCATTGGTAGATCGTGTAGGTGTCCGTTTTATTTGCCTAACTACCATGTGGTAGATCGATGTAGGTGTCGTTTTTTGCCTAACTACCATGTGGTAGATCGTTAGGTGTCCGTTTTATTTGCCTAACTACCATGTGATAGATCAATGTAGGTGTCCGTTTTATTTGCCTAACTACCATGTGATAGATCAATGTAGGTGTCCGTTTTATTTGCCTAACTACCATGTGATAGATCAATGTAGGTGTCCGTTTTATTTGCCTAACTACCATGTGATAGATCAATGTAGGTGTCCGTTTTGTTTGCCTAACTACCATGTGGTAGATCGATGTAGGTGTCCATTTTGTTTGCCTAACTACCATGTGGTAGATCGATGTAGGTGTCCGTTTTGTTTGCCTAACTACCATGAATTGTGATAGATAGACGTAGGTGCTAAGATACATCTATTTGCCGATGACACGAGTCTACACATTGTCGTCGACCAACCTGTAATTTCAGCCAAAATACTGCAATCTGATATCAATAAACTATCCAATTGGGCGGAGGCATGGTTAGTCACATTTAATCATTCAAAAACTGAATCTATGATCATCTCACACAAAACACATAGACCACATCACCCAGCATTACTCATGAATAATCAACGAATCTCATCCGTCACGTCTCATAAACACCTTGGTGTCCACTTCTCAAACGACGGCTCTTGGCATACTCATGTAACTCATATTACTGATAAAGCATGGAAGAGAATACATATCATGCGAATATTCAAATTCCTATTGGAAAGACGATCACTTGAAACCATTTATACTTCTTTCATCAGACCAATTCTAGAATATGCTGATGTTCTGTACTGCAATTGTACTCAGTATGAAAAAGACGAACTCGACAAGATCCAGAATGAAGCTTCTCAAATTGCTTCCGGTGCAACAAAACTTGTATCTCTTCATAAACTACATAGGGAAGTCCGGTGGGAATCATTAGACAAACGTTGACTTAACCACAGACTTACTCTTTTGTATAAAATGAAAAATGGTCTTACTCCCAAACATCTATCTTCTCTTGTGCCACAAAGTGTGGGTGAAACTACCAGATACAACCTAAGAAACGCAGCTAATATTAATGGTATTCCATCCCGTACTGCGCTCTACTACAACTCGTTTCTACCTTCTACCTTAAGAGATTGGAATAATCTATCTATGCAACAACAAAGCTCTCCTACACTATCTTCTTTCAAACACAGTCTTCGTGGAAATATATCTAAAACTCCTAAATACTTTTATGTTGGCTCCAGGAAATGGCAAGTTTATCATGCCCGATTACATACTGAGTGCTGTCCCTTAAACCAACACCTGTACAGCAAAAACTTATCTCCAACATCTCTGCCAATGCGGTCTTGTTGAAAGTAATCACCATTTCCTCTTGGAATGCACACTATATACCAACATCAGAGCAAAACTAATACAAGAAACTTCTATATACTGTACAGTAACTTTGTACACTCTCTTACACGGAGATCAAAATCTTTGCGACAACATCAACAACAGAATCTTTATTGCTGTACAGGACTATATAAGGGACAGTAAACGTTTTCCATGAACTTGAATGACTGACCTGTTCCTGGCTCTCAACATTCCAAATCAAATCTCAAGATCTTATTTCTTCTACTTGAATTGAAAACAACTAGGATGATTTATCATCAAAGTTGATTGACTCTTTTATTTATTATTACTTAATTTTATATTTATTATTACTTGTTTATACAAATTTATTTTAGCTCGATTGCGAAGCAAGTTATTTCAACTTATATAAATTACTCTCGAGACCTCATTCCTGATGGAATCCATCGCCACGAGGGAGAGAGAGAGAGGCAACGTGGAATTTAAATGCCTTGCCTAAGGGCACAATCGTAACGGCTCCAGTGGGGCTCGAACTCCGGACCTTTCGCACCTGAAGCGAACGCGCATCCACTGCGCTATCACGACTCCCATTTGTTATTACTTAAGATGAACACTAAGTGTATTAGTTATAAATACCATACATTTTAAGCCACTGAGATAAATATCTAGCAAACTATATCGATATCATATCATACCTCATTTGACCTAATAATGTTACTTTCTTCTTACAATAATTGTTGTGAGTCTGCACATAATATAAATTAGGACAATCTATTACACTTAGACTCAACCATATTCTTTTTATTAGCATTCCTCATCATTATAATATTCTGACCTCTATTATTATAATGTCTTTTTTCTTTTCTCAACTACAATATCGTATTTTTTCTATCTAAATCGAATTATGAATCTTGTATTGTTAAACATTTCAAGCACATTATTTTACCGCCAACTTTACAGCAAACGAGTTTCGAAGGAGAAGACCTTTATAAGCTAATCTAGCTTTCGGATCTAATCCTTTTTCAAAACATAAAATATTATATTGTAATGTAATTGCTATATGTATATATGTTACATTGTTTGAAATAAAATATGTTTAAACTAATGTATGTGTCAGTTTTATTTGCCTAACTACCATGGGGTAGATCGATGTAGGTGTCCATTTTGCTTGCCTAACTACCATGTGGTAGATTAATGTTAGCATGGGAACAGGCGTCGATATATTTTGCCTGGTCAGTCAAATAAATATATTTTAACACCAAGACTTAATTGGGCCGTGTTGAGTTTCTGATCATATCAACATTTTCCCAGAAGTTAAAAAGTGAAAAATCGACAGACTGGAAGCCAGGCTAGATCAATTTAGGTGTCTGTTTTGTTTGCCTATTTGCCTAACTACCATGTAATAGATCAATTTAGGTGTCCGTTTTGTTTGCCTAACTACCATGTGTTACATTTAGCAACAGATAATACAGTGCATTCAGTGTATTGATCTACACGACATGAGAGCTAGACATCACGTTTCAATAGTACATGTAGCAGCAGTGTTCAAATCTCAATTCAATTGGATAATCGTTGCTTGTAGTTCCGACATTAGACACTGATATATCTAATTCTTAATACGCATGCATTTTCACCATCACTCACTTTGTTTGTCATGCAATCTTTGTGACTGATTAGTTACACCATGGATTTACAATTAATTCGGGTTCAGAAACTACTTAACTCAGATTCTTTAGTTTATACAAATATATTTTAGCTCGATTGCGAAGCAAGTTCTTACAACTTATATTGATCACTCTCGATACCTCATTCCAGGTGAAATGCATCGCCACGAGGGAGAAAGAAGAGCCACAGTGGAATTTAAATACCTTGCCAAAGGGCACACTCATAATCGCTACAGTTTGGCTCAAACTCGGGGGGGGGGGGTCTTTCGTGACTAACGTGTCGCTTTAAGTACATGTACATTATTATATACCACAATGCAACATTGTTTGATTTTATTCCTTCATTGTTTCAGTTTCTACGCCGTGATGATTATGAGGAGTGGCGTAGCACCTGCTATAGCATCAGCGGAAGCCATGAAAAGTATTATCCGGTTTTATCCAGACTTTGTTGGAGCTGTTCTCTCAATAAATATTAGAGGTGAACATGGTAAGTGTGGTTGCTTGATTCTGTATTTCTGTCAGAATGTTACACATTTTTCATTGATTTGCAGCAAAATGTAAAATTCAGTTCAAAATAAAGTCTAAACTTGATTTATTTTACAATGATTTCGAAGCAAGTTTTAACAACTTATATTAATCACTCTCATTGGCGCGGTGAAAACATATATGTGGTCATTCGTGTGGGAGGAAACCGGAGTACCAGGAGAAATTCAACATGTCCGATCTGGCGACCACCGTACCATCTCGCATACTTCCCGGTCTAAATTCAACATGTCTGATCTGGCGACCACCGTACCATCTCGCATACTTCCCGGTCTAAATTCAACCAAAGGCCTTCACATTCACTTTGACCAGCAAACTCTGGGCCTTTCACACCTGAAACGAGTGCGTTACCACTGCTCTATCACGACTTCCACTACTTCCATTTGGAGGTTAGAGGTTATAAATGTATACTTTATTGTTGCAGGTGCGGCTTGCCATGGCATAGAAAAGTTTCCATACTCTGTACGAAGCCATGAATATAATGAAGTTACGGTTTTGGAGGTTCCTTGTATATGAGACTCTGCGATAGATTTATACATTTGCTCAAGGTTATGTATTGTATACTGTAAAACACTACCGGTATTTGTTTGCGAGCATTTATATTTTAAGTTGATCGCAAATTCTTGATTCCCATGAATAATAACGAGTTATATCCGAAAATATTCTCATCAAAATTTTGATTCAAATACCATTAGCGATAACCGATTTAAAGCAAATTTACTTTCTCGTTTTACATTACTGATGCGTAAATTAAAAACTCCACTAATGAATTTAAAATGTTCAAAATCGTGAAATAAAATGTTAACGTGAAATTGTAGTGTTTTACAGTATTTTATGTGCATTTGTGATTCTCTTATATTGTGCTTCGAGTTGAGCAATGTGTTCAAGTTGGTTGTCTGTCATCTCATCTACATCCCCGTGAGGGATTCGACATTAGAGGAAGATAGATAGATCATCATTCAATCATCAGCATGGGTGGCGTTAAACAAAGTAACAAGAGTAGTATTTGCTATTATTCCTCAGATTCCGCTGTTGAAAACACTTGATTACACATAAAGCCACGGTTCGATCCCACAATGTCTAGCTGACACTCTACAGAACACTTATCCAAATGCTATACTTTTGTATTGTTAGAGATATAGCAATGTAGCCTTTATACTCTCAGATTTGTTTGGATCATTACCGTGTACAGACCAATAAACCGTACATCATTACCGTATACAGACCAATAAACCGTACATCATTACCGTATACAGACCAATAAACCGTACATCATTACCGTATACAGACCAATAAACTCTACATGGAGTGCTGAATCATTACCGTATACAGACCAATAAACTCTACATGGAGTGCTGAATCATTACCGTATACAGACCAATAAACCTAACAGGGAGTGCTGAATCATTACCGTATACAGACCAATAAACCTTACATGGAGTGCTGAATCATTACCGTATACAGACCAATAAACCTTACATGGAGTGCTGAATCATTACCGTATACAGACCAATAAACCCAACATGGAGTGCTGAATCGTGCTGTCTGTTAATATGAAAGGTTTACCAATTTACTTGCAATATAAATGTAGTAATGTACAAAATTATATTATGTTGACATGTACAATTAAATGTATACTCTCTTCCGTCCCTGCTACCAAAGTAATAAAATGTGGAAGCTTGTTTGATTTCAACAAAGTTTATTAAAATGATTGAATCATATAGGACAAACACATGCACACATATAACGAGGAAAGATAATACAACATGTATGTGGATATGGCCATGTTAATGAGAGACATTGGTCAGTTACTGCCACTGAATACACACTAAAAGTAGATAGGTCCTATTAAGTGTCCTCTGTTTTTATCGTTGTTTCCTTTGCACAACATGCTAGCAATTTTATTCCAATTTCACTTCTTGTAATTATTAAATTAAAATGTCTCGACAGATTATTATTATATGCATACTGTATATGCAATGGGTACTTATTTGTACAACAATTGTATCAGTTAATTAACACGAATTTGATAAAATCACATTTATCATAACACAACATCTGGTTAGGGAACAACAGTAAAAACAAAGGATTCTAACTAAAAGGACCTATTTACATTTTGGAATAAATCAGACTTTATCTGTCAAGGGAGGTAATAAGAAAAGTAGTGATGTACCTCATTCAGCTACAGATCTTCACCCTGGTGATGAACACTAAACTATTGAGTGCCTTATGAATGTTGTCAAACATGTTCTGTCATTAGTGTGACGGTGGTGGAATAAAAGTCATTCCAGGTTTGCTTGCAGTAAAGAATATAACGTAAATAGTAAGGTGTTTCATTTTTGATGTGCATTTAATTATTACTAGAGTGATAAATGGGTCAGATGGCTTTGGGATAAATCAACAAATGTTTTAAATTGACCCGTTTAAGCTTGGGTTCCTTTAAATAATACAGACAGAAAATTAGCGACTGTCTCTGACTAATCGATCTATCTGACACACAGGGATTCGGCACGTTTGGGGGTACTAGTATATATATTTAAGTACTTAAATATATATACTAGTACCCCCAAACGTGCCGAATCCCTGTGATCTGACACTGTGTGTGTATGTATATACACGTACAGTCAAACCTGTCTTACAGAAAGTGGCTGTTTAGGACAGGTGGCTGCTTAATATATGTCAAATGTATAATAAAACAACACATTGGGAATCTGGAAACTGGCTGCTTAATACAGGTTGGCTGCTTAATGGAGGTGATCACTAACACAGGTTTAACTGTATACCATGCCCCGAGGTTATAAAACTGTTCTCAGATCTCAAACTCAAGAAATTTGATTGGTTGATTGTGAGTTTCACACTCAGCTGTACCAATCAGAAGCTTGAGATTGAGTTTGAGATTGGAGAACAGTTTTATAACCTCCAGCCCAGTCGTGCGTACATACCTCCTTTCTTTTCATTTCGGACATACATACAGCATAATCTTAGTAAACATACATTTTTCTAATATGTAATTATCCGGAAATCTGATAACTCTAAACAGGGTCATTTTGATTGACAGGATCATGTCACGGTGGGGGTAATCTCGTTACTTCTCGGTCGTACCGATATTTTATTAGATTTCATTGTCTAGCTGGCGAAATGATTGCAGAAATGTCACTACGTTATACTCTCACAGAAAATGGCATTTTTGTCGGGAAATTGCTTTTATTTATAAAACTATAGGGTGTAGCACCGACACGAGACCTCGGTTTAAAGTTCCATCTGAAAGACTACCCGCGATCACTGGATGTGGTTGCTTTCTGTACCAGCTTTTATACAAGGTCGAAATATTAGTATGTTTTTATTGAAAGACAATGCTCCTATCTACACCAACATATAGCTAGATAAAAGCCGATAAATTACCTATACGAGAAGTCACAGACGGATACGTAGTCCTGTGGTTAATACGATGGGATAATACAGGGATCGCAGGTTCGATCCCCCATCTGACTCTAATAAAATTAATAGCTCTTTCAGATGGGACTTTAAATCTAGGTCTCGTGTCGGTACTTTATACTGTGCACGTAAAAGAACCAGAGGATATTCTGGAATGAGTCTCTGTCTGCATTCGGTTAATAGCTATGCATAGCTAATGTTCATTGTTAAATCATGCCGACTCAAAATAAATTTTGTATCTTGTATCATGATTGTACTATCCTCCACAAATCTAAAATGACTAATCTCTTCAGGAGGCGTCGTGTTTGAACATATTTCATATTGTATATGAACTTACTTACTCTGAAAATAAATAATGTTAACCCGGAACCAGCAACACATATTTCGTTTAATTTGCTAGCCTGTTGAATCTTACGATGTGTGTTACTACTGAAATAAATACTGTTAGCCAGGAACCAGTAACACATATTTCGTTTAATTTGCTAGCCTGTTGAATCTTACGATGTGTGTTACTACTGAAATAAATACTGTTAGCCAGGAACCAGTAACACATATTTCGTTTAATTTGCTAGCCTGTTGAATCTTACGATGTGTGTTACTACTGTAATACTGTTAGCCAGGAACCAGTAACACATATTTCGTTTAATTTGCTAGCCTGTTGAATCTTACGATGTGTGTTAGCCAGGAACCAGTAACACATATTTCGTTTAATTTGCTAGCCTGTAACCGACACGAGACCACCTCGGTTTAACGTCCCATCTGAAAGACTGTTAATATTTTATTAGGGTCAGACGGGGGATCGAACCTCAATCATACATGTATGTACATATTATTTATACTTGACTATGTTTATTCAAAGAAATAAATAGTCTTTAAACTGAATTCCATTCAATTTGTTCTAAAATGGTGCAACTAATACCCAACAATTAACATTTCGATGTCACAATGTCTCCCCATTAATCTTATTATGAACAAGATTGTGCAACTTTGTTAATTTCCCCAAAGCTACAAGACGTCAAACTGGCAACAAATTAAGTTAGTTTCACCATGTTCCGTTATACATGATCGCACGAGTTGCAATTTCAAGGTGGTTTCCTCAAGATTGTGAACTCTGGTTATAAAACTGTAATGTTTAAGCTCTGCATGGAATTCAGCTTCAGACAAAGTGTAACATTGTAGGAGAACGGGTATTTGAATAGTTGCTATAAAATCGTACGGCACCGGCACACATGCATGTACAGACGGATATGTGGTCCAGTGGTAACACGCTGGACTGGTAACCCAGTGATCGCAGTTTCGATCCCCCGTCTGACCCTAATAAAATTAACAGTCTTTCAGATGGGACTTTAAACCGAGGTCTCGTGTCGGTGCTTTACACCGTGTACGTAAAAGAACCAGAGGAGGCTCTGGAATGGGTTTCTGTCTGTATCATTGCACTATCCTCCAAAAATCTAAAATGACTAATCTCTTCAGGAGGCGTCTCTCATATGGGCAACCGGTAGCGACGATAAATAAACGTAAAAAACAATCGTACACACACATGCATGTGGAGCTCAGTCGAAGATAAACATAAACAATATGATTTGCCTAACAGCTATATTCAAACTTTGCTCGAAAGACCACGTCCGTTAATAGACCGCTTGGATTAAGAAACCACATTTTCAGTTCCCGCATGTGTTGATCAAAACAAATTAGTTTCTATTAAAAGACCATTCCTGCTTAGAGACCACATTTTCAGTTCCCGCTTGTGTTGATCAAAACAAATTAGTTTCTATTAAAAGACCATTCCTGCTTAGAGACCACATTTTCAGTTCCCGCTTGTGTTGTTCAAAACAAGTTAGTTTCTATTAAAAGACCATTCCTGCTTAGAGACCACATTTTCAGTTCCCGCTTGTGTTGTTCAAAACAAATTAGTTTCTATTAAAAGACCATTCCTGCTTAGAGACCGCATTTTCAGTTCCTGCTTGTGTTGTTCAAAACAAATTAATTTCTATTAAGAGACCACTCCTGCTTAGAGACCACATTTTGCCTTCCCTTTGTTGGTCTCTTAATACAAGTTTGACTATGTACATACTCAACATTACAATTGAAACAGCATTACAGCAAACACGGTTTCGCTAAGTCAACAAACAAAAATATATGCACAGGCTAACTGCTAAGTATTCGTTTATTATATAATTATACAGACACACACTTAGGCCTACTGGCACGTTAAACATTATATGATACATATATACTATAGCATGTTCCATCTACTATTAACCCTTGTGTGTGAAGTCTATACTGAAGTAAAAGCCTTTAAGTTTCAAATATGCACATCGCATCTGGTCGTACACGAAGTTTTATAGGTATTGATTCGATTGTCACAACCATTTTCTCAGTAAGAATTAAAATGTATGTATGTTCCATTAATGTCAAACCTCTTGCGGGGAAGTAGACATGTTTTCCTGGGCAAGCTTAGGCGACCTAAGTGGTTAACCAGTACTAAGCAATGTGTGTGAGGTGCCTTGCTCAATGGCTCTACATACGTGGCCTGACCGAGTATCTAACCCGTGACCGATCGATTCCAAATCCGACGCTCTACCACTGGACCACGGATGCCACACTGTACACAAAGTCTGCAATTTTTACTCGTGGAAGAATCACATGCAGATACCTCATATATGGTTCTATTCGCTATTCTATAGTTCAGATATTATCACAGTTAAAGCGACACTACATCGGTGAAAAATGATTTCACTTAATAAAGATGCGTCGTATACGACGTTTGTTGACATTGCAAATTAATGTAAATAGGGCCAACATCCATGGGCAATACAAGGCGTGTATCCCGAATAATAACACGTATGATACAGATTTACCGGTTTGACTCATATTTTTGTGCCTGTGTGAATTATTGGTAGACTGATCAGATTTAAATTATTGCTAAACGACATTATCACGTGTTTAGCATAGACTCCACTAATTAACACACGCCAATTCAGGAGCGTTGCTGACCGTTATATGAACTCCTACTTTCACCATTGAGAGTGTGTAGACCGCAAACACAATGTTTCTTGATTGAAAGTTAGTGTTTGAATTATTTCGGAAGAATGTGTATTAGCAATACTATTTATATATAAAATGTGTATTGTTTTGTATTTTGCGATGTAGTGTCGCTTTAAGTGAATGGACTAGCACTTGAATACTCACTGTGTGAATTATTATTTATTAGTACCAGTACCATAGCTTTAAGGAAGATTAACGGCTACAAATGACAAGAACCGATACATCATGATTTCTTTTCTTACCTAGGATACATTTAATACAACTTTGTATACACAGAACCTGGTGAAACAATACGCAATTGTCCTTATCAAATCCTTTGCCCCATTATTAGGAAAAACCAACAGTGTGTAAGTCACATTGTCAAAATATAAATGCACTAGCTGACAAGTGTCTGCTCTTTTTGAACGACCCTCATACTCTTACTTGTCTGTACGGTGTAGACGTTTAAACGTACATTGTATTTGTTCTACTTAAGAACATTGTTTTATTCGACTACACCGCAACAGTATCTAAGATGCGAGAAAGTAATGCGAGAACGTCTCTAAGATGTGAGGAAGTCTCTATGTGAGGAAGTCTCTAAGATGCGAGGAAGTCTCTAAGATGTGAGGACGTCTCTAAGATGTGAGGACGTCTCTAAGATTTGAGGAAGTCTCTAAGATGTGAGGAAGTCTCTAAGATGTGAGGACGTCTCTAAGATGTGAGGACGTCTCTAAGATGTGAGGACGTCTCTAAGATGTGAGGAAGTCTCTAAGATGCGAGAACGTCTCTAAAATGTGAGGAAGTCTCTAAGATGCGAGGAAGCCTCTAAGATGTGAGGAAGTCTCTAAGATGCGAGGAAGTATCTAAGATGTGAGGAAGTCTCTAAGATATGAGGAAGTCTCTAAGATGTGAGGACGTCTCTAAGATGTGAGGAAGTCTCTAAGATGCGAGAACGTCTCTAAAATGTGAGGAAGTCTCTAAGATGCGAGGAAGCCTCTAAGATGTGAGGAAGTCTCTAAGATGCGAGGAAGTATCTAAGATGTGAGGAAGTCTCTAAGATATGAGGAAGTCTCTAAGATGCGAGAACGTCTCTAAAATGTGAGGAGGTATCTAAGATGTGAGGAAGTATCTAAGATGTGAGGAAGTCTCTAAGATGTGAGGACGTCTCTAAGATGTGAGGACGTCTCTAAGATGTGAGGAAGTCTCTAAGATGTGAGGACGTCTCTAAGATGCGAGGAAGTATCTAAGATGTGAGGAAGTCTCTAAGATGTGAGGAAGTCTCTAAGATGTGAGGACGTCTCTAAGATGCGAGGAAGTCTCTAATATGTGAGGAAGTCTCTAAGATGTGAGGAAGTCTCTAAGATGTGAGGAAGTCTCTAAGATGCGAGGACGTCTCTAAGATGTGAGGACGTCTCTAAGTTTGCATGTACATAACACCGTTTGCATGTACCGTTTGCATGTACAAAACACCGTTTGCATGTACCGTTTGCATGTACATAACACCGTTTACATGTACCGTTTGCATGTACATAACACTGTTTACATGTACCGTTTGCATGTACATAACACCGTTTGCATGTACATAACACCGTTTGCATGTACCGTTTGCATGTACCGTTTACAAGTACATAACAACGATTGCACATTTACATGTACATAACACCGTTTGCATGTACATAACACCGTTTGCATGTACATGTATAACACCGTTTACATGTGTACATTATTGATACTGTGTTCGGCGCTATGCGTACATTATTGATACTGTGTTCGGCGCTATGCGTAAAGTATTGATACTGTGTTCGGCGCTATGCGTAAAGTATTGATACTGTGTTCGGCGCTATGCGTAAATTAGTGATACTGTGTTCGGCGATATGCGTAAAGTATTGATACTGTGTTCGGCGCTATGCGTATTGATACTGTGTTCGTCGCTATGCGTAAAGTATTGATACTGTGTTCGGCGCTATGCGTAACGTATTGATACTGTGTTCGGCGCTATGTTACATATTAGATCAGTGTCGGTGTATATCCTATACATAACGCTGGATTATAATAACTCTCTAAAATTTCCCATGAAAATAATGAGCAACCAGTCTCTCAGAAAAAAGATGTTTTAATGTTCTACAAGTGAATTCGACACAGGGCAAGTCAAAGTATAAAAATGAACCCTATCATTACAGAATACAACAGACGGATCTGTAGTCCAGTGGTAACACGCTGGACTGGTAATCCGGGGATCGCAGGTTCGATCCACCTTCTGACCCTAATAAAATTAACAGTCTTTCAGATGGGACGTTAAACCGAGGTATCGTGTCGGTGCTTTACACCGTGCACGTAAAAGAACCAGAGGAGACTCTGGAATGGGTCTCTGTCCGTATCATTGCACTATCCTCCAAACATCTAAAATAACTAATCTCTTCAGGAGGCGTCGCTCATATGGGCAGCCGGTAGCGACGATAAATAAACGTAAAAACACACACACTACAAGTATAACTGATGTTAATACAAGTTAAAACAATACAAAGTTACATCAGTACTAGCTCTATGATTATTTGTAAAGTGTGTAGTGACGTTTCGTACTAAAAACATATTATAATTGATTAATGTTTATTAGTTGAGACCGGGGCAATTCGGAAGGTGGGGTCTGAACAAGGGCGATTACTTAGGCAGCACACCGATTAATTAGGCAGTATAGCGGTTTTATAGTATTGCATGATGACGTACGGAAATACGTCATCGATTTGGATTATCAATACACGTTGCAGGGGGGGGGGGGGGTACACACCGGTACAAATCGGAACATGTTGTGCATGTAACTTGCATATAGTTGCAAAAACATATTGTAGCTTCTTAAAAGAAAAAAACATGCTTATGATTAACATGTAATTTTGTTCCAACTAGCCCCGGTTTTCCCTAATGTTTTATTTAGTATTAATCTATTAAATATTTACATTAATAAAATATTTACATTAATATTTAAAATAAAATATACAGTTGGATGAAGTCAAATTATTTAGAGTTCGTAATGGTGCCTTCTTTACGACATGACCGCTGAACGTGATGGTGTGTAGGCGTTATATAGCCTGCATAGATAAATGTACATTATTTGAATGTATTCCGAACATCTACTTTACAAAAATCCGAAAACATTTATTATTTTGAAGCGGTGACAAACAGCTTGGCGGATGTACTAATCATTAAAGCGGTGACAACCAGCAAGACAGATGTACTACACATTATATCGGTGACAAACAGCATGGAAGATGTACTACACATTAAAGCGGTGACAAACAGCTTGGAAGATGTACTACACATTAAAGCGGTGACAAACAGCATGGAAGATGTACTAAACATTAAAGCGGTGACAAACAGCTTGGAAGATGTACTACACATTAAAGCGGTGACAAACAGCATGGAAGATGTACTAAACATTAAAGCGGTGACAAACAGCTTGGAAGATGTACTACACATTAAAGCGGTGACAAACAGCACGGAAGATATACTAAACATTAAAGAGCAATAGTTCATTTACGGACTCATGCTTCACAACCATCATGTTAAAATACATGAATGTATGGCGTATGTATTTCTTTGATTTGATGTATGGAATACTAGCGTATTTACATGCTGAATGAGTTACGGTTGCTGTTGATTGGCACATGTATACTCATTTACTTCTCTACCTCCGTTGCCGAGTGGTTACGGTCGCTGACTTGTACACCAATGTAGGCTAACCTACCATCACTGATGGCCACTTGTTCGAGCCCCGCTCAGGCCGTGTCTCTTTATATGAAAACGTAGTAGTTTCTTACGGAGGTTGATGCACCAAGTGCTGGTTAACCGCTGGATACGGCCTATGAAATGTGTTGTTAGGTAAACGCCGGCGAGATAACCCAAAATGGTGCTGATGAAGGCGTAAGACCCCGAACAAATAAACAAAACCTTTGATGGAGTACAGAGAATGGCGCAGTAGGTATAGGCCGTGCTTTACATGCCAACAACGTGGTCAACTACAGACGCAACGACATTCATTAGGCCGTTTACAAGTTAATAAAACAAACAAACATGGCAAATAATTACCATTTTCTCGTTTCGGATGGTATACACAGCATTTCGCAATTCAACGAACGAATTAAATGAATCCTAATTTTTAAACTATTTATTTTACAACGATTGCGAAGCAAGTCTTAACAAGTTATATTAATCACTCTCGTTGGCGCGGAAGAAAGCGTACATTCGTGTGGGTGGAAACCGGAGTACCCGGAGAAAACCCACCTGTCCGATCTGGCGACCTTCTCACATACTTCCCGGTTCGAGGATCGAACCTTGGTTGCATTGGTGAGAAGCGAGCGCGCTAACAACTACGCTAATCGGACAGCCATAATTTAAATGAATCAAGAAACAAGAATGTTTGGAATGTTCTAAAGTATATTTCCTTAGCTTCTGTAATTAGTATCTGCGTAAGTATCTTTCAAAATGCCGCGTAATGATGCTTAAAGCAGCCATATATCGTATGAAATCAAAGATATTTGAAACATTCATATTTTATGTATGGGTAGCAATGCTGCTACACATACTTAAATTAAAATTTGTATACTTCTATTCAATTAGTAAACAGTGTTTCTTTGCGATAAAACAAACCAGGAACCGAAAGTAGTACTTTCCGAGTCGGTCGGTCACACGCACTTGTTTACAATCGAATCTGATTTACATTCGGAATTCGTCCTCCTTCGGCAATGATGAAAACAAACATGGCATATCCGCTGTTGTTTCACACATTGCGCGATGTGCGATTTTTGTAAACACAGACACACACATTAGTATTTATATTTTACCAAAAAACATCCATTATTACGATATCATTCTGCTTTAATATTCGAGAAGAAAGACAACTGATATAAAATAATCATGATGAAAGAGTTAGATGTGTAATCCCAGTACATACACACGTCATTGTGAGTTGGCGTAAACAGTTCGTTCGATACAGTAGTGAGTGAGTGAGTGACTATAAACTGATGATGATCATGCCATATAATTATGATAATAATTAAGAAAGATATGTTGTTGGCATTCGTAATGCCATCATATCTACCATAGACTACACGGAATTCAAAATGCATACGTCATCGAAATTCACGTGTTTAACTTCATCGAATTAACGATATCAACTTCATGATTGAAATTGTGAAGTTGAAATCGTGAATTCGTGATGTTGAAATCGTGAATTCGTGAAGTTGAAATCGTGAATTCGTGATGTTGAATTCGTGAATTCGTGATGTTGAAATCGTCAAGTTGAAATAATGAAATAGCGAATGTCACCCACGGGCTTTCGTACCTACTATATGATGCTATTGATGACGGATTGAGTTATGTAACATAGCGTCATGCACATGCAGTTAGATTGTATTCTTTGTTTGTTTAAAGCGACACTACATCGGTGAAAACACAAATTTCTACAGAGGTATGTTCCTATTATATGGTATAATTCCCCCCCTCAAATATTTGCCTCAAATATTGAGTATGTCAACTAATAAACAAACGCCGTATACGCGGTTTGTTGACATAGCAAAATAATGTAAACATCCATACGTAATACAATTAGTGTATCCTGAATAACACGATTTATGGTACAGATTTACCGTTATACCTCACATGTGTGCCTACTTATCTCTAAGCGATATTATCTCGCGTTTAGTATTGACTCCGATGACAAACAAACGTAAATTCAGGAGCATGGATAAACATTATATAAAATCATACTTTCAATCCACAGAAACATTGGTTATTGATTCAATGTTAGTGTTCGAATGTATTCCGAAGAATTCGTAGTAGCAATGCATTTATACGTGACAAAAATGCATTTTATTTGCTTTTTGCGATGTAATGTCGCTTTAAACAGTCATTCAAAGAGGGATAGCCGAAATCAACATTATATGTACAGATATGTTTATCATTGTGAGCGAGCTCTGAACATTGCCAGCTCCTCTCGCGCGTTTTACTGGCAGGTCAGTCTGGTGTGGCGGAGAGAGTAGACCACCCTCATTTCATGGATAAGAACCAGTACTAAACTATCCAACATCCATAAGCGACTGTTTAACTTTCTTACATATTACAATTTATCGCTTGTCCCTCCCTGATAGGGAGCGAACCTACAGCAATGATGATAGCGGTGCATGGCGGTTTCCAACGACAGTGCGTTAGACCTAGCCTGGGTTCCAGTCTGTCGATTTTTAACTAATTTACTTCTGGCAAAATGACATTGATATTATCAGAAACTCAATACCTGCCCAATTAATGGTCTCGATGTTAAAATATATTTATATGACTGACCATGCAAAATATATCAACGCCTGTTCCCAGTCTACGTTAGACCACAGTACCGTAGCCAGAGGCAAATTTCAACCGAGGCAATCTAGGGGGGGGGGGGGTCCGGGGTCATGTTCCCCCTTAAAATTGTTGGGGTATAGAAGTTTCCTGCATTTTCTGATTTAATGAGTTTAGACGTATAATTATGTACTGATCTTTCAGCTCTCTAATATTTTATACAGCAAATGGATATTTTTGACATTTTATTTATTTAATTGTTTTTTTTTTGCTTAGGGAATTTCAACGGAGGCATGTGCCTCGGTGTGGCTACTGGCCTGGACCACTCGGCCACGGAGACTCTGCAACGGAACACCCATATGTACGCTCCATACTAATTAGTTAAACAGATATATCTATACTATTTTATATGTTTACACATGCAAAAACTGGTAAAGAATGTAAAGTAAACCTACACCATTTCAATACAATCAAAAACTATATACATATAATGAGTATGGCACACGTCATGCTCTATAGTTTACACTTAGACATCAAAATATAAAATGTTACACATGTATACATATGAAATGTGTATAAGGAATTCATTGTATGCATATACAGTAGAACAAACGTAAATTGGCGTTGCTTACATATTTTGTATTTGAATATGATGTCAAAAAATGTTATATTTTATTTTATAAAATTAGTTGACCACAAGCAGTTGTCTTTGTGGCGCAGAGGTAACATAGTTACCATAGTAACCAATATTTTGAGAGTTCTTATCAGTTTTATATGTGTCTTCATATGAATTACGTATAGTATAATAAGAAACATGTTTCGTTACTTCCATTGTGGCAGAGTGTGTGTTTTACATTTATTTATCGTCGCTACCGGTTGCCCATATAAGCGACGCTTCCTGAAGAAATTAGTCATTCTAGATTTTTGGAATATAGTGCAATGATACAGACAGAGACCCATTCCGGCGTCTCCTCTGGTTCTTTTACGTGCACGGCGTACAGTGCCGACACGAGACCTCGGTTTAAATAAAGTCCCATCTGAAAGACTGTTAATTTTATTAGGGTCAGACGGGGGATCGAACATCTGAGAGACAGTTGTGGCAGAAAAACCAACTGAAGTATATAAAGTATACGACAAAACCCCAAAATACCACCAAGAGATTCAAACCGATGACCTCCATAGACATACTGTATTACAGAATGCTCACCGTGCTATTCAGTTTGTACTTTAGCTAGTGCATATTAAACTGTAGAAATACCATTAGTTACATACACTGTTACAACACAGCTTAAACACTGTCGTGACGTCACACCTTTGTATTTGCAGTCCATTATTATTAATAGTGGACTGCTTTCAAAAGGTCAGAGTATTATTTTAAATCATACGCGTAAATGTACGAAATTAACAATTTTAATTAGTAGGATCTTGTTATATAAGTGTGTGTGTTAAGCCTCAAACGGATCCAATATGTAAACTATTGGTTATGTCTTCGGCGCCATGCTCTCACACAGTCCAATATTTTACATATTGGATCGTTTTCGGCTTATATCCTATACATATAAATGAAAACAACACCAATTTTAGTTAATAGACCTATAGTATAACCATTATATCACTGTACAATAGCAACGCTTCGTTGGTTTTTGCAATAAATTAAATCCCATGCGTAAATGTAGGAAATTAACAATTTTAATTAGTACGAACGTGTTATATAAGTGTGTTTTAAGTACGATATAAGCCTTAACGGATCCAATATGCCAACTATTGGTACTGTGTTCAGTGCTACGCGATTCACACAGTCCAATATCTTACATATTAGATCGTTTTCGGCTTATATCCTATACATACAGAACAGAATAGAATGGTTGCATAAAATCATTCACACTGTGTGTTGATTAGTGTACCGGATGTGGACACAAATTATCGTTTCTGAAACGTACTGTTCTATCATACTGTATGAAATAAATCTAATGCCACGATTGTCTGACAACTATTACCCTAGAATAGTTATGGTCCATGCTCACGTATACTAGAGGATATAGAAAACGCACACTTCGGATAAGTGTGTTTTTACATGAACAAAAACTATATAAATACATAATTTTAACCGTTTGGAATATGTTTAGTTGTTCAGTTTGTGTTTTGCAATAAAGATGTGATATATCTTTGATGGAATCTTTCGTATTTTGTTTTCATGTAATAATACTCATATCATGTAGGTGTGCGTTTTCTATGTCCTCTAGTATAGATGCATGCCATCATGCTGTAAGTTCCATGGTACACTTGTAGACTTAAATTGCTACTTTATAATATGCTACGCCCATATTTCATCTACATAACTATATAATATACATAGTATGCACACACAGCAACATTCCCAAAGTAGACGCCCTTACAGCTGTGTCACAAACATATGAATTAGTTATATGCTGTTCGGTATTATGCACCAATGTGTACCTCCTTTACATGAGCACCGTGCACACGAAGCCGTTCGCCAAGCTCGCCATTCATCAAATGTAAATATTCTAATAACGCAATATCAGTCAATGTTTATCAACTGTTTATCAACAGCATTATCACGTTTTGCATAACTGATTTTGAAAAGAAATATATTATGTATTATATTGGGATTAGTGACTATTTGGATGCTGTTATGTTTAGATTGACTTGTCCGTTTCTTGGAATGCGCCTTTGTGATGTTGCATCGGATACTTATCGGATTGTGGGGTTTCGTCAGAGACGTTTCCGTGTTATAATATGATGTCTCTGAATACTTTCCACGTGGATGATTAATGAACTGTGCTCTCTTATGCAAATCGGAGCATACACACTGTGGCAAACGATCCATTCTTTGAAATATTGCTATTTTCCAGACGTGTGCATACATGTTCTGCTGATAAACACGATAAGAGAACTACTCGGCTGTATGTGCTATGTAGCATTGGTTGTTGCCATATCAGTTTGTATATAGCACTGGTTGTGGGTGGTCATATCCATTTGCCCCCATATATTATATTAGTCTACCAGTCGTCCTTTGGTGTCACAAGATGGTCATATCGGTAGCCCTGGTCATACTTGTGTATGGAGATTGTCGGGGAATCCATCGTTACCGGCCACATGAGATGGACCAGTATATGTATACTGAAAAAAGCAATACATGCTAAACGGCATTTAAAATATGTTATACATTGTAATTATATAATATTACTGTACTTTATTATAAATAATAAAGAATAATTGTAATCACATTGGTACATACTAATTTATTTAACCCATTGCCTGCCGAGTAAATAAAATCTCAATTGCAAAACAACATAGATCCAGATCAGCCGCGTCTGATCAGGATCCATGTTGTTTGCTATTCAGCTTCATTATCCGAATAGCAAACAACATAGATCTAGATCAACGGCGTCTGATCAGGATCCATGTTTTTTGCTATTCAGCTCCACTATCCGAATAGCAAACATCATAGAACCCGATCCATGTTGTTTGCTCTGCACCTCCACTATCCGGATAGCAAACAACATCGATCCACACCAACCGCGTCTGATCAAGATCTATGTTGATTGCTATTCAGCTCCACTATCCGAATAGCAAACAGCATAGAGCCTGGTCAAACGGCACGCTCTGATCTGTTTGCAAAGGTGATTTTATCTGCCGCTAGCGTGCACAGGGTACTGAAACATGAACATAATAAATGTGTAGGTATAGTAGTATATATATGTATGTATGTTCCATTAATGTCAAACACCTTACGGGGACGTAGACATGTTTCCATGGGCAAGCTTAGCCGACCTAAGTGGTTAACCAGTACTAAGCAATGTGTGTGCGGTGCCTTGGGAATGACACTACATACGTTGCCTGACCGAGTATCGAACCCGGGACCGATCGATTCCAAATCCGACGCTCTACCACTGGACCACGGTTGCCACTCTGTACGTGGATGTGATTCCTCAAAGTGTAATTTGGAGTGAAGCTGCGCTATGAATCAGCATAATAGTGTATTACCTAAACTTTCCAGTACAACCTCTAGGGTCCGCCTACATGGTACCACCTCTAGGGTCCGCCTACATGGTACCACCTCTAGGGTCCGCCTACATGGTACCACATCTAGGTTATTCCTACATGATACCACCTCTAGGGTCCGCCTACATGGTACCACATCTAGGTTATTCCTACATGATACCACCTCTAGGGTCCGCCTACATGGTACCACATCTAGGTTATTCCTACATGATACCACCTCTAGGGTCCGCCTACATGGTACCACATCTAGGTTATTCCTACATGATACCACCCCTAGGGTCCGCCTACATGGTACCACATCTAGGTTATTCCTACATGATACCACCTTTAGGGTCTTCCTACATGATACCACCTCTAGGGTCCTCCTACATGGTACCACCTCTAGGACCTTCCTACATAGTACCACCTCTAGGGTCTTCCTACATGGTACCACCTCTAGGACCTTCCTACATGGTACCACCTCTAGGGTCCTCCTACATGGTACAACCTCTAGTGGATTCCTACTTGGTACCACCTCTAGGACCTTCCTACATGATATCACATTTAGGGTCCGCCTATATGGTACCACCTCTAGGGTCCTCCTACATGGTACCACCTCTAGGGTCTACCTACATTGTACCACCTCTAGGGTCCGCCTACATGGTACCACATCTAGGTTATTCCTACATGATACCACCTTTAGGGTCTTCCTACATGATACCACCTCTAGGGTCCTCCTACATGGTACCACCTATAGGACCATCCTACATAGTACCACCTCTAGGGTCTTCCTACATGGTACCACCTCTAGGACCTTCCTACATGGTACCACCTCTAGGGTCCTCCTACATGGTACAACCTCTAGTGGATTCCTACTTGGTACCACCTCTAGGACCTTCCTACATGATATCACATTTAGGGTCCGCCTATATGGTACCACCTCTAGTGCCTTCCTACATGGTACCACCTCTAGGGTCTACCTACATTGTACCACCTCTAGGGTCCCCCTACATGGTACCACATATAGGGTCTTTCTACATGTTACCACCTCTATGACCTTCCTACATGGTACCACCTCTAGGGTCCCCCTACATGGTACCACATATAGGGTCTTTCTACATGTTACCACCTCTATGACCTTCCTACATGGTACCACCCATAGGGTATTCCTACATAATACCACCCCTAGGGTCTTCCTACATGATACCACCCCTAGGGTCTTCCTACATGATACCACCCCTAGGGTCTTCCTACATGGTACCACCTCTAGGGTCTTCCTACATGGTACCACCTCTAGGGTCTTCCTACATGGTACCACCTCTAGGGTCTTCCTACATGATACCACCCCTAGGGTCTTCCTACATGGTACCACCTCTAGGGTCTTCCTACATGGTACCACCTCTAGGGCCTTCCTACATGGTACCACCTCTAGGGTCTTCCTACATAATACCACCCCTAGGGTCTTCCTACATAATACCACTCCTAGGGTCTTCCTACATGGTACCACCCCTAGGGTATTCCTACATATACCACCCCTAGGGCCTTCCTACATGGTACCACCTCTAGGGTCTTCCTACATAATACCACCCCTAGGGTCTTCCTACATAATACCACCCCTAGGGTCTTCCTACATGGTACCACCACTAGGGTCTTCCTACATAATACCACCCCTAGGGTATTCCTACATAATACCACCCATAGGGTATTCCTACATAATACCACCCATAGGGTATTCCTACATAATACCACCCATAGGGTATTCCTACATGGTACCACCCCTAGGGTCTTCCTACATAATACCACCCCTAGGGTCTTCCTACATGGTACCACCCCTAGGGTCTTCCTACATAATACCACCCCTAGGGTATTCCTACATAGTACCACCTCTAGGGTTTCCTACATAATACCACCCCTAGGGTCTTCCTACATAATACACCCCTAGGGTCTTCCTACATGGTACCACCTCTAGGGTCTTCCTACATGGTACCACCTCTAGGGTATTCCTACATAATACCACCCCTAGGGTATTCCTACATAATACCACCCCTAGGGTCTTCCTACATAATACCACCCCTAGGGTCTTCCTACATGGTACCACCTCTAGGGTATTCCTACATAATACCACCCCTAGGGTCTTCCTACATGGTACCACCTCTAGGGTATTCCTACATAATACCACCCCTAGGGTATTCCTACATAATACCACCCATAGGGTCTTCCTACATGGTACCACCTCTAGGGTATTCCTACATGGTACCACCCATAGGGTCTTCCTACATGGTACCACCTCTAGGGTATTCCTACATGATACCACCCATAGGGTATTCCTACATGGTACAACCTCTATGGTCTTCCTACATAATACCACCCCTAGGGTCTTTCTACATGGTACCACCCCTAGGGTCTTCCTACATGATACTACATCTAGGGTTCTCCTACATGGTACTACATCTAGGGACCTTCCTACATGGTACCACCTCTAGGGTCCTCCTACATGGTACCATCTCTAGGGTCCTCCTACATGGTACCACCTCTAGGGTCTTCCTACATGATACCACCCCTAGGGTCTTCCTACATGATACCACCCCTAGGGTCTTCCTACATGATACCACCCCTAGGGTCTTCCTACATGAAACCACCCCTAGGGTCTTCCTACATGATACCACCCTAGGGTCTTCCTACATGAAACCACCCCTAGGGTCTTCCTACATGATACCACCCCTAGGGTCTTCCTACATAATACACCCCTAGGGTCTTCCTACATGAAACCACCCCTAGGGTCTTCCTGCATGATACCACCCCTAGGGTCTTCCTACATGATACCACCCATAGGGTCTTCCTACATGGTACCACCTCTAGGGTCTTCCTACATGGTACCATCTCTAGGGTTCTCCTACATGGTACTACATCTAGGGACCTTCCTACATGGTACCACCTCTAGGACCTTCCTACATGGTACCACCTCTAGGGTCCTCCTACATGGTACCACCTCTAGGGTTCTCCTACATGGTACCACCTATAGGACCTTCCTACATGGAACCACCTCTAGTGCGTTCCTACATAATACTACCCCTAGGGTCTTCCTACATAATACCACCCCTAGGGTATTCCTACATAATACCACCCATAGGGTATTCCTACATAATACCACCCATAGGGTATTCCTACATGGTACCACCTCTAGGGTCTTCCTACATAATACCACCCCTAGGATCTTCCTATATAATACCACCCATAGGGTCTTCCTACATGGTACCACCTCTAGGGTCTTCCTACATGGTACCACCTCTAGGGTTTTCCTACATAATACCACCTTTAGGGTCTTCCTACATAATACCACCATAGGGTCTTCCTACATGGTACCACCCTAGGGTCTTCCTACATGGTACCACCCCTAGGGTCTTCCTACATGGTACCACCTCTAGGGTCTTCCTACATAATACCACCCCTAGGGTCTTCCTATATAATACCACCATAGGGTCTTCCTACATAATACCACCCCTAGGGTCTTCCTACATACCACCCCTAGGGTATTCCTACATAATACCACCCCTAGGGTCTTCCTACATAATACCACCCATAGGGTCTTCCTACATGGTACCACCTCTAGGGTATTCCTACATGATACTACATCTAGGGTTCTCCTACATGGTACTACATCTAGGGACCTTCCTACATGGTACCACCTCTAGGGTCCTCCTACATGGTACCACCCCTAGGGTCTTCCTACATGGTACCACCCATAGGACCTTCCTACATGGTACCACCCCTAGGGTCTTCCTATATGATACCACCCCTAGGGTCTTCCTACATGATACCACCCCTAGGGTCTTCCTACATGATACCACCCCTAGGGTCTTCCTACATGATACCACCCCTAGGGTCTTCCTGCATGATACCACCCATAGGGTCTTCCTACATGGTACCACATCTAGGGTCTTCCTACATGGTACCACCTCTAGGGTTCTCCTACATGGTACTACATCTAGGGACCTTCCTACCTGGTACCACCTCTAGGACCTTCCTACTTGGTACCACCTCTAGGGTCCTCCTACATGGTACCACCTCTAGGGTCCTCCTACATGGTACCATCTATAGGACCTTCCTACATGAAACCACCTCTAGTGCCTTCCTACATGGTACCACCTCTAGTGTATTCCTACATGGTACAACATCTAGGGTCCCCCTACATGGTACCACATGTAGTACCTTCCTATATGGTACCACCTCTAGGGTCCCCCTACATAGTACCACATGTACTACCTTCCTATATGGTACCACATATAGGGTCCCCCTACATGGTACCACCTGTAGTACCTTCCTACATGGTACCATTCTGGATTATTACATGTACCTGATACACGTCTTTCATACTTACGATTAATATTGACTAGAATACAATGTACGTCTTTTAAAACGCATTACTTTTGTCGGGGTATAAATAACTGGAGTCACGTGCCTCAGAGGAAAATATCATGTCTACCGTATAGTATATCGGAATAAATTGAATAGGTACGCCAAGAGCAGTAGTCAGTTTTAGTCTATGCCAAATTGTATGAAATTCCGCACATTACAAATGTGAAAACAACCACCCCCATATAGATGGAGCGATTTTAAAATTGTTCAGTGTATTTTATTTAGATATTATATTATTCACAGATCTTGGACTTCTCGTTCTTTCTCCAGCTCTCGAGTGCTGAGAAATCTCAGGAAGAGAGAGTATATCACTTAGTTCCACACATTTATATTAGCTCGATTACGAAACAAGTTATTACAACTTATATCAATCACTCTCGAGACCACATTCCTGGTGGAATACATAGCCACGAGGGAGAAGAAGCTATGTGGAATTTAAATGCCTTGCCTAAGGGCACAATCGTAACGGCTACAGCTGGGATCGAATTCCGGACAGTTCGCACCTGAAGCGAACGCTCGACCACTGAGCTATCACGACATCCACTGAGGTAGATTAAGTATAAGCATTGTAGAATAATGTTGTCATATGTAAAGAAAGAAATACTTTGACACGAGATCAAAGGTAGAGTAATGAATTGCACATTTTCAATACATTATCGATATGTGTGTTCCATGACAAAGTAGTATCAATAGTAACTCCCAAGTAATGTTTCGTCCTCATTAATGTGTTAAGTGTTTCATTTCTGTTTCATGGTTGACCTTGCGCCTATATGTGATATACAGACTACATCCGTTATGTCGAATTCCGTAGGACCGAACAAAATACATCGACATAACGGAAGTTTGACCTTTGACAATTCGTAATTGTAAATTGGTAGTTTCTGAAACGGGATTTTGATCCGACTACGAGATAACCGGAGCATTCGACATAACCTACTTTGACAATACTGATGTAGGACTGTACATGACATTAGATTTAGCAGAATAAATTGACATATATGATATTTGTGTTTATTTTAATTCTACTCGTGGTAATACAAATGTCAGTGACCACTCGATGAAATCCTATCTTACACTAATAAACACATACCATCTTTTGATTTAATGATGTCTAATGATGTGGGCTAATATAATAGTTGTTATCAAATTTACATTGTAATTCATTTTAGCTGCCCCTGTCGGGAGCCTCATTTCACTACAGTACACAACTGCACAATCACGTGTGCTATATGAACGTCCGTAATGAGATATAGTTCCGATATACTTTTCAAGTTAGTTTCATTTTGCTCTCAAAATTAAAAACTACAGACAAACACATTCATTCCAATACATTACTTTATAATTAACTGTTGAATGTGAGTCAAATGATAAATGAATAAAAAATAAATGTCAGAAAATACTAGCTAAAATACAAAAGTACATATAATCGCGCAGGAATATCAAACGCAGTACGTGGCAGAGACAATGCCACATTTCAATGAGAAAGCGTTATCATTTATTGGAAAGCATAAAGGTAATACAATTATTTGAACCGCATGGATAAGTTTCAGCCACATTTTTAAGACAAAGGTTGGATTAATAAAAGGTTGTGTCATCTTCAAATATATATGTTACTGCGGAAATCACAGTCGTGGGTAGGTCATTGATGAAGAAGTGGAAAACCTAACACAAACCCCCTTGTGGGACACACGCAGTTACAGGATTGGGATCTGCATATATACTAGACATATCTTGAAGTTAGGACGTAAACCAAACTGCAATGGACCCATCTAACATATATACATGCAGTTCCAATTTCAGTAAACGATTATACTAGTTAACCAGGTCAAAGGCTTTGGATAAATCAATGAATAATGTACTAACAATTTTGTTATTGTCAATAGCTGTACTCAGTCTTCTAATAGTTTTATTTAGGGAAGTTTGACAAAAGTTGTTGACCCGGAAAACCAATGAGAATATTAATATAGAATTTCAAAGATTCCAGCTTCCGTTAGCTTGGTACATTTGAGTGACGTTTGTTTAACTGTCAACTAATCGGGCTCACTGTTAGATTGGTACATTTGAGTCATGTTTGTTTAACTGTCAACTAATCGGGCTCACTGTTAGATTGGTACATTTGAGTGACGTTTGTTTAACTGTCAACTAATCGGGCTCACTGTTAGATTGATACATTTGAGTGACGTTTGTTTAACTGTCAACTAATCGGGCTCACTGTTAGTTTGGTACAATTGAGTCATGTTTGTTTATTTGTTCAAATACGCCCATCTGACAATCTTCTTCTGGAAGCTTCTCCCATTCACGACGAGGGAGCCGTGACCATTTTTAAATTATCTATATTGGAGTGTAATGAAGCTACAATTCAAATGAAATATGTCCTAGAATTAATTGTCTTAATATTAATGCTTGCAAAAAGGAAGGAACTTTACAAATACACCAGTTGTTTGGTGAGTAGATGTGCTCAAGTGTGCCTAAAATGTTAATACTTTGTAAAACTAAACTGTGGAAATATAAGACATTGATCAAAATCTCTAAGTATCTTCTCATTAGAATAGCTTGTTGTGCAGCACATTCCAAATACACGGATCATGGGCTTTCTTGTGTTTATTATTTGTTAATTTTTAAACTTGGTTAAAATTTGGTAAAATAATGGTATCATATAAAAGTGGTGTTTTTAAGGCCGTCAAGTATACATGACTAGTATTGCACAATAACCATGCAATAAGCAATAAGTAGCATTGGGAAAAACAGTCATGCAGGCTGCTTTGCTCTTCTTTGTTTCTTTATTTTTAAAAACAGTTTAAACTTTATTTATTTTACAACGATTGGGAAGCAAGTTTTTAACAACTTATATTAATCACTCTCGTAGTGTTTATTTAATGATTGTGAAACCAACTACATATTAGCTGCATGCTACTGTATGTGTGCGTGCAACATGACCGTTTAGGACTTACAGTTGACATTGACTTCCGAAGTGGTGTGTTCGGTGCTGGAGTGTCTCTGTCTAGAGAGCCGCGGAATGATAGTCTCGCCTTGCAACGTAATACTGATCCAAATGATTTCTGTATAGAAAACGTGTATCAACACATTGGTAAATCTATGGATAACATTGTAGACGGGTCACTGGTCAAGTGGCTATATTGGTAAATATATGGATGACATTATAGACGGGTCAGTGGTCACATTGGTAAATTTATGGATAACATTGTAGACGGGTCAGTGGTCAAGTGGTTACATTAGTAAATCACTATGGATACCAATGTAGACGGGTCAAGTGGTTGCATTAGTAAATCCTATGGATACCATTGTATACGGGTCAGTGGTCAAAATAGTAAATCACTATGGATACCATTGTATACGGGTTAGTGGTCAAAATAGTAAATCACTATGGATACCATTGTATACGGGTCAGTGGTCAAAATAGTAAATCACTATGGATACCATTGTATACGGGACAGTGGTCAAAATAGTAAATCACTATGGATACCATTGTAGACGGGTTAGTGGTCAAAATAGTAAATCACTATGGATACCATTGTATACGGGTTAGTGGTCAAAATAGTAAATCACTATGGATACCATTGTATACGGGTTAGTGGTCAAAATAGTAAATCACTATGGATACCATTGTATACGGGTTAGTGGTCAAAATAGTAAATCACTATGGATACCATTGTATACGGGACAGTGGTCAAAATAGTAAATCACTATGGATACCATTGTATACGGGACAGTGGTCAAAATAGTAAATCACTATGGATACCATTGTAGACGGGTTAGTGGTCAAGTGGTTGCATAAGTAAATCACTATGGATACCATTGTAGACGGGTCAATGGTCAAGTGGTTGCATTAGTAAATCACTATGGTTACCATTGTAGACGGGTCAGTGGATAACACGTTGGACTGTGAATCCAGGGGTCGCAGGTTCGATCCCTCGGCTGACCTTAACAATGATATTATGAAATAGCCACTACCTATCAACAGGGAAAGCCAATATCAACTACTGAACTAGACATTATAGGAGGAATATAACTACACCACAGAAAGGGGTTTGGCGTAAACATATTTATTTTCTATCATATACATGGATATTTACAACAATTGAAATAAGGAATTGGAAAGGGACAGAGAGGGATGTGATTGAGCTAAGTTCATGCTGAGTATGCCAGAGAGGCGCTAGTCAGTGTCATTGTTTTTATTAATTCAATTAAGTGGGACAGGAGTGCTAAAATGAACTACAAGCTAAGGTTAAAAACAGGCATTAGGATTACGCCAGTGATGCAATCTATCTTGTATCGATGTTATGCACAGGTTATGTAAATGAACAAGCGGTGCTTCTGGAATGTGCGTGTGTGTTTTACGTTTATTTATCGTCGCTACCGGTTGCCCATATGAGTGACGCCTCCTGAAGAGATTAGTTAATTTAGATTTTGGAGGATAGTGCATGATACAGACAGAGACCCATTCCAGAGTCTCCTCTGGTTCTTTACTTTGCACCGACAGAGACGTATTCTAGAGTTTCTTCTCGTTCTTTTACTAAGCACCTACACGAGACCTCAGTTTAACGTCCCATCTGAAAGACTGTTAATTTTATTAGGGTCAGACGGGGGATCGAACCTGCGATCCCTGGATTACCAGTCCAGCGTGTTACCACTGGACTACAGATCCGTCTGTATTTTGCGTGTCTTATGTGTATGGTACTTTATACAAATGTTTTTAGCTCGATTGCGAAACAAGTTCTTACAACTTATATTAATCACTCTCGAGACCTCATTCCTGGTGGAATACATCGCCACGAGGGAGAGAGAAGAGGTAACGTGGAATTTAAATTCCTTGCCTAAGGGTACAATCGTAACGGTTCAAGTGGGCCTCGAACCCCGGACGTTTCGCGCCTGAAGCGAACGCGCATCCACTGCGCTATCCCCCGTCTTACACTAATACAATTAACAGTCTTTCAGTTGGGACTTTAAACCGAGGTCTCGTGTCGGTGCTTTACATCGTGCACGTAAACGAACCATAGTAGACTCTGGAATGGGTCTCTGTCTGTATGATTGCATCATCGTACACACATCTAGGATGACTAATCTCTTCAGGAGGCGTCGCTCATATGGGCAACCGGTAGCGACGATAAATAAACGTAAAACACACACAAAGAGCTATATAGAATACTACACACACATGTACCTTTGTGTTGTAGGCGCCATTTTGACTTATAAACATTATCGTAACACTCTGTGGCATTTCATGATATGTGTATAGGAAAATAAATAACAACAACACCATTACCTTTGAACGTTTTGAATCTATCTTTGACTTGTAAATGAACTCGAGGAATGCAATGATGACTGAGAGAGTAAGTCCAGCTACAAGAATATAGAATATACCAGCAACATTTTCCAGGGTAAGTTCTGCTTGTCCACCATCCTGAAAAAACGAAATATAAAGTTGACGATATCAACAAGCCAGCTGTACACGAATATAACCCTTTCCTTGTCACCTTATTATATATATACTTTTATATGATACCTACAAAATTTATAATTTTTTACAATTACACATGACTCGCATAATGTTGGAATCTAATCCAATGGATAGTTAAATTCTTTATTATTTTGCGATAAACTTGTTTGAGAATGATTACTCTAAAAGATTACATTGCTTTGTTTTAATGCCCCCCCCCCCACAAAATACAACAACTAATGCCATTCAATCCAAAGTTGCGTTTTTAATGCCATCAAGTAAATAATCTATAGCACGTCTTTCAATTTTTCTTTAAAAATTTTGTAAATGAATATTGTGCCAGACGACGTTAATTATAAAAGTTTAAACTTAATTTAATTTAACAACTTATATTAATCACATTCAGATAAAAGCGTAAATGTGGTCATTCGGGTGGGAGGAAACCGGCGTATCCGGAGAAAACCCACCTGTCCAATCTGTCGATCACCGTACAATCTCACATACTACCCTGTCCGAGGATGGAACCCGGGTTGCATTGGTGAGAAGCGAGCTCGCTAACCACTGCGCTAATCTGACAGCCGACGTTAATTGCATACCATAGATTGCAACGTTTAACCAAAACAAATTTAATGGGCACATTTGAAATATGAAACGCTTTCGAGTGAAGAGGGGGATACAGTCAGACGAGATTGGGTCTAGGAACCTAACTATCTTGTGGCATAGCGTATGCTTAGTATGTACAAGAACACACTATATAACATTCACTCTGAACTTTGGCATTACAGTGTACATCAATGTACCTGAGCATTTTCCTTCTTTGGACATTCAGATCGTTTTTCCCACCACTCCTTCTGCATTTCTTCTAGAGTTCCGGCTTCACGTAGCTTTAGTACTGCCAGAGTTAGCTGATCTCTGCAAAATATTAACATGCTATACAATTATATGATCCACAAAATGACAGAATGTGTCGTTGGGCAATATACACACATCCTAGACAATATGTTTTGCTTAATACTAATAGCTAACCGTTTCAATTTGTCACATACTTTCGGGTAAGTCACACTCATTTATATTACGTTTATTTATCGTCGCTACTTGTTGACCATATAAGCGACGCCTCCTGAAGAGATTAGTCATTTTAGATTTGTATAGTACAATGATACAGACCCATTCCAGAGTCTCCTCTGGTTCTTTTACGTGCTCGATGTAAAGCACTGACACGAGACCTCGGTTTAGAGTCCCATCTGAAAGACTTAATTTTATTACGGTCAGACGTGGGATCATACCTGCGATCCATGGAGTACCAGCCCAGCATATGTACATTGTGCGCATACAATGTATTTATAATAAGGGAAAGTTGCTATTTTATTCTATTTTAAAATTGTACTAGTATACTCACAAATCTCTTGAATTTCAAAGCATAGAGAACCAATGTATTGTGTGTGTGCAAATACCAATACTGATAGTGTCTGTTGCTATATAGTGTTTGTTTATTATAGTGTCACCCCTATTTAAAGGGCCAGCCATTTCTGACTGATGAGACACCCATTTTTTTATGAACATCAGTACTTCCCGAATCCTATACTTGTATGCTAGGCGACAGGCTGGTAGGCAATCGGCTATTTATTTAACTATAACTGGCGGCTCACCAACCGGCCATATCAGAACGAACCCCTGACGAGATTCGAACCATCGACCTCCCACTCCGGTAAGCAAGAGCTCAAGGTAGAAATATATTGCTATAAATCTTCTAAATAGATACAATTCAAAAGGAACGTGTAGTTTTGGATATAGCAACAGTTTGGGATGCTGTTGCATAATGGAACTATTTTATAGTAATATGATGTGTCATATGGAACGTGCCGATACATACACCATAATAATGATATAAACACTAACCTAAGATCAGATCCTATAGGTGTAGCTATACCGTAGCCTTTGGAATCTAAGTTCGGTCCAACCTTCATCGTATCACATGGATTTCTCATGTTAGTGAACTCATTTGTAGTAGATTCTATCAGGAAGGCGTAGTTGCCTTGTCGAACTCTTGCAATCCCTTCACTGTTGTTATTCACAAATACACTCGGGTTAGCCGATTGCATATATGCCCACATACGCTCGTGCACTGGAAATTTGGATTGCTGAAGAAATTTAGTAAATGAATTATTATAACAGATTTATGCTAATATATCCTACATTCTTGTATCGTTCTAATAAATTATCATAGATTTATGCTAATATATCCTACATTCTTGTATCGTTCTAATAAATTATCATAGATTTATGCTAATATATCCTACATTCTTGTATCGTTCTAATAAATTATCATAGATTTATGCTAATATATCCTACATTCTTGTATCGTTCTAATAAATTATCATAGATTTATGCTAATATATCCTACATTCTTGTATCGTTCTAATAAATTATCATAGATTTATGCTAATATATCCTACATTCTTGTATCGTTCTAATAAATTATCATAGATTTATGCTAATATATCCTACATTCTTGTATCGTTCTAATAAATTATCATAGATTTATGCTAATATATCCTACATTCTTGTATCGTTCTAATAAATTATCATAGATTTATGCTAATATATCCTACATTCTTGTATCGTTCTAATAAATTATCATAGATTTATGCTAATATATCCTACATTCTTGTATCGTTCTAATAAATTATCATAGATTTATGCTAATATATCCTACATTCTTGTATCGTTCTAATAAATTATCATAGATTTATGCTAATATATCCTACATTCTTGTATCGTTCTAATAAATTATCATAGATTTATGCTAATATATCCTACATTCTTGTATCGTTCTAATAAATTATCATAGATTTATGCTAATATATCCTACATTCTTGTATCGTTCTAATAAATTATCATAGATTTATGCTAATATATCCTACATTCTTGTATCGTTCTAATAAATTATCATAGATTTATGCTAATATATCCTACATTCTTGTATCGTTCTAATAAATTATCATAGATTTATGCTAATATATCCTACATTCTTGTATCGTTCTAATAAATTATCATAGATTTATGCTAATATATCCTACATTCTTGTATCGTTCTAATAAATTATCATAGATTTATGCTAATATATCCTACATTCTTGTATCGTTCTAATAAATTATCATAGATTTATGCTAATATATCCTACATTCTTGTATCGTTCTAATAAATTATCATAGATTCGCTGATAGTATGATACACGTTATCCTTAACCCGCCAATCACAACTAAAGTCGCGTTTGCAAACAACATAGATCCAGATCAGACGGTACAGAACGTGCCGTCTGATCAGGCTCTATGCTGTTTGCTATTCGGATAGTGGAGCCAACACTTGTATGAATAGCAAACAACATATATCCTGATCGGACTCGGTGCTACGCCGCAGCTGATCTGGATCTATGTTGTTTGCGCATTCTGTCCAATATATTCGACAGGTTAAGGGTTAAAAAGAAGAAGACGCATTTATTCAGACACAAACGTATACAGTTGTCTATATGCATATCCAGTAATCTTTCTTGGCTAACTCGTGTGATTGTGATCAGATCAGATGATAGTTTAGTTTCGTTTGTGTAAATTACGTTACGATTCTGCTTTTAGGCAAGCCAGTTATATTCCACATTGCCTCTTCTCTCTCCCTCATGGCGATGGATCTAATCAGGAATAAAGTCTAAATTAAATAAATGTTGTAAGAACTTGTTTCGCAATCGAGCTAAACTAGATTTGTCTAGAAGTATCATTATATCACAAAAATCGGTAATGAAACAGTGTATACTAGAGGACATAGAAAACGCACACCTACATTGTATACTAGAGGACATAGAAAACGCACACCTACATTATATACTAGAGGACATAGAAAACGCACACCTACACTGAACCGAATTTCTAAACGTCCACCTAATAAATTGTGAGTTTAGGGTAACGGATCTGTGTATTAGTCCAAATATTGGTAGTCTATTGTTATCCACCATACTCTATCAATGTACACTAAGAAAACACCAATTAAATTTTATTGTCATGGCTGACCAAGCGGAACGGAAGGTTGGAATCCTAAGTGTTGGCATGAGGACCATGTGCACGGCATGGTGAGTGCTCAATTTGATTGCAATTTATTCTATGTGCGACCCGTAACCGAAAAAACAGAAAATATGGCGAGAATGACCATTGAGGAAAGCGGGCGAGCCGTCGGAATGCTTGATACAGGCACTTCTATCAGACAGGTATGTTCAGCGTTGTAATTAAATTCGATATTTCAAGTACATTTTGTAATGAATCATACAATGTCATATTTTAATATCATTCTAAATCATTTCCATCGTGTTTCCAGGTTGTACGACTTTTCAACAGACGGCAATCTACTATGGTATTTACTTGTTGATTGTCTTCAACTGTTATACAACATCAGGTGGACGTTTAGAAATTCGGTTCAGTGTACACTATATGATTATTATTACACGAGGAATGAGGTTTCGAGAGCGATTAAGCTAATGTTATAGAAACTTGTGTGGCAATCGAACTAACATTTGTATGAACCACACGTGTATGTGATATACTAGAGGACAAAGAAAACGCACACCTACAGTATATGATTATTAGTACATGAAAACGAAATACGAAGGATGCCATCAAAGATGTATCACATCTTTAATATTTCAACACACAAACTGAACAACTAAACATATTCCAATATGTTTAAAACTATGTATTTATATAGTTACTGTTTTCCATGTAAAATGCACTTATCCGAAGTGTGCGTTTTCAATGTCCTCTAGTATAGTACGCATAAATAAAGTGTAATTAAAATAAAAGTTACATTACAGAACTCTAAATAAAATTGGTAATGCAACAACACATAATGTAAAATTAAAGATATCTTGGGAGAATGAACAGCAGAACTAAGAATGAAAGAACTGTCACCTGGAAGAAACCTTTGGTACTCCCAGCAGAAAGTATGCCATATTGTATTTCGGTCTGTTTGGCCAAATCTTCGGCTGATTCTATCGGCGTCAACATCCGCTCCACAGTCAGAAAGGCGGCCAGGTTGGCAGTATATGATGAAATTATTATCAGGGTGAAAAACCACCATACACTTCCAACTATTCTCCCGGACACTGATCTAAACAAATTCATAGTAAGTAAGTAAGTAAGTAGGTAGGTAGGTAGGTAGGTAGGTAGGTAGGTAGGTAGGTAGGTAGGTAGGTAGGTAGGTAGGTAGGTAGGTAGGTAGGTAGGTAGGTAGGTAGGTAGGTAGGTAGGTAGTAGGTAGGTAGGTAGGTAGGTAGGTAGGTAGGTAGGTAGGTAGGTAGGTAGGTAGTAGGTAGGTAGGTAGGTAGGTAGGTAGGTAGGTAGGTAGGTAGGTAGGTAGGTAGGTAGGTAGGTAGGTAGGTAGGGTAGGTAGGTAGGTAGGTAGGTAGGTAGGTAGGTAGGTAGGTAGGTAGGTAGGTAGGTGGTAGGTAGGTAGGTAGTAGGTAGGTAGGTAGGTAGGTAGTAGGTAGGTAGGTAGTAGGTAGGTAGGTTAGGTAGGTAGGTAGGTAGGTAGGTAGGTAGGTAGGTAGGTAGGTAGGTAGGTAGGTAGGTAGGTAGGTAGGTAGGTAGGTAGGTAGGTAGGTAGGTAGTAGGTAGGTAGGTGGTAGGTAGGTAGGAGGTAGGTAGGTAGGTAGGTAGGTAGGTAGGTAGGTAGGTAGGGGTAGGTAGGTAGGTAGGTAGGTAGGTAGGTAGTAGGTAGGTAGGTAGGTAGGTAGGTAGGTAGGTAGGTAGGTAGGTAGGTAGTAGGTTAGGTAGGTAGGTAGGTAGGTAGGTAGGTAGGTAGGTAGGTAGGTAGGAGGTAGGTAGGTAGGTAGGTAGGTAGGTAGGTAGGTAGGTAGGTAGGTAGGTAGGTAGGTAGGTAGTAGGTAGGTAGGTAGGTAGGTAGGTAGGTAGGTAGGTAGGTAGTGTAGGTAGGTAGGTAGGTAGGTAGGTAGGTAGGTAGGTAGGTAGGTAGGTAGGTAGGTAGGTAGGTAGGTAGGTAGGTAGGTAGGTAGGTAGGTAGGTAGGTAGGTAGGTAGGTAGGTAGGTAGGTAGGTAGGTAGGTAGGTAGGTAGGTAGGTAGGTAGGTAGGTAGGTAGGTAGGTAGGTAGGTAGGTAGGTAGGTAGGTAGGTAGGTAGGTAGGTAGGTAGGTAGGTAGGTAGGTAGGTAGGTAGGTAGGTAGGTAGGTAGGTAGGTAGGTAGGTAGGTAGGTTAGGTAGGTAGGTAGGTAGGTAGGTAGTAGGTAGGTAGGTAGGTAGGTAGGTAGGTAGGTAGGTAGGTAGGTAGGTAGGTAGGTAGGTAGGTAGGTAGGTAGGTAGGTAGGTAGGTAGGTAGGGTAGGTAGGTAGGTAGGTAGGTAGGTAGGTAGGTAGGTAGGTAGGTAGGTAGGTAGGTAGGTAGGTAGGTAGGTAGGTAGGTAGGTAGGTAGGTAGGTAGGTAGGTAGGTAGGTAGGTAGGTAGGTAGGTAGGTAGGTAGGTAGGTAGGTAGGTAGGTAGGTAGGTAGGGTAGGTAGGTAGGTAGGTAGGTGGTAGGTAGTAGGTAGGTAGGTAGGTAGGTAGGTAGGTAGGTAGGTAGTAGGTAGGTAGGTAGGTAGGTAGGTAGGTGGTAGGTAGGTAGGTAGGTAGGTAGGTAGGTAGGTAGGTAGGTAGGTAGGTAGGTAGGTAGGTAGGTAGGTAGGTAGTAGGTAGGTAGGTAGGTAGGTAGGTAGAGGTAGGTAGGTAGGTAGGTAGGTAGGTAGGTAGGTAGGTAGGTAGTAGGTAGGTAGGTAGGTAGGTAGGTAGGTAGGTAGGTAGGTAGGTAGGTAGGTAGGTAGGTAGGTAGGTAGGTAGGTAGGTAGTAGGTAGGTAGGTAGGTAGGTAGGTAGGTAGGTAGTAGGTAGGTAGGTAGGTAGGTAGGTAGGTAGGTAGGTAGGTAGGTAGGAGGTAGGTAGGAGGTAGGTAGGTAGGTAGGTAGGTAGGTAGGTAGGTAGGTAGGTAGGTAGGTAGGTAGGTAGGTAAGTAAATTCTTTATACAATTTTAGAGAGAGTAACACATTTAGCAAGGCCACTCTTCCATGATGTCCTCTTAAACATAAAACATATTTATACACACATGACATACAAAAGCAACTGAAATAAAAGACATGTGGTATTAGAAGTAATAAAAGTAAGAACGTATCTACATACATTGCATAATATTGGATAATACTCGTGTACGATATACCAGCTGGGGTTCCCCGTATATTATGACGGTAACAATACTCGTGTAGGATATACTAGCTGGGGTTCCTCGTATATAATGACGATAACTATTCTCGTGTAGGATATACCAGCTGGGGTTCCCCGTATATATGACGGATAATACTCGTGTAGGATATACCAGCTGGGTTTCCCCGTATATTATGACGGTGACAATACTCGTGTAGGATATACCAGCTGGGGTTCCCCGTATATAATGACGATGATAATACTCGTGTAGGATATACCAGCTGGGTTTCCCCGTATATTATGACGGTGACAATACTCGTGTAGGATATACCAGCTGGGGTTCCCCGTATATAATGACGATGACAATACTCGTGTAGGATATACCAGCTGGGTTTCCCCGTATATAATGACGATGATAATACTCGTGTAGGATATACCAGCTGGGTTTCCCCGTATATAATGACGAAGATAATACTCGTGTAGAATATACCAGCTGGGTTTCCCCGTATATTATGACGGTGACCATACTCGTGTAGGATATACCAGCTGGGGTTCCCCGTATATAATGACGATAACTATACTCGTGTAGGATATACCAGCTGGGTTTCCCCGTATATTATGACGATAACAATACTCGTGTAGGATATACCAGCTGGGTTTCCCCGTATATAATGACGAAGATAATACTCGTGTAGGATATACCAGCTGGGGTTCCCCGTATATAATGACGAAGATAATACTCGTGTAGGATATACCAGCTGGGGTTCCCCGTATATAATGACGATGATAATACTCGTGTAGGATATACCAGCTGGGTTTCCCCGTATATTATGACGATGACAATACTCGTGTAGGATATACCAGCTGGGTTTCCCCGTATATAATGACGATGATAATACTCGTGTAGGATATACCAGTTGGGTTTCCCCGTATATTATGACGGTGACAATACTCGTGTAGGAAATACCAGCTGGGTTTCCCCGTATATAATGACGAAGATAATACTCGTGTAGAATATACCAGCTGGGTTTCCCCGTATATTATGACGATGACAATACTCGTGTAGGATATACCAGCTGGGGTTCCCCGTATATAATGACGATAACAATACTCGTGTAGGATATACCAGCTGGGGTTCCCCGTATATAATGACGATGATAATACTCGTGTAGGATATACCAGCTGGGTTTCCCCGTATATTATGACGGTGACAATACTCGTGTAGGATATACCAGCTGGGTTTCCGTATATAATGACGATAACTATACTCGTGTAGGATATACCAGCTGGGTTTCCCCGTATATTATGACGATAACAATACTCGTGTAGGATATACCAGCTGGGCTTCTCCGTATATTATGACGATGACAATACTCGTGTATGATATACCAGCTGGGTTTCCCCGTATATAATGACGATGATAATACGCGTGTAGGATATACCAGCTGGGTTTCCCCGTATATAATGACGAAGATAATACTCGTGTAGGATATACCAGCTGGGGTTCCCCGTATATAATGACGATAACTATACTCGTGTAGGATATACCAGCTGGGTTTCCCCGTATATTATGACGATAACAATACTCGTGTAGGATATACCAGCTGGGCTTCTCCGTATATTATGACGATGACAATACTCGTGTATGATATACCAGCTGGGTTTCCCCGTATATAATGACGATGATAATACGCGTGTAGGATATACCAGCTGGGTTTCCCCGTATATAATGACGAAGATAATACTCGTGTAGGATATACCAGCTGGGGTTCCCCGTATATAATGACGATAACTATACTCGTGTAGGATATACCAGCTGGGTTTCCCCGTATATTATGACGATAACAATACTCGTGTAGGATATACCAGCTGGGCTTCTCCGTATATTATGACGATGACAATACTCGTGTAGGATATACCAGCTGGGTTTCCCCGTATATAATGACGATGATAATACGCGTGTAGGATATACCAGCTGGGTTTCCCCGTAAATGATGACGATAACCCTACTCTTGTATGATCTATTAGATTCCTCATTAACACAAAAGAACGTACCTGGGAGATATATCGCATCCTTGCTGCATGAAGGCTCCTAATGAGTACCAGAGACTATTTGATATGGTAAAATCGTTGGTTATACTGGTTCCTTCATCCACGTGCCATTCTGTTGGGCTGAAGATATATAGTGTTATTGTTTATTTATTGTGCTTCCTGTTACATAAATGTAGCATACGACATTAGTAATATGTATATGCATGACCCATGGGTTTTCAAGTGATTACTATTGGCTAAATCGACATGAGATGTCAGGGTGGTATTGGAAAATACCCATTTGTTTAAAGCGACACTACATCAGTGAAAACACAAATTTCTACAGTATATTCCTATTATATGGTATAATTTGATTCCAAATATTTGCCTCAAATACTGAGTATATCAACAAATAAACAAACGTCCTATACGCGGTTTGTTGACATAACAAAATAATGTAAATAGGGTCGACATTGATCCGTAATACAACGAGTGTATCCTGAATAACACCATTTATGGTACAGATTTACCGCTATATCTCACATGTGGGCCTATTTATTTGTAGACTATTCTTAGTTAACTTATTTCTAAGCGACATTATCTCGCGTTTAGTATTGACTCCGATGACAAACAAACGTCAATTCAGGAGCATGGATGACCGTTATATGAACTCATACTTTCAATCCACAAAAACACTGTTTATTGATTCAATGTTAGTGTTCGAATGTATTCGGAAGAATTTGTAGTAGTAATGCATTTAATTTGCATTTGCGACCCATCTGATAGACTGTTAATTTTATTATGGTCAGACGGGGGATCGAACATGCGATCCCTGGATTACAAGTCTAGCGTGTTACCACTGGACTACAGATCCGTCTGTATGTTTCTTTCTAATATGTGTGTGGCTATATATTATAGCTTACACCTTCTCGTTTGAGTGAACCGAACAACAGCAGCTACAGCAAAGCGCCCATCTGATCCTAATAAAATTAACAGTCTTTCAGATGGGACGTTAAACAGAGGTCTCGTGTCGGTGCTTTACACCGTGGACGTAACAGAACCAGAGGAGATTCTGGAATGGGTATCTGTCTGTATCATGCACTATCCTCCAAACATCTAAAATGACTAGTCTCTTTAGAAGGCGTCGCTCATATGTGCAACCGATAGCGACGATAAATGAACGTAAAACATACACACACACGCACATTAAACACTGTGTTTATACTTGTAAACCGCTTAACAATATGTGGAAGTCGTGATAGCGCAGTGATAGCGCGTTCGCTTCAGGTGCGAACGGTCCGGAATTCGAGTCCCACTGGAGCCGTTACGATTGTTCCCTTAGGCAAGGCATTTAAATGCCACGTTGCATAATTTATAAGCACTTGAAGTGTTGTATTGGTTTATGCATATTTAAATAAATATTCCCCAAATGTTATATTTGTCACTGGCATGAAGCCAATTATTTCGACACAGATTGCCAATGTTTGAGTGAACCCGGTTCTAACACCAATGCACACTCGGGTATGTTCCCAGCCTAATTATTGGCCAGCAGTTAAATGTACTTGGCATTGACGGGGATGCTGAAACATATCTAAATAAGCTTACGCTGCATTGATAAACTACATGTTCCCAGTACAACATTCAATATACACGCAGAACTCATATAATGTATGTTAACTAACTCACGGAATTCGTGATAGCGCAGTGCTAGAGCGCTCCCGTAAGATGCGAAATGCCTGGAGCTCGAGCCCCTCTGGAGCCGTTACGATTGTGCCCTTATGCGAGGCATTTAAATTTCACGTTGCCTCTCCTCTCTCCCTCGTGGCGATGGATTCCATCAGGAATGAGGTCTCGAGAGTGATTAATATAAGTTGTAAGAACTTGTTTCGCAATCGAGCTAAAATAAATTTGTATAAAAAAAGGAATGATGTCTCGAGAGTGATTAATATAAGTTGTAAGAACTTGTTTCGCAATCGAGCTAAAATAAATTTGTATAAAAAAAGGAATGATGTCTCGAGAGTGATTAAGATAAGTTGTAAGAACTTGTTTCGCAATCGATATAAAATAAATTTGTATAAAACTGTAAACTAAACTAACTCACCTGAAGCATTTAATGCTGCTTATTCTCTTAATCATTTTACCCTTTTTCTATTAGTATCATTAAATTAGTAAAGTACTAGCACAACTCTTGTATTCAGTCTCTTTGTTAATTACAATCTAGTCTTATGGGGAGGGCCGTAACTAATGTTGTTAAAACGTGTGGCCCAACCCATTTGCTTCAACATATAATGACAATCCTTGAGCAAACAATGCCACAAATCATGCATTATGGATAGTTATACATGTTTGTTCATTTGTTTTGTATTGTACATTGTATATATAGAATGCAATAAAATATGATTAAACTAACTCACCTGAAGCGACTGACCAGGAATAGGACCACACTGACTCCGATATAGGCAAATAATATGCACATCCATATCTCATATGAAAGTGGATCCATGAACGAAAAGACATTGGCTTTCTTTAATGTTGTTTTTTTTATCATAATACTGATGCCTAAGCTCATGAACGGTTTGGTAAAGTCCACAACTCTCTCTCGGGACGATGTTATAGTAATTGGTGCAATTGCTAAATCCACTTCCTGCAAAATTGTGTTTATAATGACATAGTTGTATGCAACGTAAGAGTCTCTACACTAATCACACAGAAGGATCTGTAGTCCAGTGGTTAACACGTTGGATTGGTAATCCAGGGATCGCAGGTTAGATCCCCCGTCTGACCCTAATACAACTGACAGTCTTTCAGATGGGACTTTTAAACCGAGGTTTCTCGTGTCGGTGCTTTACACCGTGCACGTAAAAGAAGCAGAGGAAATTCTGGAATGGGTCTCTGTCTGTATCATGCACTATTCTCCAAAATCTAAAATAACTGATCTCTTCAGGAGGCGTCGCTCATATGGCCACATGTTGCGACGATAAATAAACGTAAAACACACACATTAATTAATAATAATAATAATAATAATAAAGACTTTATTTAGCGAGATAACTCATTTTAAAAACAGTTAATTTACCATGAGACACTCAACATATATACAAATCTAGCGCAATCAAACGATATATGAACATGTGGAAGTCGTGATAGCGCAGTGGATGAGCGTTCGCTTCAGGTACGAAAGGTCCGGAGTTAGAGCCCCACTGGAGCCGTTACGATTGTGCCCTTAGGCAAGGCATTTAAATTCCACGTTGCCTCTTCTCTCTCGCTCGTGGCGATGGATTCCATCAGGAATGAGGTCTCGAGAGTGATTTATATAAGTTGAAATAACTTGTTTCGCAATCGAGCTAAAATAAATTTGTATAAATATGAACATATCTATGTACATACGATTAGTTGCTTGGTTACAGATGATACTGAGAGAGTCACTAAGCATACACTGTGTACATGTATTTGTTCACAATTAATACAGAAGTCATTATGTAAAACAACTTTCAATAAAACGGTCGCAAATTGCCTATCGTGGCAAATAGAAATGTTACGCTTTGTGTTCGTGTTTCGGTGGATATAGTGTGCAATGTCCAACATTGTACACGTGCTTACTGTCCGAGGACCGCCTCTGTGGTCGAGTGGTTACGGTCACTGACTTGCATAGCACTGTAACCTATCATCACTGATGGTTTCAGGTTCGAGGTCCGCTCAGGCTGTGTCTGTTTATGTGAAAACGTTGGCAGTTTCTTATGGAGGATGATGCACTAAGTACTGAATAATGGATGGAGCCTGCCCGTGAAAGGTGTTGTTAGGTAGACTGCCAGCCGGCGATATAGCATAACATGATGCTGATGAAGGCTTAGAACCCGAACAAACAAACAAACAAACAAACAAACAAACAAACAAACAAACAAACAAACAAACAAACAGACAGACAGACAGACAGACAGACAGACAGACATATCCGAGGTCTACAATACAGAGACGCAGGTTTGATCCCCCGTCTGGCCCTAATAAATTTAACAGTATTTCAGATTGGATATTAAACCGAGGTCTCGTGTCGGTGCTTTGCACTATGCACGTAAAAGAACCAGAGGAGACTCTGGAATGGATCTCTCTGTGTATCATGCACTATCCTCCAAATATATAAAATGACTAATCTCTTCAGCAGGCGTCGCTCATATGGGCAACCTGTAGCGACGATAAATAAACGTAAAACACACAGAGACGCTCGACATCGTATATGTGCTGATGTACACGGATATCCGAGATGCAGCATCTTTGAGTGTTTCGTCTTTAATTGTTATGCAGAGATGTATATGCAAATAATATCATTTCCCCGGAACCATGCTACGGATGATAAATTAGCTAATATTGAAAGCATATACATATCCTAGCATGTCTCTAACTCAAAGTATGCCCAAGGAATACATATCAGACAACTCTAACAATATATGTAGAGTCCTTCATTGTTATTATTTTATTTTGTGTTCTTCTCTTAAAATAATAACTGTTTTTTTTTCATTCTAAAGCGAAATAAAATGGATCGAGTTTCTTAGTCGAATATTTAAATGTTTCGTCTGGGTTCGATCCTCGGACCGGGATTATGTGAAATGGTACGGTGGTCGCCATATCGGACAGGTGTGTTTTGTCCGGGTACTCCGGTTTCCTCCTACTCGAATGACCACATATACGCTATCATCCGAGCCAACGAGAGTGATTAAGATAAGTTGTTAGACCTTGCTATGCAATCGTTGTTAAATAAATAAAGTTTAAACTTTAATAATATAATCGCATGTTATATCATGCTATGGAATGTTCAAAGCGCTATGCATTTAGTATTTGAACACGTTTTTATTATGTTCTAAAAATAATGTAATATTGTTAAACAAAGTACATGCTTAATTTGTGCTACCAATGTGCGCAGTTAATGGGAAAGAGCAAAGTTAAATGCCAATTTAAGATGATACGTGCGTGATTATGCAGCAACATGCTAAATGTGCTAAAAAGCTAGAAATAATCTGACAACTTAATTTGATAATAAAATGATTAGAGTAAAACTTTTAATAGTAGAAGAAAGAAATTGTAGAAATTCATTACTGTTCTAGTTTTTTTTATATGCACGTAACGGATCAAATCATACAAAATGTTCTCGATGCTTCCAATACAAAATGCCGAAAAGAGGAACTTAACATTTAACATATTTGCAGTGTGACATTTTGTTCATCACATTTCCCGCCGTATCTTAGAATAAGACATAAAGAAAGCTTACACCTTCTCGTTTGAGTGAACCGAACAACAGCAGCTACAGCATAGCGCCCATCTGACCCTAATAAAATTAACAGTCTTTCAGATGGGACGTTAAACCGAGGTCTCGTGTTGGTGCTTTACACCGTGCACGTAAAAGAACCAGAGGAGACTCTGGAATGGGCCTCTGTCTGTATCATGCAATATCCTCCAAAATATAAAATGACTAATCTCTTCAGGAGGCGTCGCTCATATGGGCAACCGGTAGCGACGATAAATAAACGTACAACACACACTCAATATACTTAAATCGTAAACTGCTTTCTCCAATACTATTTACGTTACGGTGGGAGGTGGGAGGTGTTTAGGGGAACTGTTCGCTGGATAGAATCTTAGTAGAACTAATGCACATTTGTTGGTCCTAATACAATTTCAATCTAAAAGTCTCCGCTTTATAAATTGCATGCAAGACTTACCTATAGCTGACACGTGCCAAGCAACAAATACTACGCCAGACAAGCCCACATGTGTCCGAGGTTATCACAGCTTTATCAGATCTCAAGCTTCGGATTGGCCCAGGTGAGTGCATGCCTCAGTTTCAACCACTCACAGTACTTGAGCTCGAGTTTGAGATCTGAGAACAGTTTTATAACCTCGGGCTATGTGTTCTCGTTGATTGTGTACTTAATGGACATGCAAAACAAATTACATACACGCGATCAATGCAAGAGAGTGCGCATGGAACTGGACATGTACATGGACGAATAGCTACACTTACAGCCCCACATAAACCCGACACAAACCCGATGCATATTCCATTAAAATAACGATGTAATGTAACTTCACAGTGATCAGAATTAGGCAGACATAAATATTATGAATACACCGGATACGTCATAGCGGAAACAGTTACGACTTCTCACATCAGGTCAGACGGTGTTATTGATATAGTGGTCTGGGAATGGTTGAAAAAGTGTAGGGAAGCCCTGAAGAGTTATTGATACATTAACTGATTGGCTGAGTAGATATTGTCACAGATAGTGAAAATGACTTCTAAATATTAAAATACAATATATGAGCTGCATTTTGGAATATTTAAAAATATTTGCAGACTAGTTGGTGACAAATAAACAGCATATTATAAATGCAGGTGTCAGTGCAACATTCACCACCAAATTACCTTCAGAGTAGGGGGAAATTAGTGGGAATTTGGTCAGCCCCATTGAAATTTGACATTTTCCTGTGGCTCAAAGGCCAGTCTGTTGAAAACTACTGTCTTTTGTGCCAAACTATTTTTGGGGAAAATATAATGGCACTGTATGTTATAATGGTGGCCTTTGGAAATTGCAATAGCGGTGTCTGAAAATCAACCGACTACGCGTCCCTAAATGTGTCCCTTATATTCCATGAATGCCAATGGCATGTGTGTATTGCATACAGTAATGGGACGTTTATATGCATACACCTCAATGAAAAGTGTAATCAAATACATATGCATAAATGTGTTAGGAGTAAAGTAGAAACACACCAGACAAAGAATGTGTTAATGCAGTATTATTTGTGTTGCAGGGGTACTTTATGGGACACCTATGGTTGACATATGTTTGTATTATGCTATACAAGCTTGCATAGGCACATTATGCTAAATTCTCAACATTGTTTGGTAGCGGATTTCCAAGCAAATTTGTATATTTGATCTTCTGTCATTCGCCCATTCTCCGAGATATTTTATCTAGTGATAAAAAACTCTAACTGCCAAGGGATGCAGATACTGTTCGTCGCTCTCGATCCCTTAGTCGGGAATACAATCATGTGCAAAATACTAGATTAGGATGCAAAATACTAGATTAGGATATACACCGCTCATTGTTATAGTATAACGCTTCGTGCACGTGTGTTACACGTGGAATATTAAAAGAGTTGAACAAACTTGATGCATATATACGTATGTAACTATTTACGTATAGTGTTTGTTCATGACTGGTTCCTTTTTTTTTAAAAGAAAAAAAAGGGGAAAAAGAGAGGGTGGAAGTCGTGATAGCGCGGTGGATGCGCGTTCGCTTCATGTGCAAAAGGTCTGGAGTTCGAGCCCCGCTGGAGCCATTACGAGTGTGCCCTTAGGCAAGGCATTTAAATTCCACATTGCCTCTTCTATCTCCCTCGTGGCGATGGATTCCATCAGAAATGAGGTCTCGTGAGTGATTAATATAAGTTGTAAGAACTTGTTTCGCAATCGAGCTAAACTAAATTTGTATAAACTATGACTGGTTCCTGTATTGTTCGCTTGCGCCTAAACATTCAGCATACTCGGGGTAGCGACGCCCACAACCCCAAAAAACAGAATACTAGTTATATTCAACAAACGAAAAAAAGCGCTAGCTATTTCTACATATTTCTCAATATGCTAGTGATAACTATATATATAGTATGATGCATGGGCAATACTTCTCACATATACATGTATCACACGCCAGACAAGACTTATTTCTAATGTCAGGAACATATAACATTCGATGCGCATGCGCTCACTTACATTACGTGTTAATTCTCCAATCATACCGTTCCACGTTTCATTTGTTAGTCTCTCACCATACATGGAATCCTTAACTACACATATATCGTAATCGAATTTAACGATTTTGGCCACTTCGGCAGCTAGATCAGCACAAAACCCTACAAAATTCGCTTTCCCACACATAGGTTTTGCCCGATTAGTCTCTTCGTCCCTGTACGACAAATATGGTTCGTCCTGTGATGATTAGAATGAGATATAAATAGAAACAAGCGGAAGTTGAGTATTATACCACAGACGCTTGAAGTCTCACCACCAATTAAGCCAACAGATAATTATTTTATTTTATACCACCCACCTCAAATATATCTTTTTTTATATTCTAACATTCTTCATTACATCTAATTATACTCGATTAGATTCTTTGTTATTTATAAATTTGATGAAACTTCAAAGTCCTATGTTATTACAAAATCATGTAAGAACATTCTTTCTTGAAAGGAACATGTGTGTAGTTCAATACCGTACATTCATTCTATTTAGCCGACATAAGTTCCAATACTTCATTGAACTCTCATTTCAAGAAAGAATGGTAACAGGCCAACGTAAGATATATGTCTGTATAGGTTTTACAAGGTCATTCCAATGTCGAAACTAGTATTGTTTTAAAATGCCGTAACTAGTATTGTTTTACAATGCCGTAACTAGTATTGTTTTACAATGCCGTAACTAGTATTGTTTTACAATGCCGTAACTAGTATTGTTTTACAATTCCGTAAGTAGTATTGTTTTACAATGCCGTAACTAGTATTGTTTTACAATGCCGTAACTAGTATTGTTTTACAATTCCGTAAGTAGTATTGTTTTACAATGTCGTAACTAGTATTGTTTTACAATGCCGTAACTAGTATTGTTTTACAATTCCGTAAGTAGTATTGTTTACAATGCATAACTAGTTTTGACCAAATTGAATATAAGGCAACATACACCAACCGATTTTAAGGAAACACATAGATGCATGTACACTAGTTAGATTGCCTTGTGTATTGATCAATAGTACAGCTGCTTAGAATGAGAATCGGGTAGGCATCTGCGAGACAAGAAACACAAGGGACATGTTTTTGTTGACAGACAATACAAATCAATAAACACATACCTAGTTTGGCCCATTACATATAAATACAAGTATGAATAAAAGCGAGAAAGATTTGTCAAAAAGAAATGTGCATAACATGATTTTTGTCTTTTTTTGTACCTGTCGAACCAATTGACCGAGCATTCCACTCCACGTGCCGTCTTCTAGTTCTTCTCCGTATACATTATTTACTCGTAAGCAAATGTTAAATTTAATATTTAATTCTCTCTCGATTGCATCCGCCATATCGATGCAATAACCTTTGAGATGCTCCCTGCCGCACCGAGGTCTAAGTAGCTCTGTCGCCTCATCTTTATACATGACATAAGGCGGTTCCTTTTTGAAGCATGCATTTAAGGATACAATGTTAGGGAACACGAATAGATCTAAAAACAGCATTGTATGGAATGCTTGCCACTGCCGTTTGGTGATCGTTTATTTGTTGGGTATATTTAAGTATATCATTTTGTTCGATGCATTCACCCTTGAATTAAGAACATTTCCACATTTCCCTTGACAAAACAAATGTATCGTATACTGCAATCATATAATTACATATTAATCTCTGATTTGTTCTTAGTATTGTATGTATACATGTATATGTAATGTATTGTATGAAAAAAATGCAATAAAATATTATTTAAAAAAACAAAACATTTCCACATATGTTCTTTGTATAAGAAATATCACCAAAAGGCAGTTGCGCCATTCCATTGGATTGAGTTTGATTGTGCAATTGTTGACGGTTTAATATCAAATAAGATTTTATTATATATATATACCCTTCCTTACCGCTTTATCTAATGTTGGCAGCCGAGAAAATATCGCATCTGTATTTTAGTGTTCAGAGTATCAATATATAATTATATATTTTCAATGTATTTAAACTATGCCTGCAAGTCCATTTCAATACTTAAGTACAACTGGAAGCAGATTATAGTTAGTATAAGTATAGTTATATATTTATAATAGCAATGCTTGTGCATGCATCAGCACGGTTTCGACACCTGTGCGGCGGCTTCCGCCCAGCAGGTACATATATTACCCCTCTACCACTTACGGTGCCTGTCCGATTAGCTAAGTGATTAGCACGCTCGCTTCTCACAAATACAACCCGGGGTGTATCATAGGCCGGGACGTATGTGATATTGTACGGTGGTCGCCAGATCGGACATGCTCGTTTTCTTCGGTTTCCTCCCACACGAATGACCACATATACGCTTTCATCCGCGCCGACGAGAGTGATGAAAATAAGTTGTTAAAGCGCTTTAACATTTTACACTACCACTTCCCAGCAACAACGACCACACAACTAATTTGCACAACTAATTGTGACCACGTGATTTAATACATGAAATGTAGGTTTTCCATTAATCTCTGTCATTTTGGATGCCCACTATTTCAACAGCAATCCCGCCCAAACATGGGTGTAATTTTAAAAGTACACGTGGATACTCTTTTTCATATACATGTGTTAATCCGTTTTTCCATATACATGTGGATACCAGTTTTTCCTCAACATACATGTGGATACTCGGTTCCCCCACATGCATGTGTATAACAGTGTTTCCCCCATATAAAAGTGTATACCCTTTCCCCCCAGATGTATGTAGATGGCAGTTTTCCTTCAACATACATGTGGATACCTGTTCCCTCCCAAGTACATGTGGATACCCGTTCCCTCCCAAACACATGTGGATACCCATTTCCCCCAACATACATGTGGATACCCGTTCCCTCCCAAGTACACGTGGATACCTGTTCCCTCCCAAGTACATGTGGATACCCGTTCCCTCCCACATACATGTGGATACCCATTTCCCACAACATACATGTGGATACCCGTTCCCCCCAAATACATGTGGATACCCGTTCCCCCAAATACATTTGGATACCCGTTCCCTCCCAAATACATGTGGATACCCATTTCCCACAACATACATGTGGATACCCGTTCCCCCCAAATACATGTGGATACCCGTTTCCCCCAAATACATGTGGATACCCGTTCCTCCCAAATACATGTGGATACACGTTCCATCCCAAATACATGTGGATACCCGTTCCATCCCAAATACATGTGGAACCGTTCCTCCCAAATACATGTGGATACCCGTTTCCTCCCAAATACATGTGGATACCCGTTTCCCCCAAATACATGTGGATACCCATTCCCCCAACATACATGTGGATACCCATTTCCCCCAAATACATGTGGATACCCGTTTCCCCAACATACATGTGGATACCCGTTTCCCCAACATATATGTCGATACACGTTTCTCCAGATACCTGTGGATATCCATTGTTCAGGTATGTGCGGAGACTCGTATTATTAGCGGATGGTTTATTTGTCTATTGTAAGTGATTGTTTTTTCACTATTAATTAAATACCTTATTAGTTAAGATAAGTAGAGACGGATCTGTAGTCCAGTGGTAACACGCTGGACTGGTAATCCAGGGATCGCAGGTTCGATCCCCCGTCTGACCCTAATAAAATTAACAGTCTTTCAGATGGGACGTTAAACCGAGGTCTCGTGTCGGTGCTTTACACCGTGCACGTAAAAGAACCAGAGGAGATTCTGGAATGGGTCTCTGTCTGTATCATTGCACTATCCTCCAAATTCTAAAATGACTAATCTCTTCAGGAGACATCGCTCATATGGGTAACCGGTAGCGACAATAAATAAACGTAAAACACACATTAAGATAAGTATAATGGCTTATCGAATAATAGATTAATTATGGTTCTAGAAGTATGTACTATAAATTCACTGTCTATTAACTATACTGACACCATAAAAAAAACTGTGCACTTTTATATTGAGCTTTACTTTTCCATTATAAATGTTAGAATTATGGACTTTACCATCATGAGTGAAGAAAATAATCCTTCACACATTGCACTAATTTACTCAATAATTCGTACGTTTATATGTTATATTTCGGGTTTTACGCCAGCATCAGCACCATTTTGGGCTATATCGCCGGCGGGCAGTTTACCTAGCAACACCTTTTCTGGGCAGGCTCCAGCGGTTAACCAGTACTTGGGTGCACCAACCTCTGTAAGAAACTGCCAAGTTTTACATATAAATGAGACACGTCCTGAGCGGGGCTCGAATCCGTGACCATCAGTGATGATAGGTTACAGTAGTATACAAGTCAGCGACCTTAACCTCTCGACCACTGGGGCGGACTCGTACGTTTTGATACCAAATTTGCCTATATTTTTTTCTAAAAGGTTATAAATGTTACCTCTTAAGGCCAAGTACACAGCTTCGTTTTGGCGTCAGTATATAATTATCTACACTCATCATGTAGCTCTGATACCGTGCGACTCATTTAGAGTCTATAACGATAAGTAATTAAATAATAACAATTTCTTTACAAGGATTGTGGTGACGATCCTTGTTCTGTTTTTCTGTTCTATGCCCGTTTTTCGTCTACTGGGTTCCTGTGTTCTTAAGCCAGATTCTCTAGTCCACAATCCAACCTGATGTATAATAGGAGAACAGTGCTCAGACATGCCTTGCATGCTGTACTAACACGAACTATGTCAATGCTAAAAGTCACAGCATTATGGTAATGTTGTAACATTAACTCTTTTACCGCCAATGTCTCATATAAGCGACTTTGCAAACGGCAGAGAACCCGATGAGACAGAAGAGAACGTGCCGTCTGATAGGCTGTATGCTGATTGCTCTTCAGACTTTGTAGCCTAAGCACATGTCCTAATAGCAACCAACATAGATCCTGATCAGACGATCTGAATTTATTCAAAAAGCATATATATTGGTGAAAACATAAACAGCTGTTGAGTAACGGGAAATATATTTCATTCGGAACCCGATTAGCGCAGTGGTTAGCACGCTCGCTTCTCGCCAATGCAACCCGGGTTCGATCCTCGGACCGGGATCAGATCGGACAGGTGGGTTTTCTCAGGGTACTCCGATTTCATTTCCTCCCACACTAATGACCACATATACGCTTTCATCCGCGCCAACGAGAGTTATTAATAACAGTTGTTAGAACTTGCTTCGCAATCGTTGTAAAAGTAAAGTGTTACGGAATCATTAAGAATTGTTCACAATCCTGTAATACACGTGTCAATGGGTTCATTAATCTACAATTGTATGCAACTAATATGTATCATAGACAATTGAATCCGCGCCAACTATAATTTGTAGAATATCAGACAAGCTGCCATTTAAACATATTTTCAGCCCGCACATACGGTTCCCCTGTGTCGAGGAATATTTACACTCAATCATCATTATCACCAGCAACACTGTTTCACATTATAGCCACTGGCCACTACTGCATACGTTCTCACTAAGACACATACAGTCAAACCTGTGTTCGTGGTCACCCCTATTAAGCAGCCAACCTGTATTAAGTAGCCAGTTGCCAGATTCCCAATATGTTGACTTATTATACAGCCACTTTCTGTGATTCCGTTGTCTGGCTGCTTAAGACAGGTGTGACATGCGAACAATGAACATAGACAAGAGAATACTTGTGTTTAACTGCCTGCCTGGGACAAACTATCATCCAAAATAGGGGTGTCTATGTTAACTGCTGGCCTGGTACAAACTATCACCAAACATTAGGTTGTCTATGTTAACTGCTGGCTTGGTACAAACTATCATCAAACATTAGGTTGTCTATGTTAACTGCTGGCTTGGGACAAACTATCATCACACATTAGGTTGTCTATGTTAACTGCTGGCTTGGGACAAACTATCATCAAACATTAGGTTGTCTATGTTAACTGCTGGCTTGGTACAAACTATCATCAAACATTAGTTTGTCTATGTTAACTGCTGGCTTGGTACAAACTATCATCAAACATTAGGTTGTCTATGTTAACTGCTGGCTTGGTACACAATCTCATCAAACATTAGGTTGTCTATGTTAACTGCTGGCTTGTGACAAACTATCATCACACATTAGGTTGTCTATGTTAACTGCTGGCTTGGGACACAATATCATCAAACATTAGGTTGTCTATGTTAACTGTTGGCTTGGGACAAACTATCATCAAACATAAGGTTGTCTATGTTAATTGTTGGCTTGGGACAAACTATCATCAAACATTAGGTTGTCTATGTTAACTGCTGGCTTGGGACACAATATCATCAAACATTAGGTTGTCTATGTTAACTGTTGGCTTGGGACAAACTATCATCAAACATAAGGTTGTCTATGTTAATTGTTGGCTTGGGACAAACTATCACCAAACATTAGGTTGTCTATGTTAACTGCTGGCTTGGGACAAACTATCGCCAAACATTAGGTTGTCTATGTTAACTGCTGGCTTGTGACAAACTATCGTCAAACATTAGGTTATCTATGCTAACTTCTGGCTTGTGACACACTATCATCAAACATTTGGTTGTCTATGCTAACTTTTGGCTTGTGACAAACTATCATCAAACATTAGGTTATCTATGCTAACTTCTGGCTTGGGACAACCTATCATCACATATTAGGTTGTCTATGTTAACTGCTGGCTTGTGACAAACTATCGTCAAACATTAGGTTATCTATGCTAACTTCTGGCTTGTGACAAACTATCATCAAACATTTGGTTGTCTATGCTAACTTCTGGCTTGTGACAAACTATCATCAAACATTAGGTTATCTATGCTAACTTCTGGCTTGTGACAAACTATCATCAAACATTAGGTTATCTATGCTAACTTCTGGCTTGGGACAAACTATCATCACACATTAGGTTGTCTATGTTAACTGCTGGCTTGGGACAAACTATCATCACACATTAGGTTGTCTATGTTAACTGCTGGCTTGGTACAAACTATCATCACACATTTGGTTGTCTATGTTAACTGCTGGCTTGGGACAACATATCATCAAACATTAGGTTGTCTATGTTAACTGCTGGCTTGGGACAACATATCATCAAACATTAGGTTGTCTATGTTAACTGCTGGCTTGGGACAACATATCATCAAACATTAGGTTGTCTATGTTAATTGTTGGCTTGGGACACAATATCATCAAACATTAGGTTGTCTATGTTAACTGCTGGCTTGGGACAACATATCATCAAACATTAGGTTGTCTATGTTAACTGCTGGCTTGGGACAAAATATCATCAAACATTAGGTTGTCTATGTTAATTGTTGGCTTGGGACACAATATCATCAAACATTAGGTTGTCTATGTTAACTGCTGGCTTGGGACAACATATCATCAAACATTAGGTTGTCTATGTTAACTGCTGGCTTGGGACAACATATCATCAAACATTAGGTTGTCTATGTTAACTGCTGGCTTTGGACAACATATCATCAAACATTAGGTTGTCTATGTTAACTGCTGGCTTTGTAATATCATGGAGAACAATAGCTCGCATATATAGAAATTACTATTGAAATTTCCAATTATATTTACCATTCAAAAGGGATATATACATACATATATATACATACATACATACATACATACATCCAAGAATGCAAGATACCTCGACAGTTTCAGAAATCCGCGAAATGAAAGCAATACGTTACCTCTGCAAGCCCCATGTTCATGGTTATATCGAACAAATGCAGCTTGAATTTATTCCTGAACCCGTTGTCATCGAAACTAATTTTCCCAGTTAGTCCGTTAAATTCAATCTGAAATCGTAGACATATATTATTATATAAGACTGTAATTTGACCAGACTCAATATTGTTGATTATTATATATCAAGTGAATTACGTGTATATATATACATTTCGCCGACTGTATGTTGAATGTGATAGTAATTCATGTATTTCAGATTTAATATATACATTTTAAAATACGCAAAAGATGTGCGTTGCTTTTATTCAAATGGATATGTTTTCGCTCATGTTATTAATATCTATTAATAATGTAATACCATATATATATATCGGTATATAGGACATTTAATTTATACAAAATTTATTTTAGCTCGATGGCGAAACAAGTTATTACAACTTATATTAATCACTCGCGAGACCTCATTCCTGATGGCATCCATCGCCACGAGGGAGAGAGAAGATGCAACGTGGAATTTAAATGCCTTGCCTAAGGGCACAATCGCAACGGCTTCAGCGGAGCTCGAACTCCAGACATTTCGCACATGAAGCGAACGTGCATCCACTGCGCCATCACGACTTCCACAATATATAAGGGTATGTAGGACATTGTTAGCTATATCCTTATATATGTTGCTATTCATGGCGTGAGTAGACCTCAGTTACAAATACTTCTTTCAAGTTACAGTCCTGTTAAACCAATCAAAACGAAATAACTCGTTCAAGTTATATTCCTGTTACACCATTCAACACCAAGTAACTGACATGGACTGGTGCAGGATATTTTTAGACCAATAAATTTAATTAGAAAGTTACACTTGGACCAGTCCATATATCAAAATGGTTACTAGTATGTGTGTCTATTTCTGGCAAAACGTGCAGATCCTGATGAGACGGCTTCTCATGAGCCAGCTCATCTGGATCTACACTTTGTGTAAGCCTATTTAGATGTCAATAGTGTTGAAAGGGTTAAGAAAAAAAGTTCGCAAGTGTCAAGTTGTTTTGTGACTGAAATTTGAACGAAACATACTAACAGTGATCTACCCACATTAATTACATTATAAGTGTTCTGTCGTTCTAATCCCTTTCAGTCTAGTGTTGTTAATGTATATGTAAAATATTCATTTCTTGATTATATGTAAACATAATGGCATAACTAATGTCTAACCTTAATTACAATTGCTATTATAATTAGCTACGGAGAGAACTGAACGAAAAAAAGACTTAACCTTGTACAAAAAGATTAAACATTTTTTCAACAATGTTCAAGTACATTAAACATGCTGACAAAGATGTATAATCAAGGTCGTCGTTGCCGGTCCGGTCAAGGTCATCATCGCCTGTTCGGTCACGGTCGCCGTTGCCAGTCCGGTCAAGGTCGTCGTTGCCGGCACGGTCGTCATCGCCGGTCCGGTCAGGTCGTCGTCGCCGGTCCGGTCAGGTCGTCGTCGCCGGTCCGGTCGTCGTCGCCGGTCCGGTCAAGGTCGTCGCCGCCGGTACGGTCAAGGTCGTCGTTGCCGGTCCGGTCAAGGTCGTCGTTGCCGGTCCGGTCAGGTCGTCGTCGCCGGTCCAGTCAGATCTTTTTTTTTGCCGATTATTATTTTTTTTTAAATAATGTTGCTAAAATGTTTCATAATTGTTTGCACTGTGTGTTTTACGTTTATTTATCGTCGCTACCGATTGCCCAAATGAGCGACGGCTCCTGAAGAGATTAGTCATTTTAGATTTTGGAGGATAGTGCATGATACAGACAGAGACCCAGTCCAGAGTCTCCTTTGGTTCTTTTACGTGCACGGTGTAAAGCACCGACACGAGACCTCGGTTTAACGTCCCATCTGAAAGACTGTTCATTTTATTAGGGTCATGCGAGGGATCGAACATGCGATCCCTGTATTACCAGTCCAGTGTGTTACAACTGGACTACAAATCCGTCTGTATGTTTGCACTATGGCATACAGTCCGTCTTAAATAACCGTCCCAATATAACACATGCTGCTTGCGTATACTCAGCAGACGATACATTATCCTGGTTGGAGGTGACCAGTTACAGAGGACTGTATTCCAGGGTAACACGCTGGACTGGTAATCCAGGGATCGCAGGTTCGATCCCCCGTCTGACCCTAATAAAATTAACAGTCTTTCATATGGTACATTAAACCGAGGTCTAGTGTCGGTGTTTTAGACTGTGCACGTAAAAGAACCGGATGAGACTCTGTATCATTGCACTATCCTCCAACAATATAAAATGACTAATATCTGCAGGAGGCGTCGCTCATATGGGCAACCGGTAGCGACGATAAATAAACGTTTAACACCCAAGGTGACCCAGTGGAACAATGGAGCATAAGGCGTGATATCATCTGTGTGTATATCTCCAACTTAATGGACCTGCGGTACACGTAACATACACATAGCTGGAACAAATCCAAAGGCACGTATCGTTAAATAAAGCGATACAACTATACTAGCACTAGTCTGGTCAGCAATCATTGGCAGTAATTGACATGTCCGTAGCTTCGGCAACAAAATTAATGGCAACTGTTTTGGAAATCTGCACAGGAATATGACGTTAAAGCGACACTACATCAGTGAAAACACAAATTTCTACAGAATGTATTTTCCTATTATATCGTATACCCCTCCCCCAATATTTGCCTCAAATACTGAGTATTTCACCAATAAACAAACGTCGTATACGGGGTTTGTTGATATAACAAAATAATGTAAACATGCATGCGTAATATAACTAGTGTATCCTGAATAACACGATTTATGGTACAGATTTACTGTTATATCTCACATTTGTGCCTATTTATTTGTAGACTATTCTTAGTTAAATTATCTCTAAACGACATTATCTCGCGTTTAGTACTGATTCCGATGACAAGACAAACGTCAAGTCAGGAGCATGGATGGCAATTATATGAAATCATATTTTCAATCCACACTGTTTATTGATTCAATGTTAGTGTTCGAATGTATACGGAAGAATTTGTAGTAGCAATGCATTTTTATACGTAAAGAAATGCATTATATTTGCTATTTTTGCGATGTAATGTCGCTTTAAAATACACAGTTTAAAAAAAAAAACCGACTGTAATAAATACTGTTTTTAACTCTTTAAGCGCCGAATAAATTCAGAGCATGTGCAAACAACATAGATCCAGACCAGCCGCGGCGTAACGCCGCGTCTGATCAGGATCTATGTTGTTTGCTATTCCGACAGGTGCTTCAGTCCCACTATCTGAAGAGCAATCAGCATACAGCATGATCAGACGACAAGTTCTGTTCTGTAAAGTAAAGCGTAAACTTACGTCATCTCCTTTAAGAATCTCCATCATGTACGTTCCATTGTTTGGGCTGACGTAACTGTTGTCTGTACATTTCACATTTTGCATGTTATATGATCGTCCTAGCGTGTTATAGTTACGATATATCTGGCGCTTATCTAGCTGCTTTAATGCTCTCAGAAACAGGTCTACAGCATCGATTACAAGGGCCGGTTCCAGCTGAAATAGAAATGAGCATCCACTGTTGTGCTATGCAAGATTCTTAAATCCACACAGAGAGAGAGAGAGAGAAGGGAGAGAGAGAGAGAGAGAGAGAGAGAGGAGAGAGAGAGAGGAGAGAGAGAGAGAGAGAGAGAGAGAGAGAGAAGAGCGAGAGAGAGCGAGAGAGAGAGAGAGAGAGAGAGAGAGAGAGAGAGAGAGAGAGAGATAAGAGAGAGAGAGAGAGAGAGAGAGAGAGAGAGAGAGATTAAATACTGAAAAAACTTCGTTTATGCACATTTAGTTTAGCGTAATTGCAAAACAAGTTCTTACAACTTGTATTAATCACTCTCGAAACATCATTCCTGGTGTAATTCATCCCCACAAGAGAGAGATACGAGTCATGGGTTTGTTTAATGTCTTGTCATAATGGCTCCAGCGGGGCTCGAACTCCGGATTGGAAACTTAAAGAATTTGATACGCAATCGAGCTAATATAAATGTGTATCAAATATAAACTATTGTGTTGGCCAAATCGGTCCACCTCATGTAATATTTGAATGATATTGTGATGTAACTGGTAAATAATTTAGGCGTGTGACTTCCTAATGAAGTACCGACATATTGGTAAATAATCTAACTTTCAAGTCATCCATAAAATGTATAAACTCCTATTAATGTTGACCCTATGTGCATGTATACAATATACTAGAGGACATAGAAAACGCACACTTCGGATAATTGTGTTTTTACATGAAAAAGATAACTATATAAATACATAGTTTAAACATTTTGGAATATTTTTAGTTGTTCAGTTTGTGTTTTGTAATAAAGATGTGATATATCTTTGATGGAATCCTTCGTATTTCGTTTTCATGTAATAATAATCATATACTGTAGGTGTGCGTTTTCTATGTCCTCTAGTATATAATGTAGGTGTGCGTTTTCTATGTCCTCTAGTATATAATGTAGGTGTGCGTTTTTTATGTCCTCTAGTATATAATGTAGGTGTGCGTTTTCTATGTCCTCTAGTATATAATGTAGGTGTGCGTTTTCTATGTCCTCTAGTATATAATGTAGGTGTGCGTTTTCTATGTCCTCTAGTATATAATGTAGGTGTGCGTTTTCTATGTCCTCTAGTATATAATGTAGGTGTGCGTTTTCTATGTCCTCCAGTATATAATGTAGGTGTGCGTTTTCTATGTCCTCTAGTATATAATGTAGGTGTGTGTTTTCTATGTCCTCTAGTATATAATATAGGTGTGCGTTTTATATGCCCTCTAGTATATCATGTTGGTGTGCGTTTTCTATGTCCTCTAGTACATAATGTAGGTGTGCGTTTTCTATGTCCTCTAGTATATAACGTAGGTGTGCGTTTTCTATATCCTCTAGTATATAATGTAGGTGTGCGATTTCGCATTTATTGAATAGTTTGTACAGTAACTGTCTGATTTGGCAGTTTGACATTTAAAGGAATGTCCGTTTTGTGAGATGGTACTGTGGTCGCTATATCCTCAGGGTACTCCGGTTTCCTTCCACACGAATGACCACATATAGCCTACACGTTCATCCCCGCCAACGAGAGTGATTAATATAAGTTGCTACAGCTTGTTTCGCAACCGTTATTTAATCTAAGTAAATGAAGTGTATAATACTATTAAAGGAATGCGTTTCTTGGATAAATGGGCTATTGGAAAGAAATTGATTCAAACTGATAACACTAGAAACAGAAGAAGACAATGTGTAATGTGTTGTTTTTTTGTTTTTTTACGCTTAGGATTCAAACTTAGGCTGTCCGATTAGCGCAGTGGTTAGCGCGCTCGCTTCTCACCAATGCAACCCGGGTTCGATCATCGGACCGGGAAGTATGTGAGATGGTACGGTTGTCCCCAGATCTGACAGGTGGGTTTTTCTCCGGGTACTCCGGCGGTTTCCTCCCACACGAATGACCACATATACACTTTCATCCGCGCAAACGAGAGTGATTAATAAGTTGTTAAAACTTGCTTCGCAATCGTTGTAAAATACATTTTTTTAAACTTGTATTCAAACTTACACCCGCCATCGACCACTATATTACGAGGTCATACTATTCACTCCTTGGTTTAAACATTATTTCCTACCATGTGCATGATTATTTGCAACAATTGCACATACCGCTTATGGTTGTTGTCTCCTTCCTATTCACTTTTACTTTAATACAGATACCCGATGACTGTAAATTGGTTCCCATTTGAACGTAATCTGCGATTCTCCCGGGAAGAAGATAATGCAACTCGATTATGGTTGAAAAACAGAACTAATAAATGATCGTTCCCAGAGATTGAATAGGAACTCACAAGCAATTACACAGCATTCGGTACTGCTCGTCACGTCTCGGATGGGTTTGAATGCAACTGCACGAGGTGTACACCATCAGAGATCATTAATACAACGCACCGATCCTAACTGTGCTGTTGCAGCAATTCCTGTATTATGTATCATTCTTGAATAAAGTATTGTTTAAATTAATGCAATGCATGATGAATGTTGTTTACGCTCCCTGTAATAAATCGCTGAATGCCGTGATTGATTTACATGCAACGAAATTTGCAAGGATACATTGATGGATCAGGATATGAATCACGCATAAGTTGACAATAATACTAAATGCCAACAAACCTGCTTTAGTATTTTACAACGACGTACCTCTTATCTTTGTAAATAATGCCTATTGAGTGTTTTATATGTTGTCTTCATATTTTATTACACATGAAAAGCATGTGTGCGTAATATGGTTTCCAATGAAATGAAAAACATTTGCTAATAAGGCTAATCCCAATCTGATTGCAATTGGTATTTGATCTTTTAAAACATTTTTTAGTTTGCGCAGTAGTGCTTATTTTGCTTTCAGTATTTTTCATTCCATTACATCTTAATAAGATTTTCAATTTTACGGAATCCATCGCCACGAGGGAGAGAGAAGTGGCAACGTGGAAATTAAATACCCTGCCTAAGGGCACAATTGTAACGGCTCGGCTCCATCTGGTATATGGAAAAAAGTATGGAATTAAGTTCCCTTAATGATACGTCCATGTTGATATTGTCTACTTCTGATCTTATATTAATAAGAGGATGGTTGTCACAGTATCCCTGGACTGGTAATCCATGGATCGCAGGTTCGATCCCCCGTCTGACCCTAATAAAATTAACAGTCTTTCAGATGGGACGTTAAACCGAGGTCTCGTGTCGGTGCTTTACACCGTGCACGTATAAGAACCAGAGGAGACTCTGAAATGGGTCTCTGTCTGTATCATTGTACTATCTTCCAACATCTAAAATGACTAATCTCTTCTGGAGGCGTCGCTCATATGGGTAACCGGTAGCGACGATAAATAAACGTAAAAACACACTTCACTCTATGATCTAATTATATTTCACCGACTTAACATTGAAAGCATTGTTATCACTAGTGGCGATAGCTTTAACGCGTTTTCCTTCGAATCACTAGAATCACTGCCGCCATTCGCTGTAATAAAATGAATCATAAAAATGAAAGTAATGGAAGTCGTGATAACACTGTTGTAGCGCGTTCGCTTCAGGTACGAAATGTCTTTCGAGCCCCTTGTAGTATTTACAATTGTGCCCTTAGGCAAGGCATTTAAATTCCACACTGACTCTTCTCTCCCTCTTGTCGATGGATTCCATCAGGAATGAGGTCTCGAGAGTGATTAATATAAGTTATACTAACTTGTTTCGCAATCGAGCTAATTTATACATTTAATCGATACAAATTTATTTTAGCTCGATTGTGAAGCAAGTTCTTACACAATCTTAATAGCTCCAGTGGGACTCGAACTCCGAACCATTCCACAATATTTATTATATATTTATATATAATAAACCAAAATGTAGTTTCAGAAATTCAAATTATTGCATGATTAAAATTAATATAAAATAATATATATACTGGAATTTTGTCTGAATCTCGTGCATCCGGCCATTCCCATTTTTTCCATTCTCTAAAGCTAGTCTCTTCTTGTGCATTCGTTTTCAACAATCGTGTATAGTTTAGCAGTTGGAATCCTGTTATATTTATACCACCATTGCGGAAAGGCTGTATATTCATTTCTTCCATTCTCTGAAAAATAGGAAAACTCAACTAGAATTTAACTCTAGTTTCTATATTATAAATATAGAATAACGCTAGCTTTCGCTGAAAGTGTCTGAAAAGCCAGCATAGGTCCATGTACATGCATAGTAATATCTTTAATTGATGAGTTATGATGTTTAGTTCGTTGGTATTACTGTTCTATTTATATATAGATTTACACTCGATGACTCGAAGGTCTCGTTGATGTAGTTAACACTGAGCATGCCAGTTTTGTTTTCAGGCGGATATAACGTTACCTCCTTTCCATGTCTAGGCTGATTTTGAAACTTGCCGTGTAATAACCTCTAAATATTGAAACAACAATTTCCGAATTGAAACATAATAACAACTGGAAAAAACTGCAGATATTGGTTTCTGTCAGAACTACCCAATTACGTCAAATGTGTAGCTACATGAACACAACAGAACAACATTTTATTATCAGACTTTTACATAGTACATACTCATGTATGGATGCTCCTTTTAAAGTCAAACCCCTCGCGGGGACTTAGACATGTTTTTCCTGGGCAGACCTAGCCGACCTAAGCGATTAACCAGTACTAAGCAATGTGTGTGAGGTGCCTTGCTCAATGACACTACATACCTGGCCTGACCGAGTATCGAACCCAGGACCGTTCGATTCCAAATCCGACGCTCTACCACTGGACCACGGACGCCATAATATATTTACTTACATCACGTGACTTGTTAGTTACATATTCAAGTGTGTTCATTGTATTAGTAACAGAGGATGAACGTTATATTTAAGCAGAATATTGTACAATATCAAGTACATTTAACAAGAAGAAACAATGTTATTAGACACAAATTATTACAGTTTTAGGTCATTAACATAAGTATGTAAATGGAAATTATTTATCAAGAAAGACATCGTTAGAGAGTGTCAGATGTACAAAGTTATTTTCAAATAATATGCTAATTTAAATAGGATTGATCTATCGGATGTGTTTAATAGTTCTAGATATTTATACACGGACGGTCTTCTGTAATAATACGGCTTTAAATACTTATGTCGAGTGTTAATGTAGTTATAGATATTTATACACGGACGGTCTTCTGTAATAATACGGCTTTAAATACTTGTGTCGAATGTTAATGTAGTTATAGATATTTATACACGGACGGTCTTCTGTAATAATACGGTTTTAAATACTTGTGTCGAATGTTAATGTAGTTATAGATATTTATACACGGACGGTCTTCTGTAATAATACGGCTTTAAATACTTATGTCGAGTGTTAATGTAGTTCTAGATATGTATACACGGACAGTCTTTTGTAATAATACGGTTTTAAATACTTATGTCGAATGTTAATGTAGTTCTAGATATTTATACACGGACGGTCTTCTGTAATAATACGGTTTTAAATACTTACGTCGAGTGTTAATGTAGTTATAGATATTTATACACGGACGGTCTTCTGTAATAATACGGCTCTAACTACTTATGTCGAATGTTAATGTAGTTCTAGATATGTATACACGGACGGTCTTCTGTAATAATACGGCTCTAAATACTTACGTCGAGTGTTAATGTAGTTATAGATATTTATACACGGACGGTCTTCTGTAATAATACGGCTCTAACTACTTATGTCGAATGTTAATGTAGTTCTAGATATGTATACACGGACGGTCTTCTGTAATAATACGGCTCTAAATACTTACGTCGAGTGTTAATGTAGTTATAGATATTTATACACGGACGGTCTTCTGTAATAATACGGCTCTAACTACTTATGTCGAATGTTAATGTAGTTCTAGATATGTATACACGGACGGTCTTCTGTAATAATACGGCTCTAAATACTTACGTCGAATGTTAATGTAGTTCTAGATATTTATACACGGACAGTCTTCTGTAATAATACGGCTTTAAATACCTATGTCGAATGTTAATGTAGCATGGACAAACACAAACAAAGTGATATTCATCTTCTAAGTCATTGGTATTACAGTTAATGCAATATCGTTCATTTCTAGGTATTCTACATGTAATAGGATGATTTTGACGTGTGCATATACATATATATATACGGTATATATATATATATATATGTATATGCACACGTCAAAATCATATATATATATATATAGCATAACCTCTACTAACAATCACCTCTAATAAGCGAGCAAGTTCATTTCGTCCCTAGAGATGTTGCTATATATTTGACCTCTATTTGACGGTCACCTCTCTGACCCGGTCAACGGTCGGTCTAAATGGCCACAATTAGATCAATATGTCTCTAAGAAACGGCCATTTTCGCAATTTTTTTTATTTGTACCGGAAACTGTGGAAAAGGAAAGTAGATTATGCAAATTAGCCTGACTATAATTTAACAAGAAAGCAAATACTTGTGGTGGGCGGATTTTATTTTCTATTTGCTCAATTAGGGGATGAACGGTCAATTAGTCAAACTTTACTTTAAATCTATGACCGGTATATCTAGAGAAGAATTATTTTGCTTTAATTATAATACACATATCAGATAAATATTACATGTATTTACACATAGATATAAATGGCCGTGGGAGCTCATTTGTATACAATGTATGCTTTATGTTTGCACTGTTCGCTAACTGTATATAATATGTATGTATGTCCTCATGGGCTTGAAAGCCTACTGGAATTTAATAAAATAAACTAAAACTATCTTTTGATAACACTGAAAGGAAACAATATGAGTTCGTGTTGATTCACTGGTTCCTAACACGATGACACATCAATTAGACGTTGTATATATAGTCAGCGTGTATATGAATACAAGCACATAAATGGTGTACAAATTAGACCAAGGACATGGCACAGACGGATCTCTAGTCCAGTGGTAACACGCTGGACTGGTAATCCAGGGGTCGCAGGTGCGATCCCCCGTCTGACCCTAATAAAATGAACAGTCTTTCAGATGGGACGTTAAACCCAGGTCTCGTGTCGGTGCCCTTACACCGTGCACGTAAAAGAACCAGAGGAGACTCGGGAATGGGTCTCTCTCTGTATCATTGCACTAGCCTCCACAAATCTAAAATGACTAATCTCTTCAGGAGGCGTCGCTCATATGGGCAACCGGTAGCGACGATAAATAAACGTAAAATACATACACACCAATTTAATGGTTTTAAATTGAAGTAGATGAAGAAACATTACGCTGAGATCGGGCTCTTTAATTTATGGATATTGTTGATAACCACAATTCTTTAGCCTAACTGTTTATAGAATTCTTCTTATTATCATGAAAAAATAGTTTAAACATTATTTATTTTACAACGATTGCGAAGCAAGTTCTAACAACTTATATTAATCACTCTCGTTGGCGCGCATGAAAGCGTACATGTGGTCATTCGTGTGGGAGGAAACCGCCGGAGTACCCGGAGAAACCCACATGTCCGATCTGGCGACCACCGTACCATCTCAAATACTTCCCGGTCCGAGGATCGAACACGGGTATTTTAAATCTGTAATTAACTGAATAAAATTGAGCGACATTTGTTAAATGACTACATAAATAGATATAACTTAGGAGATATCCTGAGCTTTCCAATGATGTTTAATAATATTTTGTGTTTAGTCGATTGCATCAATAACGTATCGTGCACTGTTCCCCGAGTCTAATAGTCCTGCAATGCGCGTCGACAGCTGAAATCCCTTCTTACCAACCAATGCGATAGCGGAAAGCCGTAATGTCGGTGAATGTCGGCCAAGCAGGGGTAATGTGAGAAAGCTGTATTCAATAGAAATATAGTTTTCTGAGTTTGAGTTCACGAATTAAAAGAAAACTATTTTCTCTTGTGTGTAAGATAGTCACAGGTATATGATTTTCGCGCTATTGTTATAGCGCAGGGATTACCGTGGTATTGTCATTCAGCTTTGCGAGACCCAACCGAGCGGACTGTTGAATTTTTATTTTTCTTAATATTAACAAAACCCTATGATTGGTACAGTGTATGTTACAGATCAACATATTAAACTGAGAAATAGAAAATGATATACATGTAACCAATGTTACAGTATAAACTAGAGGCATTATAGAGATGCGTTAGTGGTGGTGATTTCTATTAATATTGTCTTTGAAATATAGTATGTTATAATTTATATGTATCATGTTGGTTTCAAGTTGCGTCTCGCAAGTGCTCACGGAAACGTAAATCAAATAACAATTTGAAATGTTAATTGTGTTTGTGTTGTTATTTTATTAATGTGACGGTATGGTCACGTAAGAGAATGTTCTTGTTTGCTTACGCTAGTATTTATCTTGATGGCCCCTGTTTGAGCTACAGTCAGGGGCCACATGTAACCTTAATCTGCCCCTGACATCATCCATATCGTAATCGAGTATCTAAAATGTCTATATTCTGTGATTGTATACGTTATTGAATTGTTCCATTATTTGTAAACATGGGCATAGTTCACTTAATAAATAATCACGCGATCTCGTGTTTACTGACAGTAGACTGTTTGTACATAGTCGTCTGCTTTTCACAATTCTGCTAGCGTTGTCAACATATGAAAGAAAAGCGTTGTCATGCCAACGATTCTCCTATGATACTGAAGCAATATATTGTACATCACACAATAGCAGTTTGAATTGTCATCAATTTATGAACACATTTATTATGTGTGTGTTTTTAAGTTTATTTATCGTCGCTACCGGTTGCCCATATGAGCGACGCCTCCTGAAGAGATTAGTCATTTTAGATTTTGGAGGATATTGCATGATACAGACAGAGACCCATTCCAGAGTCTCCTCTGGTTCTTTTACGTGCACGGTGTAAAGCACCGACAGGAGACCTCGGTTTAACGTCCCATCTGAAAGACTGTTAATTTTATTAGGGTCAGACGGGGGATCGAACCTACATAAATCCATATAATTATATATATATTCACACGAAAAAGAAAGTGTACACTTGGTTAAAGGTAGCCTGGGAACAGGCGTCGATATATTTTTCCTGGTAAGTCAAATATATATATATTTAACACTGAGACTATTAATTGGGCCGTATTGAGTTACTGATGATATCATTTTGCCAGAAGATAAAAAGTGAAAAATCGACAGACTGGAACCCAGGCTAGGTTAGTGGGAACATTCTATGCTTATATTATTAACACGTAAAACAATGTTATGATTAACAGACGGATCTGTAGTCCAGTGGTAACACGCTGGACTGGTAATCCAGGGATCGCAGGTTCGATCCCCCGTCTGACCCTAATAAAATTAACAGTCTTTCAGATGGGACGTTAAACCGAGGTCTCGTGTCGGTGCTTTACACCGTGCACGTTAAAGAACCAGAGGAGACTCTGGAATGGGTCTCTGTCTGTATCATTGCACTATCCTCCAAAATCTAAAATGACTAATCTCTTCAGGAGGCGTCGCTCATATGGGCAACCGGTAGCGACGATAAATAAACGTAAAACACACACACATTATGATGATTATCAAATTTCAATTTAAAGTACAACATCATGTAACCAATACATTTTTACACATTTTGATACCAAATTTGCCTATATTTTGCTTCCATAGATCTATATAAGTATAAAATTCTCCCTCTAACCAAGCCAAGTGCACGTTTTCTTTCTTTTTCGTGGTCCGCCTCCGTGGTCGAGTGGTTAAGGTCGCTGACTTGTATACCACTGTAACCTATCATCACTGATGGTCACGGGTTCGAGCCCCGCTCAGGCCGTGTCTCATTTATATGAACAAGTTGGCAGTTTCTTACGGAGGTTGGTGCACCCAAGTACTGGTTAACCGCTGGAGCCTGCCCAGGAAAGGTGTTGTTAAGTAAACTGCCCGCCGGCGATATAGCCCAAAATGGTGGTGATGCAGGCGTAAAACCCGAAATATAACATAACTTTTTCGTGTGAGTATACGAAATATATATAAAGATACTAAAAAACGACAGAAGAACATATCGAACTTGAGACATGTTCGTCACTAATGCTAGGTGGGTGGGGTATAATAACAAGACTTGAAACGCCTGTAATCAAATGTATGTGAAGCTTACCAGTTCTCCGAGCAAGAAGTGATACTTGTGGTTCATTACATTAGTGTCGTTTTTCTGCAACAGAACAATACATAAGATAACATTTACATTGCTAATATTACAGTCTACATCCGTTATGTCAAAATCGGTTATGTCGAATTCGATTATCGCCAAGTCGGATCAAAGTCCTGTTTCAGACACTATCAGTTTGCATATAACTGGCTCCGTTTATATCGAATTTCGTTACGTCCAACTTCGGTTATGTCGAAGTATTTTGTCCGGTCCGACGGAGTTCGACATAGCGGATACAGACTGTATATACAATATTATATATTATCATATTAAGTCAGTGAACATGCATAACTCATTAAAATCGGTGTAAGTCGTGATTACGCCGTGGTAGTGCGGCGTTCGCTTCAGGGGCGAAAGGCCCGGTGTCCGAGCTGCGCTGGAGCCGATATGATTGTGACATTAGGAAATTCCACGTTGCCTCTTCTCTCTTCCTCGTCGCGCCTCACACAGTTCAATATTTTACATATTGGATCGTTTTCGGCTTATATCATATGCATAAAGTAAACTATGTAATGACTGTATTACACTGAATACAGCTGTGATAACATGTTATACAGTGTATTACATAATACACTGAATCGAATTTCTAAACGTCCACCTAATAGTTTAATCATATTTTATTGCATTCTATATATACAGTGTACAATACAAAACAAATGAACAAACATGTATAACTATCCATAATGCATGATTTGTGGCATTGTTTGCTCAAGGATTGTCATTATATGTTGAAGCAAATGGGTTGGGCCACAAGTTTTAACAACATTAGTTACGGCCCTCCCCATAAGACTAGATTGTAATTAACAAAGAGACTGAATACAAGAGTTGTGCTAGTACTTTACTAATTTAATGATACTAATAGAAAAAGGGTAAAATGATTAAGAGAATAAGCAGCATTTTAGGTAATAAGAATTTAGAAACAAAAAACAACAATAAACACCTAATAAAGTGTGAGCTTAGAGTAACGGGTCTGTGTATTAGTCCAAATATTGGTAGTCTATTGTTATCCACCATACTCTATCAATGTACACTAAGAAAACAACAATTTATTGTCATGGCTGACCAAGCGGAACGGAAGGTTCGAATCCTAAGTTTTGGCATGAGGACCACGTGCACGGCATGGTGAGTGCTCAATTTGATTGTAATTTATTCTATGTGCGACCCGTAACCGAAAACACAGACAATATGGCGAGAATGACCATTGAGGAAAGCGGGCGAGCCGTCGGTATGCTTGATACAGGCACTTCTATCAGACAGGTATGTTCAGCATTGTAATTAAATTCGATATTTCAAGTACATTTTGTAATGAATCATACAATGTCATATTTTAATATCATTCTAAATCATTTCCATCGTGTTGCACGACTTTTCAACAGACGGCATTCTACTATGGTCTTTACTTGTTGATTTTCTTCAACTGTTATACAACATCAGGTGGACGTTTAGAAATTCGGTTCAGTGTATGTTCTTTATTAGATTATATACTATGCGATATACTGTGTTATATATTACATAATACATTATATAATATACCGCTATTTTATGTAATATAATATTAAGAAATAGCTCCACAATCTGGAACTATTTAAGAAGTTGACATACAGACATGACCAGGCTGTCCGATTAGCGCAGTGGTTAGCGCGCTCGCTTCTCACCAATGCAACCCGGGTTCGATCCTCGGACCGGGAAGTATATGAGATGATACTGGTCGCCAGATCGGACAGGTGTGTTTTCTCCGGGTACTCCGGTTTCCTCTCACACGAATGACCACATATACGCTGTCATACATATACGCTGTCATCCGAGCCAACGCGAGTGATTAATATAAGTTGCTAAGACTTGCTTCGCAATCGTTGTAAAATAAATAAAGCTTCAACAAAAATGACATGACAATGCTACACTCTGGCTGTAGGATATAACTCAGAAATCAGACATGAAATATGACGTGGCGTCCGTGGTCTAGTGGTAGAGCGTCGTATTTGGAATCGAACGGTCCCGGGTTCGATACTCGGTCAGGCCACGTATGTAGTGTCATTGAGCAAGGCACCTCACACACATTGCTTAGTACTGGTTAATCGCTTAGGTCGATGAAGCTTGCCCAGGAAAACATGTCTAAGTCCCCGAGAGGGGTTTGACATTAAAAGGAACATACATACAAGACGACAGGTTGTTCTCTCTTGTCGCGCAGACAAAAATATGGATGACACGATAACTATCGCGTTGCCACCGCTCTCGTGAATACTAACTATTACTATTAGATTACCTTATATTGATCATACACGTGAGGATTTGGATTGGATTAGCTTTGACTTAGACATAGACACCAAGAGACTTATCCTATATGTATTATTGTACTATCGTCTTGTCAGTATGACACTGTAAATGTATAGTTCTCGTATGTGTGTTTTTACGTTTATTTATCGTCGCTACCGGTTGCCCATATGAGCGACGCCTCCTGAAGAGATTAGTTAGTTTATATTTTGGAGAGGATAGTGCATGATACAGACAGAGGCCCATTCCAGAGTCTCCTCTGGTTCTTTTACGTTCACGGTGTAAATCACCGACACGAGACCTCGGTTTAACGTCCCATCTGAAAGACTGTTAATTTTATTAGGGACAGACGGGGGATCGAACCTGCGATCCCTGGATTACCAGTCCAGCGTGTTACCACTGGACTACAGATCCGTCTGTGACTGGTCACCTTCCAACCAGGATAATAATGTATCGTCTGCTGAGTATACGGCAAGCAGCATGTGTTATATTGGGACGGTTATTTAAGACGGACTGCATGCCATAGAGCAAGCATACAGACGGATAAACGTGCTTAACACACAAGGTGACCTTTCGCTTCAGGTGCGACTACATATCCGTCTGTATATTTCTCGTACACATACTGGCACTGGGGTTAACAATCTTGACTCCAATCAAACTAAGTATCAAGCTTCCGATTGATTAAGCTGTAAATGCAACTCAGAAGCAACCAATGTAAATCACTTGAGTTTGAGATCTGAGAAACGTTTTATAACCTTAGGCACTGGAAACATATTTCCACCTAGTGATGGATACATAATTATTATGTTGTAGTATAATTTTTCATTATAAAATAATCCACAGGGATTCTTATATTTTTTAATAGCTTTTAGTTTAAACTTTATTTATTTTACAATGATTGCGAAACAAGCCCTAGCAACTTATATTAATCACTCTCGTTGTCACGAATGAAAGCGTATATGTGGTCATTTCTGTGGGAGGAAATCCAGGGAAAATACACATATCCGATCTGGCGACCACCACCTCACATACTTCCCGGACATATATGCCACTTGTATCACCCTTAATGAATGTTTCTATCGTAGCCTTATCATTATCATAGATGCAATTTGAGATGACACTTTAGTTTATACAAATGTATTTTAGCTCTATTGCGAAACAAGTTATTTCAACTTATATAAATCACTCTCGAGACCTCATTCCTGATGGAATCCATCGCCACGAGGGAGAGAGAAGAGGCAACGTGGAATTTAAATGCCTTGCCTAAGGGCACAATCGTAACGGCTCCAGTGGGGCTCGAACTCCGGACCTTTCGCACCTGAAGCGAAACTGCGCATCCACTGCGTTATCACGACTTCCTTTGATTATATGATCTTGATATGTGAGTTAGGCAATTCACCCGTTTACCTAAAACGGCAAGCTGTGGATTCAATGTTGCTCAGTGTATGTTGCCTGTATGCCCTACATCGTGGGGTCTATTAGATGCGTTTTGGGAGCATTCTCATTGAGCACAAGTGATTTGATGTAAAATAGTCAGTGGTTAACACTAATTGTATGAATACATAACATGTGACGTCATATTGGTGTCACGTGTGACCGTCACGGCGGTAGCACGTAAACTCAGAAATATCTCTTAAATAAGATACATGCCCCTAGATATGCTGGCGTTTTTGGGCAGTTTAACGATTTCTCGTACAGATAAGGTATATATAGTTGCAACATAAAATAGATTATGGGTGACACATTTACCAAGTTGATTTTTAAAAGTGCCTTGACTGGTTAGTACTTAAGTCGTGATAGCGCTTCAGGTGCGAAATGTCCGGAGTTCGAGCCCCGCTGAAGCCGTTAAAATTGCGCCCTTAGGCAATGCATTTAAATTCCACATTGCCTCTTCTCTCTCCTTCATGGCGATGGATTCCACCAGGAATGGTCTCGAGAGTGATTAATATAAGTTGAAAGAACTTGTTTCACAATCGAGCTAAAATAAATTTGTATAACGTATTTTACCTCTCGTGCCTTGATAAAAGCTACGACCGGAACTTGAATTAAGAGTCGGTGATAATTAGAGGTTATTACGTAGCTAGTTTTCATATCAGCATATGTATTATCCAGAGGTAGCTTGACATCAACCTGAGACCGAAGGTCGAATATACACTGGCCGATATGAAACTAGCCACGTGATAACGTCTTTATGACTTCGATAGTAATTTATAATCGATATATTGCTTTGCGTTCTCCATTTAAAGGGAATAAATCACAATTACTGAATTAGATACACGAACACGATTGAAATATTACCACGAAACTACAAACCATATGTTAGCTGTCAAATTTGAGTCGCTAGGAAGAAAACAGACTAGCACCGAGTGCGCATGCGTTATTTTCTCAGGAACTAGTTATGCTACGGCTGTGTCTGGTTTGATACGGTCACGTATAAAACCAGCATTGATACGGTCACGTATAAAACCAGCATTGATATGGTCATGTATAAAACCAGCATTGATACGGTCACGTATAAAACCAGCATTGATACGGTCACGTATAAAACCAGCATTGATGCGGTCACGTATAAAACCAGCATTGATACGGTCACATATAAAACCAGCATTGATACGGTCACGTATAAAACCAGCATTGATACGGTCACGTATACATCCAGCATTGATACGGTCACGTAAAAACCAGCATTGATACGGTCACGTATAAAACCAGCATTGATAAGGTCACGTATCAAATGAGCAACCATAATATCGGACTGGAAAGCATAGCGTATCGAATCGGATCATGTTGTGGTAGACCAATAACGGCATAAATATGTCTAAGCTATGTAATAGCAAACATTCTAACACGACCCAGCTAATAACATACATACTTGTAGAGTAAAATCTACCTCGGGTTATTCTGCGATATACCTACCTTGAACTATGCTGCGCGCGCACCATGTTTTGGCTATTCCATTTATGCAATGCGTGTAAAGTTTTATGAATGAAAATCACGTGATTTTTGTAAAAAATACCGTGGGAATTCGCGGAAGTGAGCTATTTTTAGAATCAGAGAATCTCTTGTCAGTCTTGTTTTTCTGTTAAGTAACGTTTCAGTTACTATTCTGTACAGTTTTATTTGACAAACTAAATAAAGTCACGTTTGTCGTTCTTATGCGTAGAAATATATCACTCAGGCCTTCGGCCATCATGATATATTTCTACGCATAAGAACTTCAAACTCGGGTTATTCTGCGATATACCACGGTTGATACTTATTATTTCTTAAATATTGTACATTCTATGGTTTCAGTTAAAAATCCTACTCACCAGTCGGATAATTACAGTCTCCGCGCTTTCAGTTGGAATGTCTAGAAAAACTCTTATATCGGCTTTCTCGTCTTTGAGGTGTAAGTCCTTTAGCATAGCATAGCAGCTGTTTGTATCAGCAACTCTCTTTACGTCGATGTCAATTGTGTGTTCCCTCGCATTTACTGCTTGAAATAATTGCTGAAGTCGTATTAATCCTGAAACAACAACAACAATAATTACCTTGATCAAAATATGTTCACATGATACAACAGCATGTGCAATAGATCTACATCATTCTTTCTTACCATCATCGAGGACATCCGAAATAACTTCAAAATGTGCATTGAATCGAAATATAAACAAACTGTGCATTTTTTTTATTGAACGTTACATTTTCGGTAGCCTGGGAACAGGCGTCGATATATTTTGCCTGGTCAGTCAAATAAATATATTTTAACACCGAGACTATTAATTGGGCCTTATTGAGTTTCTGATCATGTCATTTTGCCAGAAGTTAAAAAGTGAAAAATAGACAGACTGGAACCCAAGCTACATTTTCGTTACAAATGTTAGGTGAGAGAAGAAAATAAATCCTGCACATATTGCTCTACTTTAGCCAATATTTCGCACATTTTTTATACCAAATTTGCCAGGCAAGTGCACAGTTTCTGTTTGGTGTCAGTATAGATGCATAGTGATGTATTAAAGTATTAAAGAACATTATGTTAATATCAATGTGGATATAATGCCCATTTAAGGTCAATGGCTCTACGGTTTGTTCGTGTCTGGATTATACTGTTTGGAGATGTGCATGAGGTCAATGGTCTACGCTTTGTTCGCGTCTGGATTATACTGTTTGGAGATGTGCATGAGGTCAATGGTCTACGGTTTGTTCGTGTCTGAATTACACTGTTTGGAGATGTACATGAGGTCAATGGTCTACGGTTTGTTCGTGTCTGAATTACACTGTTTGGAGATGTGCATGAGGTCAATGGTCTACGGTTTGTTCGCGTCTGGACTATACTGTTTGGAGATGTACATGAGGTCAATGGTCTACGCTTTGTTCGTGTCTGGATTATACTGTTTGGAGATGTACATGAGGTCAATGGTCTACGCTTTGTTCGTGTCTGGATTATACTGTTTGGAGATGTGCATGAGGTCAATGGTCTACGCTTTGTTCGTGTCTGGATTATACTGTTTGGAGATGTGCATGCGGTCAATGGTCTACGCTTTGTTCGTGTCTGAATTATACTGTTTGGAGATGTACATGGGTGTATTCAACAATCACGTACAGCTTGAGGGACGCCATGGGGATTGTCTGATCGACTGTAGGAACCAAATTGAAACAAAAGCAAACCTTTTTAGGTAGCATAGATTCAATAATAAATAAACGGTTCAGTATAATTATAATTAAATGATTTACCTTCATCGGTATCGTATATGTAGAGAATTCTATCCCAGCCATATTTAATGATAACGTCCAGAAGCCCATTAATATAAACTGGTCTCATAAACAGCTGAAATATGCCATGGTTTGAAGAGTTTTGAGTCATGCTCAATGCAATGAAAGGCACCTTAAACGTATTGCTATATGACTGTATAGTGGATAAGGCTGACGCATCCGATACGCCGATGATTCCATAAACTCCTTTCTTGAGTAGAGAACATACTGAAAAGAGACAACAATATAATTTAAATACTCATTTGTTTGATTTGTTGGCAAGGTATACTCCGTTCTGGAAGAGAGAACATACTGAAAAGAGACAACAATATAATTTAAATACAGTCAAACCTGTGCTAAAGGCCACCTCCGAATAAAGGCCGCATATGAAAAACCTGTCTCTAAAGACCACCATTTTTCTCTCCCGTCGAGCCATTTTCAATGCATTTAAATTTTTAACCCTCTATTGAAAGGTCACCTGCCAACAAATGCCACTTTTTGACTCTCCCGAGGGTGGCCTTTATAGACAGGTTTGACTGTACTCATTTGTTTGATGTGTTGGTAAGGACGCTCCTTGGCGGAGTGGTTACTGTTGGTGACTTCAAATCACTTGCGCCTCTCCGCTGTAGGTTCAAACACCACTCAGGGGCCTCCGTGGTCAAGTGGTTGAATTCGATTTCTTCAAATCACTTTTAATCAAGATATAGGCATAACTCCCATTGAGGGCGTCTAATTCTTTCAAGTGAGGAAGCTATCCAGCTGGCTTGCGGTGGTCGGTGGTTCTATTCTGGTGCCAGTCCGTGCATGAGATACTACCCGGGCACACTTGTTCTTGCTCCCTAATAATAGCTGGAAGTGGAAGTCGTGATAGCGCAGTAGAAGTCGTGATAGCGCAGTGGATGCGCGTTCGCTTCAGGTGCGAAAGGTCTGGAGTTCGAGCCCCGCTGGAGCCGTTACGATTGTGCCCTTAGGCAAGGCATTTAAATTCCACATTGCCTCTTCTCTCTCCCTCATGGCGATGGATTCCATCAGGAATGAGGTCTCGAGAGTGATAAATATAAGTTGTTATAACTTGTTTCACAATCGAGCTCAAATAAATTTGTATAAACTAATAATAGCTGGAGAGTCACCATTTGACCTACGCTGTTTGCGTGACTTTAAACCCCTAAATCATACACACTCATTTCCCACTTTTTTGTGGCGAATTATTTCGAGTGAGGAAACTCTTCGTGTCGGAGAGTCATAATATAACCCAAGCTGTCACTACGACATATGTAACCCAACCCCAAATCAAATGAATTCCTGATTAGGTTATTAATATACCGTTAGCGGACCCATGTTCTTTCGTGTAAACGCGAACATCTTGTTGAACGTTCAAACATTGCTTTTAAACCTGCTAGATTCATTATGAGATAAAAATGTATAATATATGTTACGTGTTGCAATACATTTATATTTATTAAGTATTATAACATTCCATGTAGATGGCTTGTTAAGTATTATGACAGTCCATGTAGATGGCTTGTTAAGTATTATGACATTCCATGTAGATGGCTTGTTAAGTAGTATGACATTCCATGTAGATGGCTTGTTAAGTAGTATGACATTCCATGTAGATGGCTTGTTAAGTATTATGACATTCCATGTAGATGGCTTGTTAAGTATCATGACATTCCATGTAGATGGCTTGTTAAGTATTAGGACAGTCCATGTAGATGGCTTGATAAGTATTAGGACAGTCCATGTAGATGGCTTGTTAAGTATTATGACATTCCATGTAGATGGCTTGTTAAGTATTAGGACAGTCCATGTAGATGGCTTGTTAAGTAGTATGACAGTCCATGTAGATGGCTTGTTAAGTATTATGACATTCCATGTAGATGGCTTGTTAAGTATTATGACAGTCCATGTAGATGGCTTGATGTCTATGTGTATTTATGACTGACACACCAATGTGTAGAATATAAATAACATTTCACACTGTATACCAAGCTAATCAATGCAGATTTACAGGTTCGTTAAAATTTAAATGTAGGGCCTATTTGAAGCTCCATTTCTCCGTTTCATAGACGGCGTTTTTTTATCAAGCTATACATGTATACAAATGTACAAGCAATACAAGTATACAAATGTACAAGCAATACAAGTATACAAATGTACAAGCAATACAAGTATACAAATGTACAAGCAATACAAGTATACAAATGTACAAGCAATACAAGTATACAAATGTACAAGCAATACAAGTATACAAATGTACAAGCTATACAAGTATACAAATGTACAAGCTATACAAGTATACAAATGTACAAGCAATACAAGTATACAAATGTACAAGCAATACAAGTATACAAATGTACAAGCAATACAAGTATACAAATGTACAAGCTTACAAGTATACAAATGTACAAGCAATACAAGTATACAAATGTACAAGCTATACAAGTATACAAATGTACAAGCTATACAAGTATACAAATGTACAAGCAATACAAGTATACACATGTACAAGCTATACAAGTATACAAATGTACAAGCTATACAAGTATACAAATGTACAAGCAATACAAGTATACAAATGTACAAGCAATACATGTAAGTATATCGTGTAAGATTACCTATATCTGTAGGGATCTCATTTACGACAAACTTAATGTAGTTTATATTATAAATAAGTCAGCTTAAAACGTTGCATGCTTTAAACAAGCAAGGACTATTTCACGATCACCAACAGGGCCATTGGAGTAATAGTAGGTGGAAGCACCTGAATAATGTAAAGAGGTATACATAAAGTTTAGTATTATGTGATGAATAGTTATGTACTGAACATAACTCTGGTTCAATCAATCGTCAACTATGGATGAAAATAATGTTTGTACATACAATAGATATAATATATTAAGAGGCATATGGCCATCACTTTTAAACAAAATGAAAGCAATTTCCGAAATATTTATCTTAACATAATGTACAGCAAATGAAATACAATTGAATACATATATACATGTGTGACATCCGTGGTCCAGTGGTAGAGCGTCGGATCTGGAATATATCGTCCCGGATTCGATACTCGGTCAGGCCACGTATGTAGTGTCATTGAGCAAGGCACCTCACACACATTGCTTAGTACTGGTTAACCACTTAGGTCGGCTAAGCTTGCCCAGGAAAACATGTCTACGTCCCCGCATGGGGTTTGACAGTAATGGAACATACATATACGAGTATATAATATAATAGTGTGATAAATGTGATAATGAATATGCTGTTTAGAGATTACAAACAGTTTACTATGAACATTAATGCAAAAGTATCAACTATTGCCTACAGGTTATGTAGTGGTCATTCCTGGATAATGGGTATCGATACGTTACCAATAGCGAACTGTGTATTTTCGTTTATTTATCGTCGCTACCGGTTGCCCATATGAGCGACGCCTCCTGAAGAGATTAGTAATTTTAGATTTTTGGAGGATAGTGCATTGATACAGACAGAGACCCATGCCAGAGTTTCCTCTGGTTCTTTTACGTGCACGGTGTAAAGCACCGACACGAGACCTCGGTTTAACGTCCCATCTGAAATACTGTTAATTTTATTAGGGTCAGACGGGGGATCGAACCTGCGATCCCTGGATTACCAGTCCAATAGCGAACGTCTATGCTACACATAGTTATATAAGTGCTTCTTAAAGAATTTGTGCTTACTTCGTTATATAGTGTTGCTTACATTGAATGTATTATTTATTTTGTTATGAATGCATGCACAATAAGTTTCAAAATGTGAAACTGTACCCGTCCGCTACATATGATACTGTACACGTCCGCTAAATATGATACAGTACCCGTTCGCTACATATGTTACTGTACCCGTACGCTACATATGATACTGTATCCGTCCGCTACATATGATACTGTATCCGTCCACTACATATGATACTGTATGCGTCCGCTACATATGATACTGTATCCGTCCGCTACATATGATACTGTATCCGTCCGCTACATATGATACTGTATGCGTCCGCTACATATGATACTGTATCCGTCCGCTACATATGATACTGTACCCGTCCGCTACATATGATACTGTACCCGTCCGCTACATTTGATACTGTACCCGTCCACTACATATGATACTGTATCCGTCCGCTACATATGATACTGTACCCGTCCGCTACATATGATACTGTATCCGTCCGCTACATATGATACTGTAACCGTCCACTACTTATGATACTGTACCCGTCCGCTACTTATGATACTGTAACCGTCCACTACTTATGATATTGTAACCGTCCACTACTTATGATACTGTAACCGTCCGCTACTTATGATACTGTAACCGTCCACTACATATGATACTGTACCCGTCCGCTACATATGATACTGTACCCGTCCGCTACATTTGATACTGTACCCGTCCTCTATATATGATACTGTACCCGTCCGCTACATTTGATACTGTCCCCGTCCACTACATATGATACTGTACCCGTCCGCTACATATGATACAGTACCCGTCCGCTACATTTGATACTGTACCCGTCCACTACATATGATACTGTATCCGTCCGCTACATATGATACTGTACCCGTCCGCTACATACGATAATGTATCCGTCCGCTACATATGATACTGTATCCGTCCGCTACATATGATACTGTATCCGTCCGCTATATATTATACCGTATCCGTCCGCTACATATGATACTGTACCCGTCCGATACATATGATACAGTACCCGTCCGCCACATATGATACTGTACCCGTCCGCTACATATGATACTCTACCCGTCCGCTACATATGATACTCTACCCGTCCGCTACATATGATACTGTACCCGTCCGCTACATATGATACTGTACCCGTCCGCTACATATGATAATGTACCCGTCCGCTACATATGATACTCTACCCGTCCGCTACATATGATACTCTACCCGTCCGCTACATATGATACTGTACCCGTCCGCTACATATGATAATGTACCCGTCCGCTACATATGATAATCTACCCGTCCGCTACATATGCTACTGTAACCGTCCGCTACATATGATACTGTACCCGTCCGCTACATATGATATTGTACCCGTCCGCTACATATCATACTGTACCCGTCCGCTACATATGATACTGTACAAGTCCGCTACATATGATACTGTACACGTCCGCTACATATGATACTGTACCCGTCCGCTACATATCATACTGTACCCGTCCGCTACATATCATACTGTATCCGTCCGCTACATATCATACTGTACCCGTCCGCTACATATGATACAGTACCCGTCCGCTACATATGATACTGTATCCGTACGCTACATATGATACTGTATCCGTCCGCTACATATCATACTGTTTCCGTCCGCTACATATGATACTGTACCCGTCCGCTACATAAGATACGGTACCAATCCGCTACATATGATACGGTACCCGTCCGCTAAATATGATACTGTACCCGTCCGTTATATATGATACTGTAACCGTCCGCTACATATGATACTGTACCCGTCCGCTACATATGATACTGTACCCGTCCACTACATATGATACTGTAACCGTCCGCTACATATGATACTGTATCCGTCCGCTACATATGATACTTTACCAGTCCGCTACATATGATACTGTAACCGTCCGCTACATATGATACTGTATCCGTTCGCTACATATGATACTTTACCCGTCCGCTACATATGATACTGTAACCGTCCGCTACATATGATACTGTACCCGTCCGCTACATACGATACTGTATCCGTCCGCTACATATGATACTGTATCCGTCCGCTACATACGATACTGTATCCGTCCGCTACATATGATACTGTATCCGTCCGCTACATATGATACTGTATCCGTCCGCTACATATGATACGGTACCCATCCACTACATATGATACTGTATCCATCCACTACATATGATACTGTATCCGTCCACTACATACGATACTCTACCCGTCCACTACATATGATACTGTACCCATCCGCTACATACGATACTCTACCCGTCCACTACATATGATACTGTATCCATCCACTACATATGATACTGTATCCGTCCACTACATACGATACTCTACCCGTCCACTACATATGATACTGTATCCGTCCACTACATACGATACTCTACCCGTCCACTGCATATGATACTCTACCCGTCCGCTACATATGATACTGTACCCATCCACTACATATGATACTGTATCCGTCCACTACATATGATACTGTATCCATCCACTACATATGATACTGTACCCGTCCGCTATATATGATACTGTACCCGTCCGCTATATATGATACGGTACCCGTCCGCTATATATGATACTGTACCCATCCACTACATATGATACTCTACCCGTCCACTGCATATGATACTCTACCCGTCCGCTATATATGATACTGTACCCGTCCGCTACATATGATACTGTACCCGTCCGCTATATATGATACTCTACCCGGCCGCTATATATGATACTGTACCCGTCCGCTACATATGATACTGTACCCGTCCGCTACATATGATACGGTACCCGTCCGCTATATATGATACTGTACCCGTCCGCTACATATGATACTGTACCCGTCCGCTATATATGATACTCTACCGGTCCGCTATATATGATACTGTACCCGTCCGCTACATATGATACTGTACCCGTCCGCTATATATGATACTGTACCCGTCCGCTACATATGATACTGTACCCGTCCGCTATATATGATACTGTACCCGTCCGCTACATATGATACTGTACCCGTCCGCTATATATGATACTGTACCCGTCCGCTACATATGATACTGTACCCGTCCGCTACATATGATACGGTACCCGTCCGCTACATATGATACTGTACCCGTCCACTACATATGATACTGTACCCGTCCGCTACATATGATACTGTACCCGTCCGCTACATATGATACGGTACCCGTCCACTACATATGATACTGTACCCTCCACTACATATGATACTGTACCCATCCACTACATATGATACGGTACCCGTCCGCTACATATGATACTGTATCCGTCCGCTACATACGATACTGTATCCGTCCGCTACATATGATACTGTACCCGTCCGCTATATATGATACTGTACCCATCCACTACATATGATACTGTACCCGTCCGCTACATATGATACTGTATCCGTCCGCTACATACGATACTGTATCCGTCCGCTACATATGATACTGTATCCGTCCGCTACATATGATACTTTACCCATCCACTACATATGATACTGTACCCGTCCACTACATATGATACTGTACCCGTCCGCTACATATGATACTGTACCCGTCCGCTACATATGATACGGTACCCGTCCACTACATATGATACTGTACCCATCTACTACATATGATACTGTACCCATCCACTACATATGATACTGTACCCGTCCCCTACATATGATACTGTACCCGTCTGCTACATAAGATACTCTACCCGTCCACTGCATATGATACTCTACCCGTCCGCTATATATGATACTGTACCCGTCCGCTACATATGATACTGTACCCGTCCGCTATATATGATACTGTACCCGTCCGCTATATATGATACTGTACCCGTCCGCTATATATGATACTCTACCCGTCCGCTACATAAGATACTGTACCCGTCCGCTACATATGATACTGTACCCATCCGCTACATATGATACTGTAACCGTCCGCTACATATGATACTCTACCCATCCACTACATACGATACTGTACACGTCCGCTACATACGATACTGTACCCGTCCACTACATACGATACTGTACCCGTCCGCTACATACGATACTGTACACGTCCACTACATACGATACTGTATCCGTCCGCTACATATGATACTGTAGCCATCCACTACATAAGATACTGTATACGCCCGGTACATATGATACGGTACCCGTCCGCTACATACGATACTGTATCCGTCCGCTACATATGACACTGTATCCGTCCGCTACATACGATACTGTACCCGTCCACTACATATGATACGGTACCCGTCCGCTACATATGATACGGTACCCCTCCGCTACATATGATACTGTACCCGTCCGCTACATGTGACACGGTACCCGTCCGCTACATACGATACTGTATCCGTCCGCTACATATGATACTGTATCCGTCCGCTACATATGATACGGTACCCGTCCGCTACATACGATATTGTATCCGTCCGCTACATATGATACGGTACCCATCCACTGCATATGATACTGTACCCGTCCGCTACATATGATACTGTATTTGTCCCCTACATATGATACTGTACCCATGCGCTACATAAGACACGGTACCCGTCCGCTACATATGATACTGTACCCGTCCGCTACATATGATACTGTACCCGTCCGCTACATATGATACGGTACCCATCCACTACATATGATACTGTACCCGTCCGCTACATATGATACTGTATCCGTCCGCTACATATGATACTGTACCCGTCCACTACATATGATACGGTACCCGTCCGCTACATATGATACGGTACCCGTCCGCTACATATGATACTGTATCCGTCCGCTACATATGATACTGTACCCGTCCGCTACATATGATACTGTACCCGTCCGCTACATATGATACGGTACCCGTCCGCTACATATGATACTCTACCCGTCCGCTACATATGATACTCTACCCGTCCGCTACATATGATACTCTACCCGTCCGCTACATATGATACTGTATTAGTCCGCTACATACGATACTGTATCCGTCCGCTACATAAGATACTCTACCCGCCCGCTACATATGATACTGTACCCGTCCGCTACATATGATACTGTATTAGTCCGCTACATAGGATACTGTATCCGTCCGCTACATAAGATACTCTACCCGTCCGCTATATATGATACGGTACCCGTCCGCTACGTATGATACTGTATTAGTCCGCTACATACGATACTGTATCCGTCCGCTACATAAGATACTCTACCCGTCCGCTATATATGATACGGTACCCGTCCGCTAAATATGATACTGTATCCGTCCGCTACATATGATACTGTACCCGTCCGCTACATATGATACGGTACCCGTCCGCTACATATGATACTGTACCCGTCCATTACATATGATACTGTACCCATGCGCTACATATGACACGGTACCCGTCCGCTACATATGATACTGTACCCGTCCGCTACATATGATACGGTACCCGTCCGCTACATACGATACTGTATCCGTCCCCTACATATGATACTGTATCCGTCCGCTACATATGATACTGTACCCGTCCGCTACATATGATACGGTACCCGTCCGCTACATACGATACTGTATCCGTCCCCTATATATGATACTGTACCCATCCACTACATATGATACTGTACCCGTCCGCTACATATGATACTCTACCCGTCCGCTACATATGATACTCTACCCGTCCGCTACATATGATACTGTATTAGTCCGCTACATACGATACTGTATCCGTCCGCTACATATGATACTGTACCCGTCCACTACATATGATACGGTACCCGTCCGCTACATATGATACTGTATCCGTCCGCTACATATGATGCTGTACCCGTCCGCTACATTTGATATGGTACCCGTCCGCTACATATGATACTCTACCCGTCAGCTACATATGATACACTACCCGTCCGCTACATATGATACTCTACCCGTCCGCTACATATGATACTGTATTAGTCCGCTACATACGATACTGTATCCGTCCGCTACATATGATACGGTACCCCTCCGCTACATATGATACTGTACCCGTCCGCTACATGTGACACGGTACCCGTCCGCTACATACGATACTGTATCCGTCCGCTACATATGATACTGTATCCGTCCGCTACATATGATACGGTACCCGTCCGCTACATACGATATTGTATCCGTCCGCTACATATGATACGGTACCCATCCACTGCATATGATACTGTACCCGTCCGCTACATATGATACTGTATCCGTCCCCTACATATGATACTGTACCCATGCGCTACATAAGACACGGTACCCGTCCGCTACATATGATACTGTACCCGTCCGCTACATATGATACTGTACCCGTCCGCTACATATGATACTGTACCCGTCCGCTACATATGATACGGTACCCGTCCGCTACATATGATACTCTACCCGTCCGCTACATATGATACTCTACCCGTCCGCTACATATGATACTCTACCCGTCCGCTACATATGATACTGTATTAGTCCGCTACATACGATACTGTATCCGTCCGCTACATAAGATACTCTACCCGCCCGCTACATATGATACTGTACCCGTCCGCTACATATGATACTGTATTAGTCCGCTACATAGGATACTGTATCCGTCCGCTACATAAGATACTCTACCCGTCCGCTATATATGATACGGTACCCGTCCGCTACGTATGATACTGTATTAGTCCGCTACATACGATACTGTATCCGTCCGCTACATAAGATACTCTACCCGTCCGCTATATATGATACGGTACCCGTCCGCTAAATATGATACTGTATCCGTCCGCTACATATGATACTGTACCCGTCCGCTACATATGATACGGTACCCGTCCGCTACATATGATACTGTACCCGTCCACTACATATGATACTGTACCCATGCGCTACATAAGACACGGTACCCGTCCGCTACATATGATACTGTACCCGTCCGCTACATATGATACGGTACCCGTCCGCTACATACGATACTGTATCCGTCCCCTACATATGATACTGTATCCGTCCGCTACATATGATACTGTACCCGTCCGCTACATATGATACGGTACCCGTCCGCTACATACGATACTGTATCCGTCCCCTATATATGATACTGTACCCATCCACTACATATGATACTGTACCCGTCCGCTACATATGATACTCTACCCGTCCGCTACATATGATACTCTACCCGTCCGCTACATATGATACTGTATTAGTCCGCTACATACGATACTGTATCCGTCCGCTACATATGATACTGTACCCGTCCACTACATATGATACGGTACCCGTCCGCTACATATGATACTGTATCCGTCAGCTACATATGATGCTGTACCCGTCCGCTACATTTGATATGGTACCCGTCCGCTACATATGATACTCTACCCGTCAGCTACATATGATACACTACCCGTCCGCTACATATGATACTCTACCCGTCCGCTACATATGATACTGTATTAGTCCGCTACATACGATACTGTATCCGTCCGCTACATAAGATACTCTACCCGTCCGCTACATATGATACACTACCCGTCCGCTACATATGATACTGTACCCGTCCGCTACATATGATACTGTATTAGTCCGCTACATACGATACTGTATCCGTCCGCTACATAGGATACTCTACCCGTCCGCTACATATGATACTGTACCCGTCCGCTACATATGATACTGTATTAGTCCGCTACATACGATACTGTATCCGTCCTCTACATAAGATACTCTACCCGTCCGCTATATATGATACGGTACCCGTCCGCTACGTATGATACTGTATTAGTCCGCTACATACGATACTGTATCCGTCCACTACATAAGATACTCTACCCGTCCGCTATATATGATACGGTACCCGTCCGCTACATATGATACTGTATCCGTCCGCTACATATGATACTCTACCCGTCCGCTACATATGATACGGTACCCGTCCGCTACATATGATACTGTATCCGTCCCTTATATATGATACTGTACCCATCCACTACATATGATACTGTATCCGTCCGCTACATATGATACTGTACCCGTCCGCTACATATGATACGGTACCCGTCCGCTACATACGATACTGTATCCGTCCCCTATATATGATACGGTACCCGTCCGCTACATATGATACTGTATCCGTCCCTTATATATGATACTGTACCCATCCACTACATATGATACTGTACCCGTCCGCTACATATGATACGGTACCCATCCACTACATATGATACTGTATCCGTCCGTTACATATGATACTGTACCCGTCCGTTACATATGATACTGTACCCGTCCGCTACATATGATACTGTACCCGTCCGTTATATATGATACTGTACCCATCCACTACATATGATACGGTACCCGTCAGCTACATACGATACTGTATCCGTCCGCTACATATGATACTGTATCCGTCCCCTATATATGATACGGTACCCATGCGCTACATACGATACTGTACCCATCCACTACATATGATACTCTACCCGTCCGCTACATATGATACGGTACCCGTCCGCTACATATGATACTGTATCCGTCCGCTACATATGATACTCTACCCGTCCGCTACATAAGATACTGTACCCGTCCGCTACATATGATACGGTACCCGTCCGCTACATATGATACGGTACCCATCCACTGCATATGATACTGTACCCTTCCGCTACATATGATACGGTACCCGTCCGCTACATATGATACGGTACCCATCCACTGCATATGATACTGTATCCGTCCCCTACATATGATACGGTATCCGTCCCCTATATATGATACTGTATCCGTCCCCTATATATGATACTGTACCCATCCCCTATATATGATACTGTATCCGTCCACTATATAGGATACTGTATCCGTCCCCTATATATGATACTGTACCCATCCACTACATATGATACTGTATCCGTCCGCTACATACGATACTGTATCCGTCCGCTACATATGATACGGTACCCGTCCGCTACATACGATACTGTATCCGTCCCCTATATATGATACTGTACCCGTCCGCTACATATGATACTGTATCCGTCCGCTACATATGATACTGTACCCGTCCACTACATATGATACGGTACCCGTCCGCTACATATGATACGGTACCCGTCCGCTACATATGATACGGTACCCGTCCGCTACATATGATACTGTATCCGTCCGCTACATATGATACTGTACCCGTCCGCTACATATGATACGGTATCCGTCCGCTACATATGATACTGTACCCGTCCGCTACATATGATACGGTACCCGTCCGCTACATACGATACTGTATCCGTCCCCTATATATGATACTGTACCCGTCCGCTACATATGATACTGTACCCGTCCGCTACATATGATACGGTACCCGTCCGCTACATACGATACTGTATCCGTCCACTATATATGATACGGTACCCGTCCGCTACATATGATACGGTACCCGTCCGCTACATACGATACTGTATCCGTCCCCTATATATGATACTGTACCCGTCCGCTACATATGATACGGTACCCATCCACTGCATATGATACTGTACCCGTCCGCTACATATGATACTGTATCCGTCCGCTACATATGATACTGTACCCGTCCACTACACATGATACGGTACCCGTCCGCTACATATGATACTGTATCCGTCCGCTACATATGATACTGTACCCGTCCGCTACATTTGATACGGTACCCGTCCGCTACATATGATACTCTACCCGTCAGCTACATATGATACACTACCCGTCCGCTACATATGATACTCTACCCGTCCGCTACATATGATACTGTATTAGTCCGCTACATACGATACTGTATCCGTCCGCTACATAAGATACTCAACCCGTCCGCTACATATGATACACTACCCGTCCGCTACATATGATACTGTAACCGTCCGCCACATATGATACTGTATTAGTCCGCTACATACGATACTGTATCCGTCCGCTACATAGGATACTCTACCCGTCCGCTACATATGATACTGTACCCGTCCGCTACATATGATAGTGTATTAGTCCGCTACATACGATATTGTATCCGTCCGCTACATAAGATACTCTACCCGTCCGCTATATATGATACGGTACCCGTCCGCTACGTATGATACTGTATTAGTCCGCTACATATGATACTGTACCCATGCGCTACATAAGACAAGTTACCCGTCCGCTACATATGATACTGTACCCGTCCGCTACATATGATACGGTACCTATCCACTACATATGATACTCTACCCGTCCGCTACATATGATACTGTATCCGTCCGCTACATATGATACGGTACCCATCCACTACATATGATACTCTACCCGTCCGCTACATATGATACTGTATCCGTCCGCTACATACGATACTGTATCCGTCCCCTATATATGATACTGTACCCATGCGCTACATAAGACACGGTACCCGTCCGCTACATATGATACTGTACCCGTCCGCTACATATGATACGGTACCCATCCACTGCATATGATACTGTACCCGTCCGCTACATATGATACTGTATCCGTCCGCTACATATGATACTGTACCCGTCAACTACATATGATACGGTACCCGTCCGCTACATATGATACTGTATCCGTCCGCTACATATGATAATGTACCCGTCCGCTACATATGATACGGTACCCGTCCGCTACATATGATACTCTACCCGTCCGCTACATATGATACTCTACCGTCCGCTACATATGATACTCTACCCGTCCGCTACATACGATACTGTATCCATCCGCTACATAAGATACTCTACCCGTCCGCTACATATGATACTGTACCCGTCCGCTACATATGATACTGTACCCGTCCGCTACGTATGATACTGTATTAGTCCGCTACATACGATACTGTATCCGTCCGCTACATAAGGTACTCTACCCGTCCGCTATATATGATACGGTACCCGTCCGCTACATATGATACTGTATCCGTCCGCTACATATGACACTGTACCCGTCCGCTACATATGATACGGTACCCGTCCGCTACATAAGATACTGTATCCGTCCCCTATATATGATACTGTACCCGTCCACTACATATGATATGGTACCCGTCCGCTACATATGATACTGTACCCGTCCGCTACATATGATACTGTACCCGTCCGCTACATATGATACGGTATCCGTCCACTACATATGATACTGTACCCGTCCGCTACATATGATACTCTACCCGTCCCCTACATATGATACTGTACCCGTCCGCTACATATGATACTGTACCCGTCCACTACATATGATACTGTACCCGTCCGCTACATATGATACTCTACCCGTCCCCTACATATGATACTGTACCCGTCCGCTACGTATGATACTGTACCCGTCCGCTACATATGATACTCTACCCGTCCGCTACATATGATACTCTACCCGTCCGCTACATATGATACTCTACCCGTCCGCTACATATGATATGGTACCCGTCCGCTACATAAGATACTCTACCCGTCCGCTACATATGATACTGTACCCGTCCGCTACATATGATACGGTACCCGTCCGCTACATATGATACGGTACCCATCCACTGCATATGATACTGTACCCGTCCGCTACATATGATACTGTACCCGTCCACTACATATGATACGGTACCCGTCCGCTACATATGATACGGTACCCGTCCGCTACATATGATACTGTATCCGTCCGCTACATATGATACTCTACCCGTCCGCTACATATGATACCGTACCCGTCCGCTACATATGATATTCTACCCGTCCGCTACATATGATACACTACCCGTCCGCTACATATGATACTCTACCTGTCCGCTACATATGATACTGTATTAGTCCGCTACATACGATACTCTATCCGCCCGCTACATAAGATACTATACCCGTCCGCTACATATGATACTGTACCCGTCCGCTACATATGATACTGTATTAGTCCGCTACATACGATACTCTATCCGTCCGCTACATAAGATACTCTACCCGTCCGCTATATATGATACGGTACCCGTCCGCTACGTATGATACTGTATTAGTCCGCTACATACGATAATGTATCCGTCCGCTACATAAGATACTCTACCTGTCCGCTATATATGATACGGTACCCGTCCGCTACATATGATACTGTACCCGTCCGCTACATATGATACAGTACCCGTCCGCTACATATGATACGGTACCCGTCCGCTACATTTGATACTGTACCCGTCCTCTACATATGATACTGTATCCGTCCGCTACATATGATACTGTACCCGTCCGCTACATATGATAATGTATCCGTCCGCTACATATGATACTGTATCCGTCCGCTACATAAGATACTCTACCCGTCCGCTATATATGATACGGTACCCGTCCGCTACATATGATACTGTATCCGTCCGCTACATATGATACTGTACCCGTCCGCTACATATGATATAGTACCCGTCCGCTACATAAGATACTGTATCCGTCCCTTATATATGATACTGTACCCATCCACTACATATGATACTGTACCCATGCGCTACATAAGACACGGTACCCGTCCGCTACATATGATACTGTACCCGTCCGCTACATATGATACTGTATCCGTCCCCTATATATGATACTGTACCCGTCCGCTACATACGATACTGTATCCGTCCCCTATATATGATACTGTACCCATCCACTACATATAATACTGTACCCATGCGCTACATAAGACACGGTACCCGTCCGCTACATATGATACTGTACCCGTCCGCTACATATGATACGGTACCCATCCACTGCATATAATACTGTACCCGTCCGCTACATATGATACTTTATCCGTCCGCTACATATGATACTGTACCCGTCCACTACATATGATACGGTACCCGTCCGCTACATATGATACGGTACCCGTACGCTACATATGATACGGTACACGTCCGCTACATATGATACTGTATCCGTCCGCTACATATGATACTGTACCCGTCCGCTACATATGATACGGTACCCGTCCGCTACATATGATACTCTACCCGTCCGCTACATATGATACTCTACCCGTCCAATACATATGATACTCTACCCGTCCGCTACATATGATACTGTATTAGTCCGCTATATACGATACTGTATCCGTCCGCTACATAAGATACTCTACCCGTCCGCTACATATGATACTGTACCCGTCCGCTACATATGATACTCTATTAGTCCGCTACATACGATACTGTATCCGTCCGCTACATAAGATACTCTACCCGTCCGCTATATATGATACGGTACCCGTCCGCTACGTATGATACTGTATTAGTCCGCTACATACGATACTGTATCCGTCCGCTACATAAGATACTCTACCCGTCCGCTATATATGATACGGTACCCGTCCGCTACATATGATACTGTATCCGTCCGCTACATATGATACTGTACCCGTCCGCTACATATGATACGGTACCCGTCCGCTACATAAGATACTGTATCCGTCCCCTATATATGATACTGTACCCGTCCGCTACATATGATACTGTACCCGTCCGCTACATATGATACGGTACCCATCCACTACATATGATACTCTACCCGTCCGCTATATATGATACGGTACCCGTCCGCTACATATGATAATGTATCCGTCCGCTTCATATGATACTGTACCCGTCCGCTACATATGATACGGTACCCGTCCGCTACATACGATACTGTATCCGTCCCCTACATATGATACTGTACATGTCCGCTACATATGATACTGTACCCGTCCACTACATATGATACTCTACCCATGCGCTACATAAGACACGGTACCCGTCCGCTACATATGATACTGTACCCATCCACTGCATATGATACTGTACCCGTCCGCTACATATGATACTGTATCCGTCCGCTACATATGATACGGTACCCGTCCGCTACATATGATACTGTATCCGTCCCCTATATATGATACTGTACCCATCCACTACATATGATACGGTACCCGTCCGCTACATATGATACTGTATCCGTCCCCTATATATGATACTGTACCCGTCCGCTACATACGATACTGTATCCGTCCCCTATATATGATACTGTACCCATGCGCTACATAAGACACGGTACCCGTCCGCTACATATGATACTGTACCCGTCCGCTACATATGATACGGTACCCATCCACTGCATATGATACTGTACCCGTCCGCTACATATGATACTGTATCCGTCCGCTACATATGATACTGTACCCGTCCACTACATATGATACGGTACCCGTCCGCTACATATGATACGGTACCCGTCCGCTACATATGATACGGTACCCGTCCGCTACATATGATACTGTATCCGTCCGCTACATATGTTACTGTACCCGTCCGCTACATATGATACGGTACCCGTCCGCTACATATGATACTCTACCCGTCCGCTACATATGATACTCTACCCGTCCGCTACATATGATACTCTACCCGTCCGCTACATATGATACTGTATTAGTCCGCTACATACGATACTGTATCCGTCCGCTACATAAGATACTCTACCCGTCCGCTACATATGATACTGTACCCGTCCGCTACATATGACACGGTACCCGTCCGCTACATATGATACGGTACCCGTCCGCTACATATGATACTCTACCCGTCCGCTACATATGATACTCTACCCGTCCGCTACATATGATACTCTAGCCGTCCGCTACATATGATACTCTACCCGTCCGCTACATATGATACTGTATTAGTCCGCTACATACGATACTGTATCCGTCCGCTACATAAGATACTCACCCGTCCGCTATATATGATACGGTACCCGTCCGCTACGTATGATACCGTATTAGTCCGCTACATACGATACTGTATCCGTCCGCTACATAAGATACTCTACCCGTCCGCTATATATGATACGGTACCCGTCCGCTACATATGATACTGTATCCGTCCGCTACATATGGTACTGTACCCGTCCGCTACATATGATACGGTACCCGTCCACTACATAAGATACTGTACCCGTCCGCTACATATGGTACTGTACCCGTCCGCTACATATGATACTGTACCCGTCCGCTACATATGATACTGTATCCGTCCTCTACATATGGTACTGTATCCGTCCCCTATATATGATACGGTACCCGTCCACTACATATGATACTGTACCCGTCCGCTACGTATGATACTGTATTAGTCCGCTACATACGATACTGTATCCGTCCGCTACATAAGATACTCTACCCGTCCGCTATATATGATACGGTACCCGTCCGCTACATATGATACTGTATCCGTCCGCTACATATGATACTGTACCCGTCCGCTACATATGATACGGTACCCGTCCGCTACATAGGATACTGTATCTGTCCCCTATATATGATACTGTACCCATCCACTACATATGATACTGTACCCATGCGCTACATAAGACACGGTACCCGTCCGCTACATATGATACTGTACCCGTCCGCTACATATGATACGGTACCCATCCACTACATATGATACTCTACCCGTCCGCTATATATGATACGGTACCCGTCCGCTACATATGATACTGTATCCGTCCGCTACATATGATACTGTACCCGTCCGCTACATATGATACGGTACCCGTCCGCTACATACGATACTGTATCCGTCCCCTACATATGATACTGTACCCGTCCGCTACATATGATACTGTACCCGTCCACTACATATGATACTGTACTCATGCGCTACATAAGACACTGTATTCGTCCGCTACATATGATACGGTACCCATCCACTGCATATGATACTGTACCCGTCCGCTACATATGATACTGTATCCGTCCGCTACATATGATACGGTACCCGTCCGCTACATATGATACTCTATCCGTCCCCTATATATGATACTGTACCCATCCACTACATATGATACGGTACCCGTCCGCTACATATGATACTGTATCCGTCCCCTATATATGATACTGTACCCGTCCGCTACATACGATACTGTATCCGTCCCCTATATATGATACTGTACCCATGCGCTACATAAGACACGGTACCCGTCCGCTACATATGATACTGTACCCGTCCGCTACATATGATACGGTACCCATCCACTGCATATGATACTGTACCCGTCCGCTACATATGATACTGTATCCGTCCGCTACATATGATACTGTACCCGTCCACTACATATGATACGGTACCCGTCCGCTACATATGATACGGTACCCGTCCGCTACATATGATACGGTACCCGTCCGCTACATATGATACTGTATCCGTCCGCTACATATGTTACTGTACCCGTCCGCTACATATGATACGGTACCCGTCCGCTACATATGATACTCTACCCGTCCGCTACATATGATACTCTACCCGTCCGCTACATATGATACTCTACCCGTCCGCTACATATGATACTGTATTAGTCCGCTACATAAGATACTCTACCCGTCCGCTATATATGATACGGTACCCGTCCGCTACATATGATACTGTATCCGTCCGCTACATATTATACTGTACCCGTCCGCTACATATGATACGGTACCCGTCCGCTACATAGGATACTGTATCTGTCCCCTATATATGATACTGTACCCATCCACTACATATGATACTGTACCCATGCGCTACATAAGACACGGTACCCGTCCGCTACATATGATACTGTACCCGTCCGCTACATATGATACGGTACCCATCCACTACATATGATACTCTACCCGTCCGCTATATATGATACGGTACCCGTCCGCTACATATGATACTGTATCCGTCCGCTACATATGATACTGTACCCGTCCGCTACATATGATACGGTACCCGTCCGCTACATACGATACTGTATCCGTCCCCTACATATGATACTGTACCCGTCCGCTACATATGATACTGTACCCGTCCACTACATATGATACTGTACTCATGCGCTACATAAGACACTGTATTCGTCCGCTACATATGATACGGTACCCATCCACTGCATATGATACTGTACCCGTCCGCTACATATGATACTGTATCCGTCCGCTACATATGATACGGTACCCGTCCGCTACATATGATACTCTATCCGTCCCCTATATATGATACTGTACCCATCCACTACATATGATACGGTACCCGTCCGCTACATATGATACTGTATCCGTCCCCTATATATGATACTGTACCCGTCCGCTACATACGATACTGTATCCGTCCCCTATATATGATACTGTACCCATGCGCTACATAAGACACGGTACCCGTCCGCTACATATGATACTGTACCCGTCCGCTACATATGATACGGTACCCATCCACTGCATATGATACTGTACCCGTCCGCTACATATGATACTGTATCCGTCCGCTACATATGATACTGTACCCGTCCACTACATATGATACGGTACCCGTCCGCTACATATGATACGGTACCCGTCCGCTACATATGATACGGTACCCGTCCGCTACATATGATACTGTATCCGTCCGCTACATATGTTACTGTACCCGTCCGCTACATATGATACGGTACCCGTCCGCTACATATGATACTCTACCCGTCCGCTACATATGATACTCTACCCGTCCGCTACATATGATACTCTACCCGTCCGCTACATATGATACTGTATTAGTCCGCTACATACGATACTGTATCCGTCCGCTACATAAGATACTCTACCCGTCCGCTACATATGATACTGTACCCGTCCGCTACATATGACACGGTACCCGTCCGCTACATATGATACGGTACCCGTCCGCTACATATGATACTCTACCCGTCCGCTACATATGATACTCTACCCGTCCGCTACATATGATACTCTAGCCGTCCGCTACATATGATACTCTACCCGTCCGCTACATATGATACTGTATTAGTCCGCTACATACGATACTGTATCCGTCCGCTACATAAGATACTCACTCGTCCGCTATATATGATACGATACCCGTCCGCTACGTATGATACCGTATTAGTCCGCTACATACGATACTGTATCCATCCGCTACATAAGATACTCTACCCGTCCGCTATATATGATACGGTACCCGTCCGCTACATATGATACTGTATCCGTCCGCTACATATGGTACTGTACCCGTCCGCTACATATGATACGGTACCCGTCCACTACATAAGATACTGTACCCGTCCGCTACATATGGTACTGTACCCGTCCGCTACATATGATACTGTACCCGTCCGCTACATATGATACTGTATCCGTCCGCTACATATGGTACTGTATCCGTCCCCTATATATGATACGGTACCCGTCCACTACATATGATACTGTACCCGTCCGCTACATATGATACGGTACCCATCCGCTACATATGATACGGTACCCGTCCGCTACATACGATACTGTATCCGTCCGCTACATATGGTACTGTATCCGTCCCCTATATATGATACGGTACCCGTCCACTACATATGATACTGTACCCGTCCGCTACATATGATACGGTACCCATCCGCTACATATGATACGGTACCCGTCCGCTACATACGATACTGTATCCGTCCGCTACATATGGTACTGTATCCGTCCCCTATATATGATACGGTACCCGTCCACTACATATGATACTGTACCCGTCCGCTACATATGATACGGTACCCATCCGCTACATATGATACGGTACCCGTCCGCTACATACGATACTGTATCCGTCCGCTACATATGGTACTGTATCCGTCCCTATAGATACTACCCGTCCCTACATATGATACTGTACCCGTCCGCTACATATGATACTGTACCTCCGCATATGATACTGTACCCGTCCGCTACATATGATACTGTATCCGTCCCTATGATATTACCCGTCCGCTAATATGTTGTGTTTGTTGTGTGTTTTGTCCCGTCCGCTAATATGATACGGTACCCGTCCGCTACATATGATACTGTATCCGTCCGCTACATATGATACTGTACCCGTCCGCTACATATGTTTGTTTTGATACGGTACCCGTCCGCTACATATGATACTGTATCCGCCGCTACATATGATACGGTACCCATCCACTACATATGATACTGTACCGTCCGCTTGTGGTGTGTTTGTTGTGTTTTGTTTGTTTGTGGTGTGTACATAGTGTGTGTTGTGTGTTTTGTGTGTTTTGTTGTGTGTTTGTGTGTGTTGTTGTGTTTTGTTGTTTTTGTTGTTGTTGGGTGTGTTTGTTGTGTGTTTGTTGTGTTTGTGTGTGTTGTTGTTGTTTTTGTTGTTTTTTTGTGGTTGGGTGTGTTTGTTGTGTTTTGTGGTTTTTTGATACGGTACCCGTCCGCTACATATGATACTGTATCCGTCCGCTACATATGATACTGTACCCGTCCGCTACATATGATACGGTACCGTCCGCTACATATGATACTGTACCCCTCCACTAATATGATACGGTACCCGTCCGCTACATATGATACTGTATCCGTCCCCATATATGATACTGTACCCGTCCGCTACATACGATACGATCCGTCCCCTATATATGATACTGTACCCGCGCTACATAAGACACGGTACCCGTCCGCTACATATGATACTGTACCCGTCCGCTACATATGATACTGTATCCGTCCGCTACATAAGATACTGTACCGTCCGCTACATATGATACTGTACCCGTCCGCTACATATGATACGGTCCGCTACATATGATACTGTATCCGTCCGCTACATATGATACTGTACCCGTCCACTACATATGATACCGTCCGCTACATATGATACTCTACCGTCCGCTACATATGATACTCTACCCGTCCGCTACATATGATACTCTACCGTCCGCTACATATGATACTGTACCGTCCGCTACATATGATACTGTATTCGTCCGCTACATATGATACTGTATCCGTCCGCTACATAGATACTGTACCGTCCGCTATATATGATACTACCCTCCGCTATAATGATACTGTACCCGTATAGTCCGCTACATATGATACGGTACCCGTCCGCTACATATGATACGGTACCCGTCCGCTACATATGATACTCTACCCGTCCGCTACCCCGTCCGCTACATATGATACTGTATCCGTCCGCTACATATGATACTGTACCCGTCCGCTACATACGATACTGATACGGTCCCCTACATATGATACTGTACCCGTCCGCTACATATGATACACCCGTCCAGATACTGGCGCTACATAAGACACTGTAGCGTCCGCTACATATGATACGGTACCCGTCCGCTACATATGATACTGTACCCGTCCGCTACATATGATACTGTATCCGTCCGCTACATATGATACGTCCGTACATATGATACCGTCCGCTACATATGATACTCTTCCGTCCCTACTATATATGATACTGTACCCCGCTATATGGTACGGTACCGTCCGCTACATATGATACTGTATCCACTATGATACTGTCCGTACATATGATACGGTACCCGTCCGCTACATATGATACTGTATCCGTACCCCATGCGCTACATATACTGTATATGATACTGTACCCGTACCGCTACTATATACTGTATACTACCCGTACCGTCCGCTATATATGTATACTGTACCCCGTCCGCTACATGATACTGTACCGTCCCCTACATATGATACGTACCCGTCCGCTACATTGGTACCGTCACTCACTACATATGATACTGTACATGCGCTACATAAGACACTACGTCCGCTACATATGATACGGTACCCGTCCGCTACATATGATACGGTACCCATCCACTACATATGATACTGTACCCTTTTGTGGTGTGTTTGTTGTTGTCCGCTACATATGATACTGTATCCGTCCGCTACATATGATACTGTACCCGTCCGCTACATATGATACGGTACCCTTGTTGTGTTGGTCCGCTACATATGATACGGTACCCGTGTCCGCTACATATGATACGGTACCCGTCCGCTACATATGATACTGTCCGCTATATGATACTGTACCGTCCGCTACATATGTTACTGTACCCGTCCGCTACATATGATACGGTACCCGTCCGCTACATATGATACTCTACCCGTCCGCTACATATGATACTCTACCCGTCCGCTACATATGATACTCTACCCGTCCGCTACATATGATACTGTATTAGTCCGCTACATACGATACTGTATCCGTCCGCTACATAAGATACTCTACCCGTCCGCTACATATGATACTGTACCGTCCGCTACATATGACACGGTACCCGTCCGCTACATATGATACGGTACCCGTCCGCTACATATGATACTCTACCCGTCCGCTACATATGATACTTACCGTCCGCTACATATGATACTCTAGCCGTCCGCTACATATGATACTCTACCCGTCCGCTACATATGATACTGTATTAGTCCGCTACATACGATACTGTATCCGTCCGCTACATAAGATACTCACTCGTCCGCTATATATGATACGGTACCCGTCCGCTACGTATGATACGGTATTAGTCCGCTACATATGATACTGTATCCATCCGCTACATAGATACTCTACCCGTCCGCTATATATGATACGGTACCCGTCCGCTACATACGATACTGTATCCGTCCGCTACATATGGTACTGTATCCGTCCCCTATATATGATACGGTACCCGTCCACTACATATGATACTGTACCCGTCCGCTACATATGATACGGTACCCATCCGCTACATATGATACGGTACCCGTCCGCTACATACGATACTGTATCCGTCCGCTACATATGGTACTGTATCCGTCCCCTATATATGATACGGTACCCGTCCACTACATATGATACTGTACCCGTCCGCTACATATGATACGGTACCCATCCGCTACATATGATACGGTACCCGTCCGCTACATACGATACTGTATCCGTCCGCTACATATGGTACTGTATCCGTCCCCTATATATGATACGGTACCCGTCCACTACATATGATACTGTACCCGTCCGCTACATATGATACGGTACCCATCCGCTACATATGATACGGTACCCGTCCGCTACATACGATACTGTATCCGTCCCCTATATATGATACTGTACCCATGCGCTACATAAGACACGGTACCCCTCCGCTACATATGATACTGTACCCGTCCGCTACATATGATACGGTACCCATCCACTGCATATGATACTGTACCCGTCCGCTACATATGATACTCTACCCGTCCGCTACATATGATACTGTATCCGTCCGCTACATATGATACTGTACCCGTCCGCTACATGTGACACGGTACCCGTCCGCTAACCAGAATGTCAATACGATACATGTTATTATTTTGGGTATCTGAATTAATTACTGTTCTTACATAATTATAATATCATGTACGACTTTGGAACTTCTTTGATATAGTAATGTATGTGATAGTTGTCACGCTATTCAAATATGGATATACAGCGTTAACATCAACCCGAGTGTAACGGGGTTACCTGTAGAGCGGTAGCGTTTCAATGAAAATATCAGTATCGTTCATAATAAATCCACACTAATGAGGTCATATATAGTATCTACAGAATTATCCATTTCAAATAATTTTCGAAGCTAAAATGTCTGTGAAGAAGAATCAATAATTGTTAGAATTGTGCAATTACTTATTTATTTTCTCTCTCATTTGTTTCATCTATATATATCTTGTCTATGTGTTCGGGTGTTTGTAACTAAATTGGTGTAACTATTGTATTTTGTTTTTGTATTCTATCATTGTGTCCTCCGTCAACATCAGCAATCGGTTTTAATATAGTGTTCATATAAATTAATGCAGGTCTGTACTACCAAGAATGAAGTATAGCCGATCCTTTTCTTTGAAGTGTGTTTTTCGACAATATGTGACCGCGTGTCAGCTAGGCTATTAGATAGCATGTCTTCGAATGCGCTAGCTTTTAGAGTGAATTTTAGAAATGACAAGTTGATATGAACGGTGTATACATTCAATGATTTAAACTCTGTTAAGCATCTGTGATTTAATGGATACAGTGTCCGCCCCGTGAGAACCACTGGAGTAACAAACTTAATACATAACATGTTGATTATGATATGGATATACATGCTGTGGTGTGTCTCTGATAGTTCAAAACTGAAATACAGTGTACTTAGCCATATGTAGTTGTATATTTTATGTTTTGGTAGTTCACGATTCATCAACATATTTAACTCAATAACTGCGATATATTTAACGATACATTATGTGCTTCCCTTAAAGAAAAGAAATAAAATATTGTCAGACAGACAGACAGACAGACAGACAGACAGACAGACAGACAGACAGACAGACAGACAGACAGACAGACAGACAGACAGACAGACAGACAGACAGACAGACAGACAGACAGACAGACAGACAGACAGACAGACAGACAGACAGACAGACAGACAGACAGACAGACAGACAGACAGACAGACAGATAGACAGACAGACTAAATCTTAGCTGTGAATTAGCAATGGTTTTACATTCATTTTGCAAAGGATGACAAGCCCTGTAGCATTTGAATAATATCTATTCTCAAGTGATTCGTCCAAAAAAACAAACGACCCGCTGAATAAAACAGCTTCATAAAAGTCTATATGAAGTGAAAGCTCGTCACAACTGCTCTCTGTATTATATGGTGGTTTTGTATGGCCTTTTCGAAGACCACCAGACATTATTCAACACAATGTCACAATAAATAGTCTCATTGTCTAACTATGTTCTGAACCAATGGTCCTTGCATAATACGCACAACTCTCCACATTTACCAACATATTTAAACTGGTTAAGCGGCGTGTACGAAGAACGCTGACGATATGTTCAATATACATTGATTTTACTATTATTATTATTCTAGATTCTGGATTGTTGTTCTCTGAAACAGGACTTGTATCGAACCAATGTCGGAGATAATTCACTGTTGTTAAAGGATGTAATCTATACGAAAAAGAACAGAACAGAATGTTTTATTATGGAAGAATTGTGCTTAGAAACACACTCTTAAAACTAGTAAGATGTGGCGTCCGTGGTCCAGTGGTAGAGCGTCGGATTTGGAAACGAACGGTCCCGGGTTCGATACTCGGTCAGGCCACGTATGTAGTGTCATTGAGCAAGGCACCTCACACACATTGCTTAGTACTGGTTAATCGCTTAGGTCGGCTAAGCCTGCCCAGGAAAACATGTCTAAGTCCCCGCTAGGGGTTTGACATTAATGGAACATACATACATAGATGTTGTCTTTGGTAAAGTAAAGTGTGTATTACGTTTATTTATCGTCGCTACCGGTTGCCCATATGAGCGACGCCTCCTGAAGAGATTAGTCATTTTAGATTTTTGGAGGATAGTGCAATGATACAGACAGGGACCCATTCCAGAGTCTCCTCTGGTTCTTTTACGTGCACGGTGTACAGCACCGACACGAGACCTCGGTTTAATGTCCCATCTGAAAGACTGTTAATTTTATTAGGGTCAGACGGGGGTCGAACCTGCGGAACGTAAAGTCACACCAACAGCTGAGGTCATATGGTGACTCTCCAGCTATGATTGGTGGATGGAGATCCAGAACCGAACCACCGACATTTATAGCTTCCTCACTTAAAATAATTCGATACCCCAGTGGGATTTGAATCTACAGCGGTGAGGGGCCAGTGAGGGGCCAGTGATTTAAAACTAGTAATGACATAACATGTATATATATATATATATATATATATATATACGTTTAATGGAATTAAATTTTTAATGAGATCGATATATAAACTATTGCAATTACAAATGTATATTATGTCTACCAACCAATGATAACTTTATAAATTTGGCTACATTATGCATGGTATTATTATTCTGTATTGGAACTCACCGCCAATGTCGCATAAAAGCGACTTTGCAAACAGCAGAGAACCAGATCAGATAGAACAGAACGTGCCACCTGCTCATGCTGGCTTCTGATTGCTCTTCAGAGAGTGGAGCTCAAACACATGCCCGAATAGCAAACAACATAGTATATTAAATTCGTAAAGAGAAGGTGTATTGCAATAGTGTGCATCAATAAATTATTTACGTACAGTTACGTATAATAATATATCATGAAATGCTAATATCTTTAAATCCATAACATAAACAACACCTCTCGTTTCTTGGAATTTGCTTCCTTATCATATCGACCAGTTTGTGTACGGAGGGAATGACCAATTATTCTAAATTTAGAATTGGCAGTACATTATCCTATAATAATATAACGTACGTGCTAATATTTGTGTCGGAAGTTTAGGTCTCTAATTATCGTCTAATTTAGACCTATTCTATAATTAAGCTAATAAACAGGTGCTTTTTATAATGACATTGTGATATGTCTCTTATAATTCTAATCAGAACGGCAATGTACTTTTAATATGATTGTTTAACTTAAAATTATATGTGTGGACATTGATGAGATTTGAATAAAGATGAAAACTATGTTGGTGAATTGTGGAGAATCAAATATGAAAACATTTATAAATCTGAAGTATTAACACTGATCTTCAATTGAGTTGAAGGGGGGTTAATGTCCAACCCAGCATTTTCAATAGTAGGTGGGGTAATGTCCTATCTGCCATGTTGACACGGGGGCAAACTTGCCATCGTGGATAATATATACGGTTCATACACATTTAGCTTATATCGATTGCGAAACAAGTTCTTACAACTTATATTAATCACTCTCGAGACCTCATTCCTGATGGAATCCATCGCCACACGGATGAGAGAAGAGGCAACATGGAATTTAAATGCCTTACCTAGGGGCACAATCGTAACGGCTAGAGCGGGGCTCGAACTCCGGGCATTTCGCCCCAGAATCGAATGCTCAACCACTGCGCTATCACGACTTCCACTTAATATGGGGATGATATATGTGGGATAATACCGGTATCCAACATAAATTATTACATGTACATTATACGGAAATGAACACTACAGCCGCCACGAATCTCGTATATTCCAGTTAAGAAAGATTAGTTTGAGCTGCATGCGAGTGTTCCGGGGTGTTTATGCCATCGCTTTTAATAATACATGTAGAAAGTGATTTATTTACGAACAATAATAGCTTTGGTATTATGATTTACTAGGGAACAAATGGGGCCTAGGACCCGTCAGAAAATAGACTGTCATATTAAAAATAAGGTTATAAATATTTTAAAGATGCACTCCTGTTCAAAATCTCAGTTAAAATTTTCATAACACTTACAAATTTTTATAAAGGTTGTTATCTGGTAATTTTATTCAATATATATCATCATTACCCAAACATCTCAGCAAACAATTGAAACAAAGACAGTATAAATGTATTAACAATACTTAAATCGTTTATAGAAAAATATGGCGTGTTGTGTTTTACGTTTATTTATCGTCGCTCTTATGTGTAAGCGGTAGCGACGATAAATAAACGTAAAACACACATAACATTATTGTACGAGGGGGGACAAAACAAGACGGAATGTGAATAAGAAAGAAGAAAAACAATTTTTAAAAAAAAGGAAAGGGATATGATTAATTCGCGTAGTTTGTAAGTAATGTAAAGTGTTTGTTTATTATAGTGTCACCCCTATTTAAAGGGCCAGCCATTTCTGACTTATGAGACACCTCTTTTTATGAACATCAGTACTTCCCGAATCATATGCTTGTATGCCAGGCGCCAGGCTGATAGACAATCGGTAACCGTTATTTAACTAGCTGGCGGCTCACCAACCGGACATATTGATCAGTACGAACCCCTGACGAGGTTCGAACATTCGACCTCCTGCTCCGTAGGCGGACGCCTTAACCACTAGGCCAAAGAGGCGGTACCTTACCATTATTATGACCTTTTGAGACGACAATATTTTCTCTGGATATGCATAAGTAACTGCCAGATTGGTGAACAATATGTTATCAGTTTCTTCACTGTTGTTTATAGCATTACCAAGAACATCGAGTCGGCATGTTATTGCCATGGTAACAACAATAAAATTATATTATAAAGTCGATATAGTCGCACAGTAGACAGCGGAATGTACATTTCCACAATGTATAAAACCCAATTTAATGTGCTAGTATCCCATCTGTGTGTACACATTATCTGTTCCAGATTCCTGTTCTACTGATAATTGGTGCGCCAAATAGCAAACTGTTTCAGCATAGGGATAGTGTGGTGGCTGCATGCTGTGCAATACATTGGTAGTGATAGGCGGTTAATTTAGTATTTGGTGGTCACTACTTTTCATCGCGCGATCACGACATTACGTGGTTGTCCGATTAGCGCAGTGGTTAGCGCGCTCGCTTCTCACCAATGCAACCCGGGTTCGATCCTCGGACCGGGAAGTATGTGAGATGGTACGGTGGTCGCCAGATCGGACAGGTGGGTTTTCTCCGGCTACTCCGGTTTCCTCCCACGCGAATGACTACATTTACGCTTTCATCCGAGCCAACGAGAGTGATTAATATAAGTTGTTAAAACTTGCTTCGCAATCGTTGTAAAATAAATAAAGTTTTAAAAAAGACAATACGTCAGCAAAGAAGAACTCCAAAGGCACAGATCCGGTCTTAAAGTCGTATCTATACGTTACATATTGCTTCCTGTTTCTATCGGATATACAGTCTACATCCGTTATGTCGAATTCAGTCGGACAAAATACTTCGACAATACCGAAGTTTGACTTAACGAAATTATATATAAAAGTAGCCAGTTATATGTAAAATGATAGTGTCTGAAACGGGACTTTGATCCGACTTGGAGATAACCGGATAATTCGACATAACCGACTTTGACATAACGGATGTAGAATGTACATGTAAGGTGAGATATTACGGCATGGCCTCGAGATATCAGTCCGCGAGCATAATGTCCTGCTTTCATAATATTACGTTATCAAATAATATTTGTATAAATCCATGCATTTGTGATACATGTGTATAATAATAATAATAATGATATTAATACATGGTTATTATTATTAATAATAATAATATATAATAGCAATATTTAATAATAATACTCGTAGCTAAGTTTCCTCGTTAAATAAAGTCTTTAATATTATTATTATTATTATTTATTATTATTTATTATTATTATTATTATTATTATTATATGCTATCAATCAATGAACGAGTATATAATATATTATGTAGTTTAATGAGAAAACATCATTTATTTATCTATACTGTACGAAAGAAAGAGCTGCATCATTTAATTAAATACACGTATATATATGCTTCTCACGTGTGTGTGGGTGTGTGTGGGTGTGTGTGGGTGTGTGGGTGTGGGTGTGTGTGGGTGTGTGAGGGTGGGTGTGGGTGTGTGTGGGTGTGGGTGTGTGGGTGTGTGTATGGGTGTGGGTGTGTGGGTGTGGGTGTGTGTGGGTGTGTGGGGGTGGGTGTGGGTGTGTGTGGGTGTGTGTGTATGGGTGTGGGTGTGTGTGTGTGGGTGTGTGTGGGTGTGTGTGGGTGGGTGTGGGTATGTGGGTGTGTGTGTGTCTGTGGGGGTGTGTGGGTGTGAGTTGTGTTTTCTTAAATTAGTTAGTAAGAATGTGCACCAGGTGCCTAACTTGTTTAATGTTTTACCACAATAGCGACATGATGTTTCAGAAACAATGTACACATATATTCTTGAATGGGCTTCGATGCCAACGTGAGTGATTGTTTTGACTTGTCCCTTGCCACTATAGATTATAATCCACAGGGATGCTGGATGTTTTTATGTGAGGAATGTATCCAGCTGGCTCATTGACGGTCGGTGGTTCTACCTGGATGTCAGTAGGGAGCACTAAGAGTCTTCTTCCACGAAGGACAGCCGGATAACCGGAGAGCCAACCATATGACACGATCTGCTGGTTCGACTATAACACACCAATAACAAGCACATGCATTCGGAACACTTGTTTTCAAAAATAATCGTTGACAGTTCTCTTTGCAGATTTAGCGAAGTAGAGACAATAATAGCACTATTTCTTTACGTGTCCAATATACACATCTAACAGGACAATACTCATTATCGAGATCAGCAACATTGCTGCACCAACACGTTAGAAATTATGAGAAGGACGTACACAACTCAGCTCTGAATAGAGCATAATACTTTTCACTCACGTTCCCAGGCAAGCACTTTCAAGACACAATACGGTTTGCATAACACTATATCAAACAATCGTCATATGAAACGCCTGCTCAGTTCCCGTACATGCACGAGTCGTTGGCATCTGAATCGTATTCGCTCTCATTCAAATTGTTTTTGTTTTCTATCTCCAATTCAATATAATCATAGCCAATTGTGGTTGCTCAGTTTGATTGATATGTGCATTTGGTCTTTCTGTTTCCATCATATCTTAATATATATTTCGAAATTAATATCTTTTTCTCACATTCAAAAACTATTGATTTACTCAATACATGTTTTTGATAGTAATTATGTTGCCTAATATAAACGGTATGTTTTGTAAATGATTCGTAGGAACTAGCTAACCATACAAACAGGTTGCTTTCTCCTCAATCCTCAATGTATGTACATATTAATAATACTTAATTATGTTTATTCAAAGAAATAAATATTGTTTAAACTAAATTAATTGGAAACATTTGATCTAACATCGACATAGAATCGATCAATTCAATGTATGTAAAACACGATGCATTCACAACTGCACACCTTTCGCAGTCAAATATAGGACTTTAATATTTGTCCGAGTTCATTCATTTACATACTGTTTGCTTCAAGCCGAAGTTTGCCCAGGAAATCAATGAAACACTATCTATGACATGAACTGTTTCTACTAAAGAAACGAAAAGTTATTTATTGCAGGAAAAAGATAATACAACATAACATGTTTGGTAATGGAAACAGTCATTTAGCTGGTTACTTCGGAAACACAAGAGTGCGCAATCAATCGCCTTCGCGTGCCCACACAATCAGTTTCGCGTGCCCACTCAAACTAAGTGCGTGCGATACTAAGCCAGTGAATGACGTGCACGTCACTGTATCAGGGTTGTCTTCCTTTTCATAGGAGGCCGAAAGTAACACGCCAAACCGACAATGCAAATGGCGATTAAATTCTATAAACGGATTGCAAGAAAGAGGTAACCATACAAGCAAGTGTTCTCCTCAATCCTACATGTACAGTCTACATCCGTTATGTCAACGTCGGTTACGTCGAATTCTCCGGTTATCTCGAAGTCGGATCAAAGGTTTATATAGAATTTCGTTAAGTCAAACTTCGGTTATGTCGAAGTATTTTGCTCGGTCCGACGGAGTTCAACATAACGTATGTAGACTGCATCTACATATTATTTATACTTGACTACGTTTATTCAAAGAAATAAATATTGCTTAAACTAATCGGATTGCATGGATACCCAAAACTGATTGCGCACACACGTACACCCTACAAGTAGAACATAATATGTCCACGTCTCCTCTGCGCTTCCGTAGGTTTCATTCATTTTGCAGGCATAACAAATCAACAGGGGAATGGAGAATAGTAAAGATATACATATCTGATCTAAGTTATTGATACGGTTACAGTTCATTACCCCGGACGGATCAGCGGTCCAACACGGTGTACTGAAAATCCGCAGTCCGATCGCTTTCCATGACCGGTCCCAGTACACCAGTCAGTCCGATCGCTTTCAAGGACCGGTCCCAGTACACCAGTAATGACATTGCTTTCAAGGACCGGTCCCAGTACACCAGTAATAACATTGCTTTCAAGGACCGGTCCCAGTACACCAGTAATGACATTGCTTTCAAGGACCGGTCCCAGTACACCAGTAATAACATTGCTTTCAAGGACCGGTCCCAGTACACCAGTAATGACATTGCTTTCAAGGACCGGTCCCAGTACATCAGTAATGACATTGCTTTCAATGACCGGTCCCAGTACACCAGTAATGACATTGCTTTCAATGACCGGTCCCAGTACACCAGTAATAACATTGCTTTCAATGACCGGTCCCAGTACACCAGTAATAACATTGCTTTCAAGGACCGGTCCCAGTACACCAGTAATGACATTGCTTTCAATGACCGGTCCCAGTACACCAGTAATAACATTGCTTTCAAGGACCGGTCCCAGTACACCAGTAATAACATTGCTTTCAATGACCGGTCCCAGTACACCAGTAATAACATTGCTTTCCATGACCGGTCCCAGTACATCAGTAATGAAATTGCTTTCAATGACGGTCCCAGTACATTAGTAATGACATTGCTTTCAATGACCGGTCCCAGTACACCAGTAATGACATTGCTTTCAAGGACCGGTCCCAGTACACCAGTAATAACATTGCTTTCAAGGACCGGTCCCAGTACACCAGTAATGACATTGCTTTCAATGACCGGTCCCAGTACACCAGTAATGACATTGCTTTCAAGGACCGGTCCCAGTACACCAGTAATAACATTGCTTTCAATGACCGGTCCCAGTACACCAGTAATAACATTGCTTTCAAGGACCGGTCCCAGTACACCAGTAATAACATTGCTTTCAAGGACCGGTCCCAGTACACCAGTAATGACATTGCTTTCAATGACCGGTCCCAGTACACCAGTAATGACATTGCTTTCAAGGACCGGTCCCAGTACACCAGTAATAACATTGCTTTCCATGACCGGTCCCAGTACACCAGTAATAACATTGCTCTCCATGACTGGTCCCAGTACATCAGTAATGAAATTGCTTTCAATGACGGTCCCAGTACATTAGTAATGACATTGCTTTCCATGACCGGTCCCAGTACACCAGTAATGACATTGCTTTCAATGACCGGTCCCAGTACACCAGTAATGACATTGCTTTCAATGACCGGTCCCAGTACACCAGTAATGACATTGCTTTCAATGACCGGTCCCAGTACACCAGTAATGACATTGCTTTCAAGGACCGGTCCCAGTACACCAGTAATGACATTGCTTTCAATGACCGGTCCCAGTACACCAGTAATAACATTGCTTTCAAGGACCGGTCCCAGTACACCAGTAATGACATTGCTTTCAATGACCGGTCCCAGTACACCAGTAATGACATTGCTTTCAAGGACCGGTCCCAGTACACCAGTAATGACATTGCTTTCAATGACCGGTCCCAGTACACCAGTAATGACATTGCTTTCAAGGACCGGTCCCAGTACACCAGTAATGACATTGCTTTCAAGCCGGTCCCAGTACACCAGTAATACATTGCTTTCAAGACGTCCCAGACACGTATGTCAGACCGTCCCGTACACCAGTAATATTGCTTTCAATGACCGGTCCCAGTACACCAGTAATACATTGCTTTCAAGGACCGGTCCCAGTACACCAGTAATGACATTGCTTTCAATGACCGGTCCCAGTACACCAGTAATGACATTGCTTTCAAGGACCGGTCCCAGTACACCAGTAATAACATTGCTTTCAATGACCGGTCCCAGTACACCAGTAATAACATTGCTTTCAATGACCGGTCCCAGTACACCAGTAATAACATTGCTTTCAATGACCGGTCCCAGTACACCAGTAATGACATTGCTTTCAAGGACCGGTCCCAGTACACCAGTAATGGCATTGCTTTCAAGGACCGGTCCCAGTACACCAGTAATGACATTGCTTTCCATGACCGGTCCCAGTACACCAGTAATAACATTGCTTTCAATGACATGTCCCAGTACACCAGTAATAACATTGCTTTCCATGACCGGTACCAGTACACCAGTAATAACATTGCTTTCCATGACCGGTCCCAGTACACCAGTAATAACATTGCTTTCAATGACCGGTCCCAGTACACCAGTAATGACATTGCTTTCAATGACCGGTCCCAGTACACCAGTAATGACATTGCTTTCAATGACCGGTCCCAGTACACCAGTAATGACATTGCTTTCAAGGACCGGTCCCAGTACACCAGTAATAACATTGCTTTCAATGACCGGTCCCAGTACACCAGTAATAACATTGCTTTCAAGGACCGGTCCCAGTACACCAGTAATGACATTGCTTTCAATGACCGGTCCCAGTACACCAGTAATGACATTGCTTTCAATGACCGGTCCCAGTACACCAGTAATGACATTGCTTTCAATGACCGGTCCCAGTACACCAGTAATGACATTGCTTTCAAGGACCGGTCCCAGTACACCAGTAATGACATTGCTTTCAAGGACCGGTCCCAGTACACCAGTAATAACATTGCTTTCAAGGACCGGTCCCAGTACACCAGTAATGACATTGCTTTCAAGGACCGGTCCCAGTACACCAGTAATGACATTGCTTTCAATGACCGGTCCCAGTACACCAGTAATGACATTGCTTTCAAGGACCGGTCCCAGTACACCAGTAATAACATTGCTTTCAAGGACCGGTCCCAGTACACCAGTAATGACATTGCTTTCAAGGACCGGTCCCAGTACACCAGTAATAACATTGCTTTCAAGGACCGGTCCCAGTACAACAGTAATGACATTGCTTTCAAGGACCGGTCCCAGTACACCAGTAATGACATTGCTTTCAATGACCGGTCCCAGTACACCAGTAATAACATTGCTCTCCATGACCGGTCCCAGTACACCAGTAATGACATTGCTTTCAAGGACCGGTCCCAGTACATCAGTAATGACATTGCTTTCAATGACCGGTCCCAGTACACCAGTAATAACATTGCTCTCCATGACCGGTCCCAGTACATCATTAATAACATTGCTTTCAATGACCGGTCCCAGTACACCAGTAATAACATTGCTTTCAATGACCGGTCCCAGTACACCAGTAATAACATTGCTTTCAATGACCGGTCCCAGTACACCAGTAATGACATTGCTTTCAAGGACCGGTCCCAGTACACCAGTAATGGCATTGCTTTCAAGGACCGGTCCCAGTACACCAGTAATGACATTGCTTTCCATGACCGGTCCCAGTACACCAGTAATAACATTGCTTTCAATGACATGTCCCAGTACACCAGTAATAACATTGCTTTCCATGACCGGTAGCAGTACACCAGTAATAACATTGCTTTCCATGACCGGTCCTAGTACACCAGCAATAACATTGCTTTCAATGACCGGTCCCAGTACACCAGTAATGACATTGCTTTCAATGACCGGTCCCAGTACACCAGTAATGACATTGCTTTCAATGACCGGTCCCAGTACACCAGTAATGACATTGCTTTCAAGGACCGGTCCCAGTACACCAGTAATAACATTGCTTTCAATGACCGGTCCCAGTACACCAGTAATAACATTGCTTTCAAGGACCGGTCCCAGTACACCAGTAATAACATTGCTTTCAATGACCGGTCCCAGTACACCAGTAATGACATTGCTTTCAAGGACCGGTCCCAGTACACCAGTAATAACATTGCTTTCAAGGACCGGTCCCAGTACACCAGTAATGACATTGCTTTCAAGGACCGGTCCCAGTACACCAGTAATGACATTGCTTTCAATGACCGGTCCCAGTACACCAGTAATGACATTGCTTTCAAGGACCGGTCCCAGTACACCAGTAATAACATTGCTTTCAATGACCGGTCCCAGTACACCAGTAATGACATTGCTTTCAAGGACCGGTCCCAGTACACCAGTAATGACATTGCTTTCAATGACCGGTCCCAGTACACCAGTAATGACATTGCTTTCAAGGACCGGTCCCAGTACACCAGTAATAACATTGCTTTCCATGACCGGTCCCAGTACACCAGTAATAACATTGCTCTCCATGACTGGTCCCAGTACATCAGTAATGAAATTGCTTTCAATGACGGTCCCAGTACATTAGTAATGACATTGCTTTCCATGACCGGTCCCAGTACACCAGTAATGACATTGCTTTCAATGACCGGTCCCAGTACACCAGTAATGACATTGCTTTCAATGACCGGTCCCAGTACACCAGTAATGACATTGCTTTCAATGACCGGTCCCAGTACACCAGTAATGACATTGCTTTCAAGGACCGGTCCCAGTACACTAGTAATGACATTGCTCTCAATGACCGGTCCCAGTACACCAGTAATAACATTGCTTTCAAGGACCGGTCCCAGTACACCAGTAATGACATTGCTTTCAAGGACCGGTCCCAGTACACCAGTAATAACATTGCTTTCAAGGACCGGTCCCAGTACACCAGTAATGACATTGCTTTCAAGGACCGGTCCCAGTACACCAGTAATGACATTGCTTTCAATGACCGGTCCCAGTACACCAGTAATGACATTGCTTTCAATGACCGGTCCCAGTACACCAGTAATGACATTGCTTTCAAGGACCGGTCCCAGTACACCAGTAATAACATTGCTTTCAATGACCGGTCCCAGTACACCAGTAATACATTGCTTTCAATGACCGGTCCCAGTACACCAGTAATGACATTGCTTTCAAGGACCGGTCCCAGTACACCAGTAATGACATTGCTTTCAATGACCGGTCCCAGTACACCAGTAATACATTGCTTTCAAGGACCGGTCCCAGTACACCAGTAATAACATTGCTTTCAATGACCGGTCCCAGTACACCAGTAATGACATTGCTTTCAATGACCGGTCCCAGTACACCAGTAATACATTGCTTTCAATGACCGGTCCCAGTACACCAGTAATAACATTGCTTTCAATGACCGGTCCCAGTACACCAGTAATACATTGCTTTCAATGACCGGTCCCAGTACACCAGTAATAACATTGCTTTCCATGACCGGTCCCAGTACACCAGTAATAACATTGCTCTCCATGACTGGTCCCAGTACATCAGTAATGAAATTGCTTTCAATGACGGTCCCAGTACACTAGTAATGACATTGCTTTCCATGACCGGTCCCAGTACACCAGTAATGACATTGCTTTCAATGACCGGTCCCAGTACACCAGTAATGACATTGCTTTCAATGACCGGTCCCAGTACACCAGTAATGACATTGCTTTCAATGACCGGTCCCAGTACACCAGTAATGACATTGCTTTCAAGGACCGGTCCCAGTACACCAGTAATGACATTGCTTTCAATGACCGGTCCCAGTACACCAGTAATAACATTGCTTTCAAGGACCGGTCCCAGTACACCAGTAATGACATTGCTTTCAAGGACCGGTCCCAGTACACCAGTAATGACATTGCTTTCAAGGACCGGTCCCAGTACACCAGTAATGACATTGCTTTCAAGGACCGGTCCCAGTACACCAGTAATGACATTGCTTTCAATGACCGGTCCCAGTACACCAGTAATGACATTGCTTTCAAGGACCGGTCCCAGTACACCAGTAATAACATTGCTTTCAATGACCGGTCCCAGTACACCAGTAATAACATTGCTTTCAAGGACCGGTCCCAGTACACCAGTAATAACATTGCTTTCAATGACCGGTCCCAGTACACCAGTAATGACATTGCTTTCAAGGACCGGTCCCAGTACACCAGTAATAACATTGCTTTCAATGACCGGTCCCAGTACACCAGTAATAACATTGCTTTCAATGACCGGTCCCAGTACACCAGTAATAACATTGCTTTCAATGACCGGTCCCAGTACACCAGTAATGACATTGCTTTCAATGACCGGTCCCAGTACACCAGTAATGACATTGCTTTCAATGACCGGTCCCAGTACACCAGTAATGACATTGCTTTCAATGACCGGTCCCAGTACACCAGTAATGACATTGCTTTCAATGACCGGTCCCAGTACACCAGTAATGACATTGCTTTCAAGGACCGGTCCCAGTACACTAGTAATGACATTGCTCTCAATGACCGGTCCCAGTACACCAGTAATAACATTGCTTTCAAGGACCGGTCCCAGTACACCAGTAATGACATTGCTTTCAAGGACCGGTCCCAGTACACCAGTAATAACATTGCTTTCAAGGACCGGTCCCAGTACACCAGTAATGACATTGCTTTCAATGACCGGTCCCAGTACACCAGTAATGACATTGCTTTCAATGACCGGTCCCAGTACACCAGTAATGACATTGCTTTCAAGGACCGGTCCCAGTACACCAGTAATAACATTGCTTTCAATGACCGGTCCCAGTACACCAGTAATAACATTGCTTTCAAGGACCGGTCCCAGTACACCAGTAATGACATTGCTTTCAAGGACCGGTCCCAGTACACCAGTAATAACATTGCTTTCAAGGACCGGTCCCAGTACACCAGTAATGACATTGCTTTCAATGACCGGTCCCAGTACACCAGTAATGACATTGCTTTCAATGACCGGTCCCAGTACACCAGTAATGACATTGCTTTCAAGGACCGGTCCCAGTACACCAGTAATGACATTGCTTTCAATGACCGGTCCCAGTACACCAGTAAT
>CM026391.1:70748491-70767430 GCA_014843695.1 Archivesica marissinica
TCCGCTACATATGATACGGTACCCGTCCGCTACATATGATACGGTACCCGTCCGCTACATATGATACTGTATCCGTCCGCTACATATGTTACTGTACCCGTCCGCTACATATGATACGGTACCCGTCCGCTACATATGATACTCTACCCGTCCGCTACATATGATACTCTACCCGTCCGCTACATATGATACTCTACCCGTCCGCTACATATGATACTGTATTAGTCCGCTACATAAGATACTCTACCCGTCCGCTATATATGATACGGTACCCGTCCGCTACATATGATACTGTATCCGTCCGCTACATATTATACTGTACCCGTCCGCTACATATGATACGGTACCCGTCCGCTACATAGGATACTGTATCTGTCCCCTATATATGATACTGTACCCATCCACTACATATGATACTGTACCCATGCGCTACATAAGACACGGTACCCGTCCGCTACATATGATACTGTACCCGTCCGCTACATATGATACGGTACCCATCCACTACATATGATACTCTACCCGTCCGCTATATATGATACGGTACCCGTCCGCTACATATGATACTGTATCCGTCCGCTACATATGATACTGTACCCGTCCGCTACATATGATACGGTACCCGTCCGCTACATACGATACTGTATCCGTCCCCTACATATGATACTGTACCCGTCCGCTACATATGATACTGTACCCGTCCACTACATATGATACTGTACTCATGCGCTACATAAGACACTGTATTCGTCCGCTACATATGATACGGTACCCATCCACTGCATATGATACTGTACCCGTCCGCTACATATGATACTGTATCCGTCCGCTACATATGATACGGTACCCGTCCGCTACATATGATACTCTATCCGTCCCCTATATATGATACTGTACCCATCCACTACATATGATACGGTACCCGTCCGCTACATATGATACTGTATCCGTCCCCTATATATGATACTGTACCCGTCCGCTACATACGATACTGTATCCGTCCCCTATATATGATACTGTACCCATGCGCTACATAAGACACGGTACCCGTCCGCTACATATGATACTGTACCCGTCCGCTACATATGATACGGTACCCATCCACTGCATATGATACTGTACCCGTCCGCTACATATGATACTGTATCCGTCCGCTACATATGATACTGTACCCGTCCACTACATATGATACGGTACCCGTCCGCTACATATGATACGGTACCCGTCCGCTACATATGATACGGTACCCGTCCGCTACATATGATACTGTATCCGTCCGCTACATATGTTACTGTACCCGTCCGCTACATATGATACGGTACCCGTCCGCTACATATGATACTCTACCCGTCCGCTACATATGATACTCTACCCGTCCGCTACATATGATACTCTACCCGTCCGCTACATATGATACTGTATTAGTCCGCTACATACGATACTGTATCCGTCCGCTACATAAGATACTCTACCCGTCCGCTACATATGATACTGTACCCGTCCGCTACATATGACACGGTACCCGTCCGCTACATATGATACGGTACCCGTCCGCTACATATGATACTCTACCCGTCCGCTACATATGATACTCTACCCGTCCGCTACATATGATACTCTAGCCGTCCGCTACATATGATACTCTACCCGTCCGCTACATATGATACTGTATTAGTCCGCTACATACGATACTGTATCCGTCCGCTACATAAGATACTCACTCGTCCGCTATATATGATACGATACCCGTCCGCTACGTATGATACCGTATTAGTCCGCTACATACGATACTGTATCCATCCGCTACATAAGATACTCTACCCGTCCGCTATATATGATACGGTACCCGTCCGCTACATATGATACTGTATCCGTCCGCTACATATGGTACTGTACCCGTCCGCTACATATGATACGGTACCCGTCCACTACATAAGATACTGTACCCGTCCGCTACATATGGTACTGTACCCGTCCGCTACATATGATACTGTACCCGTCCGCTACATATGATACTGTATCCGTCCGCTACATATGGTACTGTATCCGTCCCCTATATATGATACGGTACCCGTCCACTACATATGATACTGTACCCGTCCGCTACATATGATACGGTACCCATCCGCTACATATGATACGGTACCCGTCCGCTACATACGATACTGTATCCGTCCGCTACATATGGTACTGTATCCGTCCCCTATATATGATACGGTACCCGTCCACTACATATGATACTGTACCCGTCCGCTACATATGATACGGTACCCATCCGCTACATATGATACGGTACCCGTCCGCTACATACGATACTGTATCCGTCCGCTACATATGGTACTGTATCCGTCCCCTATATATGATACGGTACCCGTCCACTACATATGATACTGTACCCGTCCGCTACATATGATACGGTACCCATCCGCTACATATGATACGGTACCCGTCCGCTACATACGATACTGTATCCGTCCACTGCTATGATACTGTACCCGTCCGCTACATATGATACTTATCCGTCCGCTACATATGATACTGGTATCCGTCCCTCATATGATACTGTAACCCGTCCGCTACATATGATACGGTACCCGTCCCGATACATATGATACGGTACCGTCCGCTACATATGATACTGTACCCGTCCGCTACATATGATACTGTACCCGTCCGCTACATATGATACTGTACCCGTCCGCTACATATGATACTGTACCCGTCCGTACATATGATACTGTACCCGTCCGCTACATATGATACTGTACCCGTCCGCTACATATGATACTGTACCGTCCGCTACATATGATACTGTATCGTCCGCTACATATATACTGTACCCGTCCGCTACATATGATACTGTACCCGTCCGCTACATATGATACGGTACCCGTCCCGCTACATAGATACTACCCGTCCGCTACATATGATACTCTACCCGTCCGCTACATATGATACTCTACCCTCCGCTACATATGATACTGTACCCGTCCGCTACATATGATACTGTATCCGTCCGCTACATAAGATACTCTACCCGTCCGCTACATATGATACTCTACCCGTCCGCTACATATGATACTGTACCCGTCCGCTACATATACTGTACCCGTCCGCTACATATGATACGGTACCCGTCCGCTACATATGATACTCTACCCGTCCGCTACATATGATACTGTACCCGTCCGCTACATATGATACTTACCCGTCCGCTACATATGATACGGTACCCGTCCGCTACATATGATACTGTACCCGCCGCTACATATGATACGGTACCCATCCGCTACATATGATACTCTACCGTCCGCTATATATGATACGGTACCCGTCCGCTACATATGATACTGTATCCGTCCGCTAATATAGATACTCTACCCGTCCGCTACATATGATACGGTACCCGTCCGCTACATACGATACTGTATCCGTCCGCTACATATGATACTGTACCCGTCGCTACATATGATACGGTACCCGTCCACTACATATGATACTGTACCCGTCCGCTACATATGGTACTGTACCCGTCCGCTACATATGATACTGTACCGTCCACTACATATGATACTGTACCCGTCCGCTACATATGGTACTGTATCCGTCCGCTACTATGATACGGTACCCGTCCGCTACATATGATACTGTACCCGTCCGCTATATATGATACTGTACCATCCGCATATGATACGGTATCCGTCCGCTACATATGATACTGTACCCGTCCGCTTATATGATACTGTACCCGTCCGCTACATATGATACTGTATCCGTCCGCTACATATGATACTGTACCCGTCCGCTACATAGATACGGTACCCGTCCGCTACATATGATACTGTATACCGTCCGCTATATATGATACTGTACCCATCCACTACATATGATACTGTACCCGCGCTACATAAGATACGGTATCCGTCCGCTACATATGATACTGTACCCGTCCCCTACATATGATACGGTACCCATCCGCTACATATGATACGGTACCCGTCCGCTACATATGATACGGTACCCGTCCGCTACATATGATACTGTATCCGTCCGCTACATATGATACTGTACCCGTCCGCTACATATGATACGGTACCGTCCGCTACATATGATACTGTACCCCATCCACTAATATGATACGGTACCCGTCCGCTACATATGATACTGTATCCGTCCCCATATATGATACTGTACCCGTCCGCTACATACGATACGATCCGTCCCCTATATATGATACTGTACCCGGTTGGGTGTCCGCTACATATGATACTGTACCCGTCCGCTACATATGATACTGTATCCGTGCGCTACATAAGATACTGTACCGTCCGCTACATATGATACTGTACCCGTCCGCTACATATGATACGGTGTTTGTTGTTGTGTTTGTTGTGTTTTGTGTGTTTGTTTGTGTTTGTTTACCCGTCCGCTACATATGATACTCTACCGTCCGCTATATATGATACTGTACCGTCCGCTACATATGATACTGTATTCGTCCGCTACATATGATACTGTATGTGTTGTTGTGTGTTTTGTTTGTTTGTTGTGTTGTGTTTGTGGTCCCGTCCGCTACATATGATACGGTACCCGTCCGCTACATATGATACTGTATCCGTCCGCTGTGCTACATATGATACTGTATCCGTCCGCTACATATGATACTGTACCCGTCCGCTACATATGATACTGTACGGTCTTTGTTGTGTGTTTGTGTGATTGGCGCTACATAAGACACTGTATCGTCCGCTACATATGATACGGTACCCGTCCGCTGCATATGATACTGTACCCGTCCGCTACATATGATACTGTATCCGTCCGCTACATATGATACGTGTACTTGTCCGTCCGCTACATATGATACTCTTCCGTCCCTCTATATATGATACTGTACCCGTTTGGTGGTGTGTTTGTTGTATCCACTATGTTGTGTCATATGATACGGTACCCGTCCGCTACATATGATACTGTATCCGTCCCCTGGTTTTGTTTGTTGTGTGTTTTTGTTTGTGTGTATATATGTATACTGTACCCGTCCGCTACATGATACTGTACCGTCCCCTATATATGATACGTACCCGTGTTTGGTGTTTTTGTTGTATGCGCTACATAAGACACTACGTCCGCTACATATGATACTGTACCCGTCCGCTACATATGATACGGTACCCATCCACTGCATATGATACTGTACCCTTTTGTGGTGTCCGCTACATATGATACTGTATCCGTCCGCTACATATGATACTGTACCCATCCGTACCGCTACATATGATACTGTACCCGTCCGCTACATATGATACGGTACCCTTGTTGTGTTGGTCCGCTACATATGATACGGTACCCGTGTCCGCTACATATGATACGGTACCCGTCCGCTACATATGATACTGTGTATTGTTGTCCGTCCGCTACATATGTTACTGTACCCGTCCGCTACATATGATACGGTACCCGTCCGCTACATATGATACTCTACCCGTCCGCTACATATGATACTCTACCCGTCCGCTACATATGATACTCTACCCGTCCGCTACATATGATACTGTATTAGTCCGCTACATACGATACTGTATCCGTCCGCTACATAAGATACTCTACCCGTCCGCTACATATGATACTGTACCCGTCCGCTACATATGACACGGTACCCGTCCGCTACATATGATACGGTACCCGTCCGCTACATATGATACTCTACCCGTCCGCTACATATGATACTTACCGTCCGCTACATATGATACTCTAGCCGTCCGCTACATATGATACTCTACCCGTCCGCTACATATGATACTGTATTAGTCCGCTACATACGATACTGTATCCGTCCGCTACATAAGATACTCACTCGTCCGCTATATATGATACGGTATCCGTCCGCTACATATGATACGGTACCCGTCCGCTACATATGATACTGTACCCATCCGCTACATATGATACTGTACCCGTCCGCTACATATGATACGGTACCCGTCCGCTACATACGATACTGTATCCGTCCGCTACATATGGTACTGTATCCGTCCCCTATATATGATACGGTACCCGTCCACTACATATGATACTGTACCCGTCCGCTACATATGATACGGTACCCATCCGCTACATATGATACGGTACCCGTCCGCTACATACGATACTGTATCCGTCCGCTACATATGGTACTGTATCCGTCCCCTATATATGATACGGTACCCGTCCACTACATATGATACTGTACCCGTCCGCTACATATGATACGGTACCCATCCGCTACATATGATACGGTACCCGTCCGCTACATACGATACTGTATCCGTCCGCTACATATGGTACTGTATCCGTCCCCTATATATGATACGGTACCCGTCCACTACATATGATACTGTACCCGTCCGCTACATATGATACGGTACCCATCCGCTACATATGATACGGTACCCGTCCGCTACATACGATACTGTATCCGTCCCCTATATATGATACTGTACCCATGCGCTACATAAGACACGGTACCCCTCCGCTACATATGATACTGTACCCGTCCGCTACATATGATACGGTACCCATCCACTGCATATGATACTGTACCCGTCCGCTACATATGATACTCTACCCGTCCGCTACATATGATACTGTATCCGTCCGCTACATATGATACTGTACCCGTCCGCTACATGTGACACGGTACCCGTCCGCTAACCAGAATGTCAATACGATACATGTTATTATTTTGGGTATCTGAATTAATTACTGTTCTTACATAATTATAATATCATGTACGACTTTGGAACTTCTTTGATATAGTAATGTATGTGATAGTTGTCACGCTATTCAAATATGGATATACAGCGTTAACATCAACCCGAGTGTAACGGGGTTACCTGTAGAGCGGTAGCGTTTCAATGAAAATATCAGTATCGTTCATAATAAATCCACACTAATGAGGTCATATATAGTATCTACAGAATTATCCATTTCAAATAATTTTCGAAGCTAAAATGTCTGTGAAGAAGAATCAATAATTGTTAGAATTGTGCAATTACTTATTTATTTTCTCTCTCATTTGTTTCATCTATATATATCTTGTCTATGTGTTCGGGTGTTTGTAACTAAATTGGTGTAACTATTGTATTTTGTTTTTGTATTCTATCATTGTGTCCTCCGTCAACATCAGCAATCGGTTTTAATATAGTGTTCATATAAATTAATGCAGGTCTGTACTACCAAGAATGAAGTATAGCCGATCCTTTTCTTTGAAGTGTGTTTTTCGACAATATGTGACCGCGTGTCAGCTAGGCTATTAGATAGCATGTCTTCGAATGCGCTAGCTTTTAGAGTGAATTTTAGAAATGACAAGTTGATATGAACGGTGTATACATTCAATGATTTAAACTCTGTTAAGCATCTGTGATTTAATGGATACAGTGTCCGCCCCGTGAGAACCACTGGAGTAACAAACTTAATACATAACATGTTGATTATGATATGGATATACATGCTGTGGTGTGTCTCTGATAGTTCAAAACTGAAATACAGTGTACTTAGCCATATGTAGTTGTATATTTTATGTTTTGGTAGTTCACGATTCATCAACATATTTAACTCAATAACTGCGATATATTTAACGATACATTATGTGCTTCCCTTAAAGAAAAGAAATAAAATATTGTCAGACAGACAGACAGACAGACAGACAGACAGACAGACAGACAGACAGACAGACAGACAGACAGACAGACAGACAGACAGACAGACAGACAGACAGACAGACAGACAGACAGACAGACAGACAGACAGACAGACAGACATACAGACAGACAGACAGACAGACAGACAGACAGACAGACAGACAGATAGACAGACAGACTAAATCTTAGCTGTGAATTAGCAATGGTTTTACATTCATTTTGCAAAGGATGACAAGCCCTGTAGCATTTGAATAATATCTATTCTCAAGTGATTCGTCCAAAAAAACAAACGACCCGCTGAATAAAACAGCTTCATAAAAGTCTATATGAAGTGAAAGCTCGTCACAACTGCTCTCTGTATTATATGGTGGTTTTGTATGGCCTTTTCGAAGACCACCAGACATTATTCAACACAATGTCACAATAAATAGTCTCATTGTCTAACTATGTTCTGAACCAATGGTCCTTGCATAATACGCACAACTCTCCACATTTACCAACATATTTAAACTGGTTAAGCGGCGTGTACGAAGAACGCTGACGATATGTTCAATATACATTGATTTTACTATTATTATTATTCTAGATTCTGGATTGTTGTTCTCTGAAACAGGACTTGTATCGAACCAATGTCGGAGATAATTCACTGTTGTTAAAGGATGTAATCTATACGAAAAAGAACAGAACAGAATGTTTTATTATGGAAGAATTGTGCTTAGAAACACACTCTTAAAACTAGTAAGATGTGGCGTCCGTGGTCCAGTGGTAGAGCGTCGGATTTGGAAACGAACGGTCCCGGGTTCGATACTCGGTCAGGCCACGTATGTAGTGTCATTGAGCAAGGCACCTCACACACATTGCTTAGTACTGGTTAATCGCTTAGGTCGGCTAAGCCTGCCCAGGAAAACATGTCTAAGTCCCCGCTAGGGGTTTGACATTAATGGAACATACATACATAGATGTTGTCTTTGGTAAAGTAAAGTGTGTATTACGTTTATTTATCGTCGCTACCGGTTGCCCATATGAGCGACGCCTCCTGAAGAGATTAGTCATTTTAGATTTTTGGAGGATAGTGCAATGATACAGACAGGGACCCATTCCAGAGTCTCCTCTGGTTCTTTTACGTGCACGGTGTACAGCACCGACACGAGACCTCGGTTTAATGTCCCATCTGAAAGACTGTTAATTTTATTAGGGTCAGACGGGGGTCGAACCTGCGGAACGTAAAGTCACACCAACAGCTGAGGTCATATGGTGACTCTCCAGCTATGATTGGTGGATGGAGATCCAGAACCGAACCACCGACATTTATAGCTTCCTCACTTAAAATAATTCGATACCCCAGTGGGATTTGAATCTACAGCGGTGAGGGGCCAGTGAGGGGCCAGTGATTTAAAACTAGTAATGACATAACATGTATATATATATATATATATATATATATATACGTTTAATGGAATTAAATTTTTAATGAGATCGATATATAAACTATTGCAATTACAAATGTATATTATGTCTACCAACCAATGATAACTTTATAAATTTGGCTACATTATGCATGGTATTATTATTCTGTATTGGAACTCACCGCCAATGTCGCATAAAAGCGACTTTGCAAACAGCAGAGAACCAGATCAGATAGAACAGAACGTGCCACCTGCTCATGCTGGCTTCTGATTGCTCTTCAGAGAGTGGAGCTCAAACACATGCCCGAATAGCAAACAACATAGTATATTAAATTCGTAAAGAGAAGGTGTATTGCAATAGTGTGCATCAATAAATTATTTACGTACAGTTACGTATAATAATATATCATGAAATGCTAATATCTTTAAATCCATAACATAAACAACACCTCTCGTTTCTTGGAATTTGCTTCCTTATCATATCGACCAGTTTGTGTACGGAGGGAATGACCAATTATTCTAAATTTAGAATTGGCAGTACATTATCCTATAATAATATAACGTACGTGCTAATATTTGTGTCGGAAGTTTAGGTCTCTAATTATCGTCTAATTTAGACCTATTCTATAATTAAGCTAATAAACAGGTGCTTTTTATAATGACATTGTGATATGTCTCTTATAATTCTAATCAGAACGGCAATGTACTTTTAATATGATTGTTTAACTTAAAATTATATATGTGGACATTGATGAGATTTGAATAAAGATGAAAACTATGTTGGTGAATTGTGGAGAATCAAATATGAAAACATTTATAAATCTGAAGTATTAACACTGATCTTCAATTGAGTTGAAGGGGGGTTAATGTCCAACCCAGCATTTTCAATAGTAGGTGGGGTAATGTCCTATCTGCCATTTTGACACGGGGGCAAACTTGCCATCGTGGATAATATATACGGTTCATACACATTTAGCTTATATCGATTGCGAAACAAGTTCTTACAACTTATATTAATCACTCTCGAGACCTCATTCCTGATGGAATCCATCGCCACACGGATGAGAGAAGAGGCAACATGGAATTTAAATGCCTTACCTAGGGGCACAATCGTAACGGCTAGAGCGGGGCTCGAACTCCGGGCATTTCGCCCCAGAATCGAATGCTCAACCACTGCGCTATCACGACTTCCACTTAATATGGGGATGATATATGTGGGATAATACCGGTATCCAACATAAATTATTACATGTACATTATACGGAAATGAACACTACAGCCGCCACGAATCTCGTATATTCCAGTTAAGAAAGATTAGTTTGAGCTGCATGCGAGTGTTCCGGGGTGTTTATGCCATCGCTTTTAATAATACATGTAGAAAGTGATTTATTTACGAACAATAATAGCTTTGGTATTATGATTTACTAGGGAACAAATGGGGCCTAGGACCCGTCAGAAAATAGACTGTCATATTAAAAATAAGGTTATAAATATTTTAAAGATGCACTCCTGTTCAAAATCTCAGTTAAAATTTTCATAACACTTACAAATTTTTATAAAGGTTGTTATCTGGTAATTTTATTCAATATATATCATCATTACCCAAACATCTCAGCAAACAATTGAAACAAAGACAGTATAAATGTATTAACAATACTTAAATCGTTTATAGAAAAATATGGCGTGTTGTGTTTTACGTTTATTTATCGTCGCTCTTATGTGTAAGCGGTAGCGACGATAAATAAACGTAAAACACACATAACATTATTGTACGAGGGGGGACAAAACAAGACGGAATGTGAATAAGAAAGAAGAAAAACAATTTTTAAAAAAAAGGAAAGGGATATGATTAATTCGCGTAGTTTGTAAGTAATGTAAAGTGTTTGTTTATTATAGTGTCACCCCTATTTAAAGGGCCAGCCATTTCTGACTTATGAGACACCTCTTTTTATGAACATCAGTACTTCCCGAATCATATGCTTGTATGCCAGGCGCCAGGCTGATAGACAATCGGTAACCGTTATTTAACTAGCTGGCGGCTCACCAACCGGACATATTGATCAGTACGAACCCCTGACGAGGTTCGAACATTCGACCTCCTGCTCCGTAGGCGGACGCCTTAACCACTAGGCCAAAGAGGCGGTACCTTACCATTATTATGACCTTTTGAGACGACAATATTTTCTCTGGATATGCATAAGTAACTGCCAGATTGGTGAACAATATGTTATCAGTTTCTTCACTGTTGTTTATAGCATTACCAAGAACATCGAGTCGGCATGTTATTGCCATGGTAACAACAATAAAATTATATTATAAAGTCGATATAGTCGCACAGTAGACAGCGGAATGTACATTTCCACAATGTATAAAACCCAATTTAATGTGCTAGTATCCCATCTGTGTGTACACATTATCTGTTCCAGATTCCTGTTCTACTGATAATTGGTGCGCCAAATAGCAAACTGTTTCAGCATAGGGATAGTGTGGTGGCTGCATGCTGTGCAATACATTGGTAGTGATAGGCGGTTAATTTAGTATTTGGTGGTCACTACTTTTCATCGCGCGATCACGACATTACGTGGTTGTCCGATTAGCGCAGTGGTTAGCGCGCTCGCTTCTCACCAATGCAACCCGGGTTCGATCCTCGGACCGGGAAGTATGTGAGATGGTACGGTGGTCGCCAGATCGGACAGGTGGGTTTTCTCCGGCTACTCCGGTTTCCTCCCACGCGAATGACTACATTTACGCTTTCATCCGAGCCAACGAGAGTGATTAATATAAGTTGTTAAAACTTGCTTCGCAATCGTTGTAAAATAAATAAAGTTTTAAAAAAGACAATACGTCAGCAAAGAAGAACTCCAAAGGCACAGATCCGGTCTTAAAGTCGTATCTATACGTTACATATTGCTTCCTGTTTCTATCGGATATACATTCTACATCCGTTATGTCGAATTCAGTCGGACAAAATACTTCGACAATACCGAAGTTTGACTTAACGAAATTATATATAAAAGTAGCCAGTTATATGTAAAATGATAGTGTCTGAAACGGGACTTTGATCCGACTTGGAGATAACCGGATAATTCGACATAACCGACTTTGACATAACGGATGTAGAATGTACATGTAAGGTGAGATATTACGGCATGGCCTCGAGATATCAGTCCGCGAGCATAATGTCCTGCTTTCATAATATTACGTTATCAAATAATATTTGTATAAATCCATGCATTTGTGATACATGTGTATAATAATAATAATAATGATATTAATACATGGTTATTATTATTAATAATAATAATATATAATAGCAATATTTAATAATAATACTCGTAGCTAAGTTTCCTCGTTAAATAAAGTCTTTAATATTATTATTATTATTATTTATTATTATTTATTATTATTATTATTATTATTATTATATGCTATCAATCAATGAACGAGTATATAATATATTATGTAGTTTAATGAGAAAACATCATTTATTTATCTATACTGTACGAAAGAAAGAGCTGCATCATTTAATTAAATACACGTATATATATGCTTCTCACGTGTGTGTGGGTGTGTGTGGGTGTGTGTGGGTGTGTGGGTGTGGGTGTGTGTGGGTGTGTGAGGGTGGGTGTGGGTGTGTGTGGGTGTGGGTGTGTGGGTGTGTGTATGGGTGTGGGTGTGTGGGTGTGGGTGTGTGTGGGTGTGTGGGGGTGGGTGTGGGTGTGTGTGGGTGTGTGTGTATGGGTGTGGGTGTGTGTGTGTGGGTGTGTGTGGGTGTGTGTGGGTGGGTGTGGGTATGTGGGTGTGTGTGTGTCTGTGGGGGTGTGTGGGTGTGAGTTGTGTTTTCTTAAATTAGTTAGTAAGAATGTGCACCAGGTGCCTAACTTGTTTAATGTTTTACCACAATAGCGACATGATGTTTCAGAAACAATGTACACATATATTCTTGAATGGGCTTCGATGCCAACGTGAGTGATTGTTTTGACTTGTCCCTTGCCACTATAGATTATAATCCACAGGGATGCTGGATGTTTTTATGTGAGGAATGTATCCAGCTGGCTCATTGACGGTCGGTGGTTCTACCTGGATGTCAGTAGGGAGCACTAAGAGTCTTCTTCCACGAAGGACAGCCGGATAACCGGAGAGCCAGCCATATGACACGATCTGCTGGTTCGACTATAACACACCAATAACAAGCACATGCATTCGGAACACTTGTTTTCAAAAATAATCGTTGACAGTTCTCTTTGCAGATTTAGCGAAGTAGAGACAATAATAGCACTATTTCTTTACGTGTCCAATATACACATCTAACAGGACAATACTCATTATCGAGATCAGCAACATTGCTGCACCAACACGTTAGAAATTATGAGAAGGACGTACACAACTCAGCTCTGAATAGAGCATAATACTTTTCACTCACGTTCCCAGGCAAGCACTTTCAAGACACAATACGGTTTGCATAACACTATATCAAACAATCGTCATATGAAACGCCTGCTCAGTTCCCGTACATGCACGAGTCGTTGGCATCTGAATCGTATTCGCTCTCATTCAAATTGTTTTTGTTTTCTATCTCCAATTCAATATAATCATAGCCAATTGTGGTTGCTCAGTTTGATTGATATGTGCATTTGGTCTTTCTGTTTCCATCATATCTTAATATATATTTCGAAATTAATATCTTTTTCTCACATTCAAAAACTATTGATTTACTCAATACATGTTTTTGATAGTAATTATGTTGCCTAATATAAACGGTATGTTTTGTAAATGATTCGTAGGAACTAGCTAACCATACAAACAGGTTGCTTTCTCCTCAATCCTCAATGTATGTACATATTAATAATACTTAATTATGTTTATTCAAAGAAATAAATATTGTTTAAACTAAATTAATTGGAAACATTTGATCTAACATCGACATAGAATCGATCAATTCAATGTATGTAAAACACGATGCATTCACAACTGCACACCTTTCGCAGTCAAATATAGGACTTTAATATTTGTCCGAGTTCATTCATTTACATACTGTTTGCTTCAAGCCGAAGTTTGCCCAGGAAATCAATGAAACACTATCTATGACATGAACTGTTTCTACTAAAGAAACGAAAAGTTATTTATTGCAGGAAAAAGATAATACAACATAACATGTTTGGTAATGGAAACAGTCATTTAGCTGGTTACTTCGGAAACACAAGAGTGCGCAATCAATCGCCTTCGCGTGCCCACACAATCAGTTTCGCGTGCCCACTCAAACTAAGTGCGTGCGATACTAAGCCAGTGAATGACGTGCACGTCACTGTATCAGGGTTGTCTTCCTTTTCATAGGAGGCCGAAAGTAACACGCCAAACCGACAATGCAAATGGCGATTAAATTCTATAAACGGATTGCAAGAAAGAGGTAACCATACAAGCAAGTGTTCTCCTCAATCCTACATGTACAGTCTACATCCGTTATGTCAACGTCGGTTACGTCGAATTCTCCGGTTATCTCGAAGTCGGATCAAAGGTTTATATAGAATTTCGTTAAGTCAAACTTCGGTTATGTCGAAGTATTTTGCTCGGTCCGACGGAGTTCAACATAACGTATGTAGACTGCATCTACATATTATTTATACTTGACTACGTTTATTCAAAGAAATAAATATTGCTTAAACTAATCGGATTGCATGGATACCCAAAACTGATTGCGCACACACGTACACCCTACAAGTAGAACATAATATGTCCACGTCTCCTCTGCGCTTCCGTAGGTTTCATTCATTTTGCAGGCATAACAAATCAACAGGGGAATGGAGAATAGTAAAGATATACATATCTGATCTAAGTTATTGATACGGTTACAGTTCATTACCCCGGACGGATCAGCGGTCCAACACGGTGTACTGAAAATCCGCAGTCCGATCGCTTTCCATGACCGGTCCCAGTACACCAGTCAGTCCGATCGCTTTCAAGGACCGGTCACAGTACACCAGTAATGACATTGCTTTCAAGGACCGGTCCCAGTACACCAGTAATAACATTGCTTTCAAGGACCGGTCCCAGTACACCAGTAATGACATTGCTTTCAAGGACCGGTCCCAGTACACCAGTAATAACATTGCTTTCAAGGTCCGGTCCCAGTACACCAGTAATGACATTGCTTTCAAAGACCGGTCCCAGTACATCAGTAATGACATTGCTTTCAAGGACCGGTCCCAGTACACCAGTAATAACATTGCTTTCAATGACCGGTCCCAGTACACCAGTAATAACATTGCTTTCAAGGACCGGTCCCAGTACACCAGTAATAACATTGCTTTCGAGGACCTGTCCCTGTACACCAGTAATGACATTGCTTTCCATGACCGGTCCCAGTACACCAGTAATAACATTGCTTTCAAGGACCGGTCCCAGTACACCAGTAATAACATTGCTTTCCATGACCGGTCCTAGTACACCAGCAATAACATTGCTTTCAATGACCGGTCCCAGTACACCAGTAATGACATTGCTTTCAATGACCGGTCCCAGTACACCAATAATGACATTGCTTTCAATGACCGGTCCCAGTACACCAGTAATAACATTGCTTTCAAGGACCGGTCCCAGTACACCAGTAATAACATTGCTTTCAATGACCGGTCCCAGTACACCAGTAATGACATTGCTTTCAAGGACCGGTCCCAGTACACCAGTAATAACATTGCTTTCAAGGACCGGTCCCAGTACACCAGTAATGACATTGCTTTCAAGGACCGGTCCCAGTACACCAGTAATAACATTGCTTTCAAGGACCGGTCCCAGTACAACAGTAATGACATTGCTTTCAAGGACCGGTCCCAGTACACCAGTAATGACATTGCTTTCAAGGACCGGTCCCAGTACACCAGTAATAACATTGCTTTCAATGACCGGTCCCAGTACACCAGTAATGACATTGCTTTCAAGGACCGGTCCCAGTACACCAGTAATAACATTGCTTTCAATGACCGGTCCCAGTACACCAGTAATGACATTGCTTTCAATGACCGGTCCCAGTACACCAGTAATGACATTGCTTTCAATGACCGGTCCCAGTACACCAGTAATGACATTGCTTTCAATGACCGGTCCCAGTACACCAGTAATGACATTGCTTTCAAGGACCGGTCCCAGTACAACAGTAATGACATTGCTTTCAAGGACCGGTCCCAGTACACCAGTAATGACATTGCTTTCAATGACCGGTCCCAGTACACCAGTAATGACATTGCTTTCAATGACCGGTCCCAGTACACCAGTAATGACATTGCTTTCAATGACCGGTCCCAGTACACCAGTAATGACATTGCTTTCAATGACCGGTCCCAGTACATCAGTAATGACATTGCTTTCAAGGACCGGTCCCAGTACACCAGTAATAACATTGCTTTCAATGACCGGTCCCAGTACACCAGTAATGACATTGCTTTCAATGACCGGTCCCAGTACACCAGTAATGACATTGCTTTCAATGACCGGTCCCAGTACACCAGTAATGACATTGCTTTCAATGACCGGTCCCAGTACACCAGTAATGACATTGCTTTCAATGACCGGTCCCAGTACACCAGTAATGACATTGCTTTCAAGGACCGGTCCCAGTACACCAGTAATGACATTGCTTTCAATGACCGGTCCCAGTACACCAGTAATGACATTGCTTTCAATGACCGGTCCCAGTACACCAGTAATGACATTGCTTTCAATGACCGGTCCCAGTACACCAGTAATGACATTGCTTTCAAGGACCGGTCCCAGTACACCAGTAATGGCATTGCTTTCAAGGACCGGTCCCAGTACACCAGTAATGACATTGCTTTCCATGACCGGTCCCAGTACACCAGTAATAACATTGCTTTCAATGACATGTCCCAGTACACCAGTAATAACATTGCTTTCCATGACCGGTAGCAGTACACCAGTAATAACATTGCTTTCCATGACCGGTCCTAGTACACCAGCAATAAAATTGCTTTCAATGACCGGTCCCAGTACACCAGTAATGACATTGCTTTCAATGACCGGTCCCAGTACACCAGTAATGACATTGCTTTCAATGACCGGTCCCAGTACACCAGTAATGACATTGCTTTCAAGGACCGGTCCCAGTACATCAGTAATAACATTGCTTTCAATGACCGGTCCCAGTACACCAGTAATAACATTGCTTTCAAGGACCGGTCCCAGTACACCAGTAATAACATTGCTTTCAATGACCGGTCCCAGTACACCATTAATGACATTGCGTTCAATGACTGGTCCCAGTACACCAGTAATGACATTGCTTTCAATAACCGGTCCAAGTACACCAGTAATGACATCGCTTTCAAGGACCGGTTCCAGTACACCAGTAATGACATTGCTTTCAAGGACCGGTCCCAGTACACCAGTAATAGCATTGCTTTCAAGGACCGGTCCCAGTACACCAGTAATGACATTGCTTTCAAGGACCGGTCCCATTACACTAGTAATGACATTGCTTTCAATGACCGGTCCCAGTACATCAGTAATGACATTGCTTTCAAGGACCGGTCCCAGTACACCAGTAATAACATTGCTTTCAAGGACCGGTCCCAGTACACCAGTAATGACATTGCTTTCAAGGACCGGTCCCAGTACACCAGTAATAACATTGCTTTCAAGGACCGGTCCCAGTACACCAGTAATGACATTGCTTTCAAGGACCGGTCCCAGTACACCAGTAATGACATTGCTTTCAATGACCGGTCCCAGTACACCAGTAATAACATTGCTCTCCATGACCGGTCCCAGTACACCAGTAATGACATTGCTTTCAAGGACCGGTCCCAGTACATCAGTAATGACATTGCTTTCAATGACCGGTCCCAGTACACCAGTAATAACATTGCTCTCCATGACCGGTCCCAGTACATCATTAATAACATTGCTTTCAATGACAGGTCCCAGTACACCAGTAATAACATTGCTTTCAATGACCGGTCCCAGTACACCAGTAATAACATTGCTTTCAATGACCGGTCCCAGTACACCAGTAATGACATTGCTTTCAAGGACCGGTCCCAGTACACCAGTAATGGCATTGCTTTCAAGGACCGGTCCCAGTACACCAGTAATGACATTGCTTTCCATGACCGGCCCAGTACACCAGTAATAACATGCTTTCAATGACATGTCCCAGTACACCAGTAATACATTGCTTTCCATGACCGTAGCAGTACACCAGTAATAACATTGCTTTCCATGACCGGTCCTAGTACACCAGCAATAACATTGCTTTCAATGACCGGTCCCAGTACACCAGTAATGACATTGCTTTCAATGACCGGTCCCAGTACACCAGTAATGACATTGCTTTCAAGGACCGGTCCCAGTACACCAGTAATGACATTGCTTTCAATGACCGGTCCCAGTACACTAGTAATGACATTGCTTTCAATGACCGGTCCCAGTACACCAGTAATGACATTGCTTTCAAGGACCGGTCCCAGTACACCAGTAATGACATTGCTTTCAATGACGGTCCCAGTACACCAGTAATAACATTGCTTTCAAGGACCGGTCCCAGTACACCAGTAATGACATTGCTTTCAAGGACCGGTCCCAGTACACCAGTAATGACATTGCTTTCAATGACCGGTCCCAGTACACCAGTAATAACATTGCTTTCCATGACCGGTCCCAGTACATCATTAATAACATTGCTTTCATTGACTGGTCCCAGTACATCAGTAATGAAATTGCTTTCAATGATGGTCCCAGTACATTAGTAATGACATTGCTTTCCATGACCGGTCCCAGTACACCAGTAATGACATTGCTTTCAATGACCGGTCCCAGTACACCAGTAATGACATTGCTTTCAA
>CM026391.1:70768430-70828789 GCA_014843695.1 Archivesica marissinica
CGGTCCCAGTACACCAGTAATGACATTGCTTTCAATGACCGGTCCCAGTACACCAGTAATGACATTGCTTTCAAGGACCGGTCCCAGTACACCAGTAATGACATTGCTTTCAATGACCGGTCCCAGTACACCAGTAATAACATTGCTTTCAAGGACCGGTCCCAGTACACCAGTAATGACATTGCTTTCAAGGACCGGTCCCAGTACACCAGTAATAACATTGCTTTCAAGGACCGGTCCCAGTACACCAGTAATGACATTGCTTTCAAGGACCGGTCCCAGTACACCAGTAATGACATTGCTTTCAATGACCGGTCCCAGTACACCAGTAATGACATTGCTTTCAAGGACCGGTCCCAGTACACCAGTAATAACATTGCTTTCAATGACCGGTCCCAGTACACCAGTAATAACATTGCTTTCAATGACCGGTCCCAGTACACCAGTAATGACATTGCTTTCAAGGACCGGTCCCAGTACACCAGTAATGACATTGCTTTCAAGGACCGGTCCCAGTACACCAGTAATAACATTGCTTTCAAGGACCGGTCCCAGTACACCAGTAATGACATTGCTTTCAAGGACCGGTCCCAGTACACCAGTAATGACATTGCTTTCAAGGACCGGTCCCAGTACACCAGTAATGACATTGCTTTCAATGACCGGTCCCAGTACACCAGTAATAACATTGCTTTCAAGGACCGGTCCCAGTACACCAGTAATGACATTGCTTTCAAGGACCGGTCCCAGTACACCAGTAATGACATTGCTTTCAAGGACCGGTCCCAGTACACCAGTAATAACATTGCTTTCCATGACCGGTCCCAGTACACCAGTAATAACATTGCTTTCAAGGACCGGTCCCAGTACACCAGTAATAACATTGCTTTCAATGACCGGTCCCAGTACACCAGTAATGACATTGCTTTCAATGACCGGTCCCAGTACACCAGTAATAACATTGCTTTCAAGGACCGGTCCCAGTACACCAGTAATAACATTGCTTTCAATGACCGGTCCCAGTACACCAGTAATGACATTGCTTTCAAGGACCGGTCCCAGTACACCAGTAATAACATTGCTTTCCATGACCGGTCCCAGTACACCAGTAATAACATTGCTCTCCATGACTGGTCCCAGTACATCAGTAATGACATTGCTTTCAATGACGGTCCCAGTACACTAGTAATGACATTGCTTTCCATGACCGGTCCCAGTACACCAGTAATGACATTGCTTTCAATGACCGGTCCCAGTACACCAGTAATGACATTGCTTTCAATGACCGGTCCCAGTACACCAGTAATGACATTGCTTTCATGACGGTCCAGTACACAGTAATGAATTGCTTTCAATGACGGTCCCAGTACACCAGTAATGACATTGCTTTCAATGACCGGTCCCAGTACACCAGTAATGACATTGCTTTCAATGACCGGTCCCAGTACACTAGTAATGACATTGCTTTCAATGACCGGTCCCAGTACACCAGTAATAACATTGCTTTCAAGGACCGGTCCCAGTACACCAGTAATGACATTGCTTTCAAGGACCGGTCCCAGTACACCAGTAATAACATTGCTTTCAAGGACCGGTCCCAGTACACCAGTAATGACATTGCTTTCAAGGACCGGTCCCAGTACACCAGTAATGACATTGCTTTCAATGACCGGTCCCAGTACACCAGTAATGACATTGCTTTCAAGGACCGGTCCCAGTACACCAGTAATAACATTGCTTTCAAGGACCGGTCCCAGTACACCAGTAATGACATTGCTTTCAAGGACCGGTCCCAGTACACCAGTAATGACATTGCTTTCAATGACCGGTCCCAGTACACCAGTAATAACATTGCTTTCCATGACCGGTCCCAGTACACCAGTAATAACATTGCTTTCAATGACCGGTCCCAGTACACCAGTAATAACATTGCTTTCAATGACCGGTCCCAGTACACCAGTAATGACATTGCTTTCAAGGACCGGTCCCAGTACACCAGTAATGACATTGCTTTCAATGACCGGTCCCAGTACACCAGTAATGACATTGCTTTCAATGACCGGTCCCAGTACACCAGTAATGACATTGCTTTCAATGACCGGTCCCAGTACACCAGTAATGACATTGCTTTCAATGACCGGTCCCAGTACACCAGTAATGACATTGCTTTCAATGACCGGTCCCAGTACACCAGTAATGACATTGCTTTCAATGACCGGTCCCAGTACACCAGTAATGACATTGCTTTCAAGGACCGGTCCCAGTACACCAGTAATGACATTGCTTTCAATGACCGGTCCCAGTACACCAGTAATGACATTGCTTTCAAGGACCGGTCCCAGTACACCAGTAATGACATTGCTTTCAAGGACCGGTCCCAGTACACCAGTAATGACATTGCTTTCAATGACCGGTCCCAGTACACCAGTAATGACATTGCTTTCAAGGACCGGTCCCAGTACACCAGTAATAACATTGCTTTCAAGGACCGGTCCCAGTACACCAGTAATGACATTGCTTTCAATGACCGGTCCCAGTACACCAGTAATAACATTGCTTTCAAGGACCGGTCCCAGTACACCAGTAATAACATTGCTTTCAATGACCGGTCCCAGTACACCAGTAATGACATTGCTTTCAAGGACCGGTCCCAGTACACCAGTAATGACATTGCTTTCAAGGACCGGTCCCAGTACACCAGTAATAACATTGCTTTCCATGACCGGTCCCAGTACACCAGTAATAACATTGCTCTCCATGACTGGTCCCAGTACACCAGTAATGACATTGCTTTCAATGACGGTCCCAGTACACTAGTAATGACATTGCTTTCCATGACCGGTCCCAGTACACCAGTAATGACATTGCTTTCAATGACCGGTCCCAGTACACCAGTAATGACATTGCTTTCAATGACCGGTCCCAGTACACCAGTAATGACATTGCTTTCAATGACCGGTCCCAGTACACCAGTAATGACATTGCTTTCAAGGACCGGTCCCAGTACACCAGTAATGACATTGCTTTCAATGACCGGTCCCAGTACACCAGTAATAACATTGCTTTCAAGGACCGGTCCCAGTACACCAGTAATGACATTGCTTTCAAGGACCGGTCCCAGTACACCAGTAATAACATTGCTTTCAAGGACCGGTCCCAGTACACCAGTAATGACATTGCTTTCAATGACCGGTCCCAGTACACCAGTAATGACATTGCTTTCAAGGACCGGTCCCAGTACACCAGTAATGACATTGCTTTCAATGACCGGTCCCAGTACACCAGTAATACATTGCTTTCAATGACCGGTCCCAGTACACCAGTAATGACATTGCTTTCAAGGACCGGTCCCAGTACACCAGTAATGACATTGCTTTCAATGACCGGTCCCAGTACACCAGTAATGACATTGCTTTCAAGGACCGGTCCCAGTACACCAGTAATGACATTGCTTTCAAGGACCGGTCCCAGTACACCAGTAATAACATTGCTTTCAAGGACCGGTCCCAGTACACCAGTAATGACATTGCTTTCAAGGACCGGTCCCAGTACACCAGTAATGACATTGCTTTCAAGGACCGGTCCCAGTACACCAGTAATAACATTGCTTTCAATGACCGGTCCCAGTACACCAGTAATGACATTGCTTTCAAGGACCGGTCCCAGTACACCAGTAATAACATTGCTTTCAAGGACCGGTCCCAGTACACCAGTAATGACATTGCTTTCAATGACCGGTCCCAGTACACCAGTAATGACATTGCTTTCAAGGACCGGTCCCAGTACACCAGTAATAACATTGCTTTCAATGACCGGTCCCAGTACACCAGTAATAACATTGCTTTCAAGGACCGGTCCCAGTACACCAGTAATAACATTGCTTTCAAGGACCGGTCCCAGTACACCAGTAATGACATTGCTTTCCATGACCGGTCCCAGTACACCAGTAATAACATTGCTTTCAAGGACCGGTCCCAGTACACCAGTAATAACATTGCTTTCAATGACCGGTCCCAGTACACCAGTAATGACATTGCTTTCAAGGACCGGTCCCAGTACACCAGTAATAACATTGCTTTCCATGACCGGTCCCAGTACACCAGTAATAACATTGCTTTCAAGGACCGGTCCCAGTACACCAGTAATAACATTGCGTTCAATGACTGGTCCCAGTAAACCAGTAATGACATTGCTTTCAATAACCGGTCCAAGTACACCAGTAATAACATTGCTTTCAATGACCGGTCCCAGTACACCAGTAATAACATTGCTTTCAATGACCGGTCCCAGTACACCAGTAATAACATTGCTTTCAATGACCGGTCCCAGTACACCAGTAATGACATTGCTTTCAAGGACCGGTCCCAGTACACCAGTAATAACATTGCTTTCCATGACCGGTCCCAGTACACCAGTAATAACATTGCTCTCCATGACTGGTCCCAGTACATCAGTAATGAAATTGCTTTCAATGACGGTCCCAGTACATTAGTAATGACATTGCTTTCCATGACCGGTCCCAGTACACCAGTAATGACATTGCTTTCAATGACCGGTCCCAGTACACCAGTAATGACATTGCTTTCAATGACCGGTCCCAGTACACCAGTAATGACATTGCTTTCAAGGACCGGTCCCAGTACACCAGTAATGACATTGCTTTCAAGGACCGGTCCCAGTACACCAGTAATAACATTGCTTTCAAGGACCGGTCCCAGTACACCAGTAATGACATTGCTTTCAAGGACCGGTCCCAGTACACCAGTAATAACATTGCTTTCAAGGACCGGTCCCAGTACACCAGTAATGACATTGCTTTCAAGGACCGGTCCCAGTACACCAGTAATGACATTGCTTTCAATGACCGGTCCCAGTACACCAGTAATAACATTGCTTTCCATGACCGGTCCCAGTACACCAGTAATGACATTGCTTTCAAGGACCGGTCCCAGTACATCAGTAATGACATTGCTTTCAATGACCGGTCCCAGTACACCAGTAATAACATTGCTCTCCATGACCGGTCCCAGTACATCATTAATAACATTGCTTTCAATGACCGGTCCCAGTACACCAGTAATAACATTGCTTTCAATGACCGGTCCCAGTACACCAGTAATAACATTGCTTTCAATGACCGGTCCCAGTACACCAGTAATGACATTGCTTTCAAGGACCGGTCCCAGTACACCAGTAATGGCATTGCTTTCAAGGACCGGTCCCAGTACACCAGTAATGACATTGCTTTCCATGACCGGTCCCAGTACACCAGTAATAACATTGCTTTCAATGACATGTCCCAGTACACCAGTAATAACATTGCTTTCCATGACCGGTAGCAGTACACCAGTAATAACATTGCTTTCCATGACCGGTCCTAGTACACCAGCAATAACATTGCTTTCAATGACCGGTCCCAGTACACCAGTAATGACATTGCTTTCAATGACCGGTCCCAGTACACCAGTAATGACATTGCTTTCAAGGACCGGTCCCAGTACACCAGTAATAACATTGCTTTCCATGACCGGTCCCAGTACACCAGTAATAACATTGCTTTCAATGACCGGTCCCAGTACACCAGTAATAACATTGCTTTCAATGACCGGTCCCAGTACACCAGTAATGACATTGCTTTCAATGACCGGTCCCAGTACACCAGTAATGACATTGCTTTCAAGGACCGGTCCCAGTACACCAGTAATAACATTGCTTTCCATGACCGGTCCCAGTACACCAGTAATAACATTGCTCTCCATGACTGGTCCCAGTACATCAGTAATGAAATTGCTTTCAATGACGGTCCCAGTACATTAGTAATGACATTGCTTTCCATGACCGGTCCCAGTACACCAGTAATGACATTGCTTTCAATGACCGGTCCCAGTACACCAGTAATGACATTGCTTTCAATGACCGGTCCCAGTACACCAGTAATGACATTGCTTTCAATGACCGGTCCCAGTACACCAGTAATGACATTGCTTTCAAGGACCGGTCCCAGTACACTAGTAATGACATTGCTCTCAATGACCGGTCCCAGTACACCAGTAATAACATTGCTTTCAAGGACCGGTCCCAGTACACCAGTAATGACATTGCTTTCAAGGACCGGTCCCAGTACACTAGTAATGACATTGCTTTCAATGACCGGTCCCAGTACACCAGTAATGACATTGCTTTCAAGGACCGGTCCCAGTACACCAGTAATAACATTGCTTTCAATGACCGGTCCCAGTACACCAGTAATGACATTGCTTTCAATGACCGGTCCCAGTACACCAGTAATGACATTGCTTTCAAGGACCGGTCCCAGTACACTAGTAATGACATTGCTCTCAATGACCGGTCCCAGTACACCAGTAATAACATTGCTTTCAAGGACCGGTCCCAGTACACCAGTAATGACATTGCTTTCAAGGACCGGTCCCAGTACACTAGTAATGACATTGCTTTCAATGACCGGTCCCAGTACACCAGTAATGACATTGCTTTCAAGGACCGGTCCCAGTACACCAGTAATAACATTGCTTTCAAGGACCGGTCCCAGTACACCAGTAATGACATTGCTTTCAATGACCGGTCCCAGTACACCAGTAATAACATTGCTTTCAAGGACCGGTCCCAGTACACCAGTAATAACATTGCTTTCAATGACCGGTCCCAGTACACCAGTAATGACATTGCTTTCAAGGACCGGTCCCAGTACACCAGTAATAACATTGCTTTCAATGACCGGTCCCAGTACACCAGTAATAACATTGCTTTCAAGGACCGGTCCCAGTACAACAGTAATGACATTGCTTTCAAGGACCGGTCCCAGTACACCAGTAATGACATTGCTTTCAATGACCGGTCCCAGTACACCAGTAATAACATTGCTTTCAATGACCGGTCCCAGTACACAAGTAATGACATTGCTTTCAAGGAACGGTCCCAGTACACCAGTAATGACATTGCTTTCAAGGACCGGTCCCAGTACACCAGTAATGGCATTGCTTTCAAGGACCGGTCCCAGTACACCAGTAATGACATTGCTTTCAATGACCGGTCCCAGTACACCAGTAATAACATTGCTCTCCATGACCGGTCCCAGTACACCAGTAATGACATTGCTTTCAAGGACTTGTCCCAGTAAATCAGTAATGACATTGCTTTCAATGACCGGTCCCAGTACACCAGTAATAACATTGCTCTCCATGACTGGTCCCAGTACATCATTAATAATATTGCTTTCAATGACCGGTCCCAGTACACCAGTAATAACATTGCTTTCAATGACCGGTCCCAGTACACCAGTAATAACATTGCTTTCAATGACCGGTCCCAGTACACCAGTAATGACATTGCTTTCAAGGACCGGTCCCAGTACACCAGTAATGGCATTGCTTTCAAGGACCGGTCCCAGTACACCAGTAATGACATTGCTTTCCATGACCGGTCCCAGTACACTAGTAATGACATTGCTCTCAATGACAGGTCCCAGTACACCAGTAATAACATTGCTTTCAAGGACCGGTCCCAGTACACCAGTAATGACATTGCTTTCAAGAACCGGTCCCAGTACACCAGTAATAACATTGCTTTAAAGGACCGGTCCCAGTACACCAGTAATGACATTGCTTTCAAGGACTGGTCCCAGTACACTAGTAATGACATTGCTTTCAATGACCGGTCCCAGTACACCAGTAATAACATTGCTTTCAATGACCGGTCCTAGTACACCAGTAATGACATTTCTTTCAAAGACCGGTCCCAGTACACCAGTAATAACATTGCTTTCAATGACCGGTCCCAGTACACCAGTAATAACATTGCTTTCAAGGACCGGTCCCAGTACACCAGTAATGAAATTGCTTTCAAGGACCGGTCCCAGTACACCAGTAATGACATTGCTTTCAATGACCGGTCCCAGTACACCAGTAATGACATTGCTTTCAATGACCGGTCCCAGTACACAAGTAATGACATTGCTTTCAAGGAACGGTCCCAGTACACCAGTAATAACATTGCTTTCAATGACCGGTCCCAGTACACCAGTAATAACATTGCGTTCAATGACCGGTCCCAGTACACAAGTAATGACATTGCTTTCAAGGAACGGTCCCAGTACACCAGTAATAACATTGCTTTCAAGGACCGGTCCCAGTACACCAGTAATAACATTGCTTTCAATGACCGGTCCCAGTACACCAGTAATGACATTGCTTTCAATGACATGTCCCAGTACACCAGTAATAACATTGCTTTCTATGACCGGTACCAGTACACCAGTAATAACATTGCTTTCCATGACCGGTCCTAGTACACCAGCAATAACATTGCTTTCAATGACCGGTCCCAGTACACCAGTAATGACATTGCTTTCAATGACCGGTCCCAATACACAAGTAATAACATTGCTTTCAAGGACAGGTCCCAGTACACCAGTAATGACATTGCTTTCAATGACCGGTCCCAATACACAAGTAATAACATTGCTTTCAAGGACAGGTCCCAGTACATCAGTAATAACATTGCTTTCAATGACCGGTCCCAGTACACCAGTAATAACATTGCTTTCAATGACCGGTCCCAGTACACCAGTAATGACATCGCTTTCCAGGACCGATCCCAGTACACCAGTAATGACATTGCTTTCAAGGACCAGTCCCAGTACACCAGTAATAACATTGCTTTCCATGACGGTCCCAGTACACCAGTAATGACATTGCTTTCAATGACCGGTCTCAGTACACCAGTAATAACATTGCTTTCAATGACCGGTCTCAGTACACCAGTAATGACATCGCTTTCCAGGACCGATCCCAGTACACCAGTAATGACATTGCTTTCAATGACCGGTCTCAGTACACCAGTAATGACATTGCTTTCAATGACCGGTCTCAGTACACCAGTAATAACATTGCTTTCAAGGACCGGTCCCAGTACACCAGTAATAACATTGCTTTCCATGACCGGTACCAGTACACCAGTAATAACATTGCTTTCAATGGCCGGTCCCAGTACACCAGCAATAACATTGCTTTCAATGACCGGTCCCAGTACACCAGTAATGACATTGCTTTCAATGACCGGTCCCAGTACACCAGTAATGACATCGCTTTCAAGGACCGGTCCCAGTACATCAGTAATAACATTGCATTCAAGGACAGGTCCCAGTACACCTGTAATAACATTGCTTTCAAGGACCGGTCCCAGTACACCAGTAATAACATTGCTTTCAATGACCGGTCCCAGTACACCAGTAATGAAGTTGCTTTCAAGGACCGGTCCCAGTACACCAGTAATGACATTGCTTTCAAGGACCGGTCCCAGTACATCAGTAATGGCATTGCTTTCAATGACCGGTCCCAGTACACCAGTAATAACATTGCTTTCAAGGACCGGTCCCAGTACACCAGTAATGACTTCGCTCTCCATGACCGGTCCCAGTACACCAGTAATGACATCGCTCTCCATGACCGATCCCAGTACACCACACCAGTAATGACATTGCTTTCAAGGACCGGTCCCAGTACACCAGTAATAACATTGCTTTCAAGGACCGGTCCCAGTACACCAGTAATGACATTGCTTTCAAGGACCGGTCCCAGTACACCAGTAATAACATTGCTTTCAAGGACCGGTCCCAGTACACCAGTAATAACATTGCTTTCAATGACTGGTCCCAGTACACCAGTAATGACATTGCTTTCAAGGACCGGTCCCAGTACACCAGTAATAACATTGCTTTCAAGGACCGGTCCCAGTACACCAGTAATTACATTGCTTTCAAGGACCGGTCCCAGTACACCAGTAATAACATTGCTTTCAAGGACCGGTCCCAGTACACCAGTAATAACATTGCTTTCAATGACTGGTCCCAGTACACCAGTAATAACATTGCTTTCAAGGACCGGTCTCAGTACACCAGTAATAACATTGCTTTCAAGGACTGGTCCCAGTACACCAGTAATAACATTGCTTTCAAGGACCGGTCCCAGTACACCAGTAATAACATTGCTTTCAAATACCGGTCCCAGTACACCAGTAATAACATTGCTTTCAAAGACCGGTCCCAGTACACATGTATTGACATTGCTTTCTGATGGAACTATGTATAGAGGGACTAGCTATTGTTCGTCACTAATGACGTCTTATATGTATATATAAGTAAAATATATCTTGTAAAATACTTCAAAACAATCAACTCTCTAATATTCTTCTTATGCATCGTTGAAGTCGTGATAGCGCTATGGTTGCGTGGTGGTGCGTAGTGGCTGTGCGTTCGTTGTTCGTTCATTTGTTTGTTCGTGGTTTTACGCCTGCATCATCACCATTTCGGGCTATATCGCCGGTGGGGTTTGCGCGTTCGTTTCAGGTATGAGAGGCATGTAGTTTCACCCAGCTGTATCCATTACGATCGTGGCCTTACTCAGGGCACTTAAATTCCAGATGTCTATTTTCTCTCCCTCTTGGTGATGGAACTACAGGAATTAGGTCTCGAGAGCGATTGAATTAATATATTCGATTTAGAAATAAGAGTTGATATCAAATTGGTGTAGAGTCAATGAATTAGTTGTCCGATTAGCGCAGTGGTTAGCGCGCACGCTTCTCACCAATGCAACCCGGGTTCGATCCTCGGACCGGGAAGTATGTGAGATGGTACGGTGGTCGCCATATCGGACAGGTGGATTTTCTCTAAGTACTCCGGTTTCCTCCCACAACAGGAATGTCCACATTTATGCTTTCATCCGCGCCGACGAGCGTGATTAATATAAGTTGCTAGAACTTGCTTCGCAATCGTTGTAAAATAAATAAAGTTTAAAATACGGCACTTTAAGCATATATTAAAAAACACATGTATCTGAACTACGAACCCCATTCTAAGGATGATAGAAGGAACGCATCATGTACAGGTTATAATTATATGACTGATGGTCGTATTATCTGTATTGCATATATGACTATATTGTAATTAAGAATCTAGTTTTATCACACACCTACTGTCCATCTGTCCAGTCAGTTCCGCCCATGTGGAATTTCCTTATCATTAGCACCACGTGACAGTTGTCTTTGTCTCTCGTGTGACCAGCTCAGTCATGGTATAGTGATATTGGTGTTATTAGTATGTATGTATGTATGTTCCATTAATGTCAAACCCCTTGCGGGGACCTAGACGTGTTTTCTTTGGCAGGCTTAGCCGACCTAAGTGGTTAACCAGTACTAAGCAATGTGTGTGAGGTGCCTTGCTCAATGACACTACATACGTGGCCTGACCGAGTATCGAACCCGGGACCGTTCGATTCCAAACCCGACGCTCTACCACTGGACCACGGACGCCACCGTCTCGGAAATATTTGTTTTGCTAACGACAAAAGTAGAAATTTAATTAATATGTAAATCTGAACACATTTGAATCGAGTATACGTACGTTGTCTATTTTCAACATATACGATTTTCGCTATGTTATTCAGGCAGGTACATGTGAACTCTTGAATCGCTGGCTGGATGACGTCATTGTTTGTGAGTAGTATATGGTGGCACTATGGGGCATGCTCTCTGGCACTATGGGGCATTCTACCGTGCCACCCCACCCACCTCGGTAAAATGCCCCATAGTGCCAGAGAGCATGTCCCATAGTGCCACCATATACTACTTTTGTGTCCTATAGAAGATTTCATAGTAACACGGGCGTATTAAAATGCTCAATAAATACATAATTATACCTGCTGACTTTGCTCAGAGTGTGGTTTTCTCGCGTTCGTTTATATTTATTATTTGTCAGTAATGCCGTTCCCGGGAATTCGACGAAACAACGATTGGTTTACTTGGAAAAATGTTTCACCTCAGATTCAAGGATTAACCGAGTTGGCTAGAAACGTGTGTCCGGGCCAGTTGTAGTGCGAGAAAAAGTATCCATCATATATGCACTGGAATACTGTTAACTCATTCCAGGGAAATTGTTAGGGTGTTCCAAGGAATGTGCTAACTTGTTTCCCGGAAAATGTTATCTAGTTACAGAGACATTGTTAGCGTGTTAAAAGGAAGTTGTTAACTTGTTCCGAGGAATCTGTTAACTAGTTACAGGGAAATTGTTAGCCTGTTCCAAGAAAGTTGTTAACTTATTCCTATGAAATAAATGATGTAAAGCCAAGGGAAAGTGTTAGCATGTTCCAAGGAAGATGTTAAATGATGTAAAGCCAATATCGTGTATGACATGGTAATGCCACCATATTTCAAAATGATGCATGCATATTGCATACTCTTCGTAAAGTATAAATAGTTCTCCGAAAACATTACAGTCAGCTATGCTATTCATTTACAAGCGTCACCGCTCTGTTAATCAAATATGTCACCCCATCAAGTGGTAAACCATATCCGAGGAAAAAACAAATAGATATCGATCAGACTAAAGGCTTCAAGATATTGTAACAGGAAAATGCCAGGACATGACGTAAGACACTCTCTAAGGAGCTATTTTCTTGTAAACAAGTGATATAAAAGTCTTCAAGATTTGTATCGATCTATCCACAAACATGTAATTTATGGCCATATGGGACGTCTGTGACAATCTGGCTTGAATGGATATACCAAGAGAGACCACTTACTGGATCTATTAACGTGTATGCTGGACTGTTGTATGAGCCAGTTCAAATGGTCATACACACACACACACAATAAAAGATGATGACGGAAGAAGACATACCGCCGTTCCCTTCCCGAACATTGCGTTATATGTGACCTAGTTTGTGTTTTAATTTCAATTTTATATAATTATGTTTATTGCGATGAACATATTGTATATTGAAGACACATATAACGTATGTGTGCGTTTTACGTTTTATTTATCGTCGCTACCGGTTGCCCATATGAGCGACGCCTCCTGAAGAGATTAGTCAATTTATAGGTTTGGAGGATAATGTAATTCCAGAGTCTCCGCTTCTTCTTTTACGTACACGGTGTAAAGCACCGACACGAGACCTCGGTATAAAGTCACAAGAGGTAATTGTATTATGGTCAGACGTGGGATCGAACCTACAATCCCTGGATTACCAGTTCAGCGTGTTACCACTGGATTACAGATCCGGCTGTAACTTATCTGCTCTCTCACTCTCTCTCTATCTCTCTCTCTCTCTCTGTATTTTTATATCTAACCCTATCTCAATCTGCCCTACTTCAGAAACATATTGCCCGAACTATTTCTACGCCGGTGACAGGAAATGGCAGGTATATATCATGCTCGACTTCATACTAGTTGTAGATCATTAAACCAGCATTTGTTAGATACAATATTTCCCCAAATCACTCCTCTGTCACTGTGGTCTTCCTGAGAGTAATCATCATGTTATCTTTGAATGTCTCTACTATAATACCATCAGATTTCGTCTCCACGCAAATACTTCTAAATATTGTAACATAACACTATACTCCACGCAAATACTTCTAAATATTGTAACATAACACCATACTCCACGCAAATACTTCTATATATTGTACAATAACACTATTCTCCACGCAAATACTTCTATATATTGTACAATAACACTATACTCCACGCAAATACTTCTAAATATTGTACCATAACACTATACTCCACGCAAATACTTCTAAATATTGTAACATAACACTCTACTCCAGGCAAATACTTCTATATATTGTACAATAACACTATACTCCACGCAAATACTTCTAAATATTGTAACATAACACTATACTCCACGCAAATACTTCTAAATATTGTAACATAACACTATGCACCACGCATATACTTCTAAATAGTGTACCATAACACAATACTCCACGCATATACTTCTAAATAGTGTACTATAACACTATACTCCACGCAAATACTTCTAAATATTGTAACATAACACTATGCACCACGCATATACTTCTAAATTTTGTTTATACAAATTTATTTTAGCTCGATTGCGAAACAAGTTCTTTCAACTTATATAAATCACTCTCGAGACCTCATTCCTGATGGAATCCATCGCCACGAGGGAGAGAGAAGAGGCAACGTGGAATTTAAATGCCTTGCCTAAGGACATAATCGTAACGGCTCCAGCGGGGCTCGAACTCCAGACCTTTCGCACCTGAAGCGAACGCGCATCCACTGCGCCATCACGACTTCCACTATACTTCTAAATAGTGTACCATAACACAATACTCCACGCATATACTTCTAAATAGTGTACTATAACACTATACTCCACGCAAATACTTCTAAATATTGTACCATAACACTATACACCTCGCAAATACTTCTAAATATTGTACCATAACACTATACTCCACGCAAATACTTTTAAATATTGTAACATAACACTATGCACCACGCATATACTTCTAAATAGTGTACCATAACACAATACTCCACGCATATACTTCTAAATAGTGTACTATAACACTATACTCCACGCAAATACTTCTAAATATTGTACCATAACACTATACTCCACGCATATACTTCTAAATAGTGTACTATAACACTATACACCTCGCAAATACTTCTAAATATTGTACCATAACACAATACTCCACGCAAATACTTCTAAATATTGTACTATTACACTATACACCACGCAAATACTTCTAAATATTGTAACATAACACCATACTCCACGCAAATACTTCTATATATTGTACAATAACACTATTCTCCACGCAAATACTTCTATATATTGTACAATAACACTATACTCCACGCAAATACTTCTAAATATTGTACCATAACACTATACTCCACGCAAATACTTCTAAATATTGTAACATAACACTCTACTCCAGGCAAATACTTCTATATATTGTACAATAACACTATACTCCACGCAAATACTTCTAAATATTGTAACATAACACTATACTCCACGCAAATACTTCTAAATATTGTAACATAACACTATGCACCAGGCATATACTTCTAAATGGTGTACCATAACACAATACTCCACGCAAATACTTCTAAATAGTGTACTATAACACAATACTCCACGCAAATACTTCTAAATAGTGTACCATAGCACTATACTCCACGCAAATACTTCTAAATAGTGTACTATAACACAATACTCCACGCAAATACTTCTAAATAGTGTACCATAACACAATACTCCACGCAAATACTTCTAAATAGTGTACGACAACACAATACTCCACGCAAATACTTCTAAATAGTGTACTATAACACTATGCTCCACGCAAATACTTCTAAATATTGTAACATAACACCATACTCCACGCAAACATACACACACAGCAAATCGCAATACAAAGTATCTGTTCTCCCAAATAGATGTATAGGATATAAGCCGCAAACAATCCAATATGTAAAATATTGGACTGTGTGAGGCGTGTAGCGCCGTAGACAGTACCAATAGTTTACATATTGGATCCGTTTGAGGCTTATATCTTACTTAAAACACACACCTTATATAACAATATCCTACTAATTAAACTTGTTAATTTCGTACATTTACGTGTAGGTTTTAATATAATACTCTGGCCTTTTGAAGGGAGTCCAATATTAATAATACATCACGGTAGTGTTTTAATATGGATTGTAATTACAAGTCATGTGGTATTCATTGTTAGTTGGTGATCATTTACTTATCATAATCTTGTAGTTAAGTATCAAATATCAACATTAGATTGGTTTTCTTTTATAGAAATGACATATCATTTAGTGCAATTGTCTACTGCAATCATGCTACATTTAAAATATCAACTTAATGAGAGCGTAACATGTACAAGTTGTACTCGGAACACCATATGAATCTTATATAATAATATTATGCAATTAATGATTCAACTTTTTCACAACTAATTATTAGCAGCTGTCCGATTAGCGTAGTGGTTAGCGCGCTCGCTTCTCACCAATGCAACCCAGGTTCGATACTCGGACCGAGAAGTATGTGTGATGGTACTGTGGTCGCCAGATCGGACTAGTGGGTTTTCTCCGGCTACTCCGGTTTCCTCCCACACGAATGACCACATATACGCTTTCATGAGCGCAAACGAGAGTGATTAATATAAGTTGTTGAAACTTGCTTCGCAATCGATGTAAACTAAATCAAGTTTAAACTAAGTTAACACAATTAATGACCAGTCATCAATCATTACTCGATACTATGCACATATATATGTTTGCAGAAACATGCTATGCTAACTACGTTTAATAGTTCTAATTTGGGACAGGGGATCATACACGTCATCTCGATTTGGACAAATCTCTGGATCACTAAACCTTTTCTCAGACCACAGTATTTAAGTGAATTTCGGGTTTTTATGCACATTAATTGTAAAATACTGACATTTCATACCTCGATGAAACGCAGAAAAAGAATTTTCAATTGTTATTATTACAACTAATATATTTAAAAAAAGTTTAAAACTTTATTTATTTTACAATGATTGCGAAGCAAGTTCTAACAACTTATATTAATCACTCTCGTTGGCGCTGATGAAAGCGTATGTGTTGTCATTCGTGTGGGAGGAAACCGGAGTACCCGGAGTAAACCCACGTATCCGATCTGGCGTACCATCTCACATACTTCCCGGTCCGAGGATCAAATCCGGGTTGCATCGATGAGAAGCGAGCAATTACCAAACAAGTTGTCTATTTGATACGTCACGCCATACAAAAAAGTAGTCCGCTATGAATAGTAATGAGAATATGATATCAGAATCGCGATATTTCAAGAAGTTATAATTATAGATGCATGCTATCATGGCGTCAGAATGTAGCTGGAGTAATTCGCCAAAATGATAGTTGTATCGCTGATGGATGAGCAAACATTCCAGTTGTATTATGTTACAGAACAAAACGTGTGAGAGCAGCTCGAACGGATAAGACGTATTTTAGCACCACGCTTGTATCATGCTTTCGATTTGCGGATGCTATCGATTTGTGTCCAGTTAATTTGAGGTACCTTGGGGATGTCTGCGAAACTAATCTATCAAATATATCATGCAAGATATATTGATATATGCATCGATTCTAGGCAGCTTCTTGGTCAACGTTCATGACTGTAAGACGTTATTAAATATAGCGTAAATAATGCCTGATAAATACAATAATATTATCTAGTTATGGCATTCGTCATTGTCAGATATATAGTAGTCTAAGCAAATGTTTCTTCTTTCTATCTCTCGATTTCTCCTTTAATATTATCATTATCTCTATCGCTTAATGGTGCATTCACTATAATAAACATCATCATCATATCATCATCATATCATCATCATATCATCATCATATCATCATCATATCATCATCATATCATCATCATATCATCATCATATCATCATCATATCATTATCACATCATCATCATATCATCATCATATCATCATCATATCATCATCATATCATCATCATATCATCATCATATCATCATCATATCATCATCATATCATCATGTATATATAAGCGACAGTAGATCTACTGGGATGAGTAGTGTTGCATATTCCGTTTGGTTGCCAAGATACGTCATAGTCTCATACAACAGAACCACGTGCGTCCTAGTCTCACCCAAACATACATATCAGATCGTGTCTGGCTGTGTAATTGTCATAGTTCTGTGGTCCAATAAACTTGGTAAAAACCAATGCTGTGTAATTGTCATAGTTCTGTGGACCAATAAACTTGGTAAAAACCAATGCTGTGTAATTGTCATAGTTCTGTGGACCAATAAACTTGGTAACAATCAATGCTGTGTAATTGTCATAGTTATGTGGTCCAATAAACTTGGTAACAATCAATGCTGTGTAATTGTCATAGTTCTGTGGACCAATAAACTTGGTAACAATCAATGCTGTGTAATTGTCATAGTTATGTGGCCCAGTAAACTTGGTAACAATCAATGCTGTGTAATTGTCATAGTTATGTTGCCCAATAAACTTGGTAACAATCAATGCTGTGTAATTGTCATAGTTATGTGGTCCAGTAAACTTGGTAACAATCAATGCTGTGTAATTGTCATAGTTATGTGGCCCAATAAACTTGGTAACAATCAATGCTGTGTAATTGTCATAGTTCTGTGGTCCAATAAACTTGGTAACAATCAATGCTGTGTAATTGTCATAGTTATGTGGTCCAGTAAACTTGGTAACAATCAATGCTGTGTAATTGTCATAGTTCTGTGGACCAATAAACTTGGTAACAATCAATGCTGTGTAATTGTCATAGTTCTGTGGACCAATAAACTTGGTAACAATCAATGCTGTGTAATTGTCATAGTTATGTGGTCCAATAAACTTGGTAACAATCAATGCTGTGTTATTGTCATAGAAACGTTGTATTATTGTCAAAGTAATGTACTATGCTCGTATATGACTTTGAATTCAATAATGGAACAACACCTACAATTACTATTAAACAATATTTATTTAGGAAAGAGGTAACCATATAAGCAAGTTGTTTCTCCAGTCAATCATAAATATGTCCATGTACATGTTATGAATACTAGATTATGTACGAGCAGGGTTGGCAGGTATTTGCAGAAGTCGGTAAAAACCGTAGTAAAAACCGGCACAAACTGTCCCGGCAAAGGCAAAAATTGTCCCGGCAAAAACTGTCCCAACAAAAACTGTCCCGGCAAAAACTGAGCCAGGATAAAAGTACTCTTGCTTATGGATTGGGTGAGAGCTTCTAGGTATATTATGCTAGATACTGTGTTATATCCTAAGAGGAAATTATAGCCCTGGTATGCAAGGCCCAGATTGGATATATCAAGAATTGGTTACAATAATAGATATGGATCGCGAATATTGCATATATTTGTTTAAACAATATGTATTACTAAACCTCAGTGATCCACGTGATAATGTTATACCTTCATCTTCATGTACAGTCTATATCCATTATGTCAAATTCTATTATGTCGAATTATCCGGTTATCTCGAAGTCGGATCAAAGTCCCGTTTCAGACACTATCAGTATACGTTTATATAGCTACGTTTATATAGAATTTCGCTATGTCAAACTTCGGTTATGTCGAAGTATTTTGTTCGGTCCGACGGAATTCGACATAACGGATGTAGACTTTATTCCGATGACCTTTGCGTAAAACAGCAAATTGACAATACATAATTATGATCTGTTCTCCCATTCAAATGATAGGTTATTCTTAAAAATCACAAATCACTGGTTGCTCAAAGTAACCCTGAATTAAAATTTGGTCAACCGTCTAGAATTTAGAGACGTTCGCGGAAGAAATTTAACGTGTACATTTTACGCTCACACCGCTTTCAAAACAAAAACATCGACCAGTATTGTTATATAACATTCCACTTAAAAGAAAGAACTGGATTTACATCAGGTAAAAACGGTAACGTCGTGGTACTCGTGGTTGCATGGCACAATGGCCAAACAATGGACGATACGAAATCTAAATATTGGTCCGGAAATCAGTAATTCGGACACTATTGTAAATTCGGATAGTAATGCATCGCGGCAATCTGGACGGAGCATTATCGAATTAGGGCGCCTGCTATACAAGTCGAGCCTCTGCGCGGATTGTTGCAAAGCAGCTGTTTTATTAAATTCAATATGAGACGATATATGAACTTGACAATGGCACATGGAATTTTTTAGCTAATTACAACCTCAGCACACATCTAAATTGCCTCAGACAGATGATCTCGTTATAGAGATGATCTCATGTACAGGTTTGACTGTACTAATATTACCATGTATTATTATAAAATACATAATTATATTATCAAAATATGTGCATATTTATGATATAAATATTACCTCCCTTACATGATTCCCTACGTTTCTTGTTTCCTGCGTCAACAACGAATTGATGTTAATGAACACGCAAGAACAGAATTAGATCTTCTAGAAGGTTGTAAGAGTTATTTTTACGAGATACGTAGGTTTTCCACAATTCTAAAGAAACAGTGAGAACAACGAAGTCAATAGGCGTTTAGCATGTCCACCTTATTTAAAGCGACACTACATTAGTGAAAACGCAAATTTCTACAGAATGTATTTTCTTATTATATGGTATATTTTTCCCGCAAATATTTGCACTGTTGCTATGTTACACACATATGCATACTCACTATACATTGCTAATTAACTTCTTATGTCATTAAGACGTGCATAGCAATGCATGAATTGTAAATATGTATTGCTTAATGGAATACACATGCACTAAAAGTTTTGACATGTAGTTAACTGATGAACTGTTTATCAATTAGTAAAAGTATATAATCAATATATTCTAACACAAGGTAACCGTAAACTGTATAGCTTTCTGACTGTTTGTATACAACATTAATTCAATTCAAGTCAAGTTTATTGGCACTATCAGCAATACATTGCCTTTGGCCATTTACATAAGTATAAACTATGGCAAAGACATAAACAAATACATAAATGCATACATACATACATTAGTAGTCTTATGAGTTCCGATGCTACTACTACTATGCATAATATTCACGTATAAATGAGTTGCTACTACAAATTCTTCCGAATACATTCGAACACTAACATTGAAAATGTATAAAATTATCATAGGTTATTAGAAATAATATAAATGTGTAATTGTCAAAATGTACATATCACTCTCACTTAAAATTCAATTGTCACGTGTTCATTCATTGTATATTGTTATTACTAGTTTTGTTAAGATGATGCAGTATGTACAAGTCTAATAAAATAACCCTCTATTGTGTTCAGTTCTGTTCTGTCAAATTCCTTAATTCAAATGTTGTAAATACAACAACAACAACAACAATAGCATATTGCGTAAAACAACTATAAGACGTTTAAAGCAAATACAATAGTTACACATTGTAGTGGGTACACAAAAGTAATTACCAAGAGGTCTCTTTAAAGAATCTTGTGAAAAGATAACAGTTCGAATTACAAGGATCTGTTCTGCATAAATATGCTTACGGTGGGTTGTATGTATTAATATGATTATTTAAATATTAAAATGTATTAAATAATCATGTCCATGATCATATGATAAATCTGTATAAACTAATTTATTCTAAAACATAATGTAATGATCTCAGTATTGACTATGTTTCATAAAATGTTCAACATAGTTACTGTAGAAAAATAATATTTGTTTATTGGAATTGTTAATTCTACTAAGCTATTCGTTGTATATACGTAAATGAATGTAGTCCTGATAACTAATATAATTCCTTTTTCATTTTGGTATAAACATGGCATGCAATGTGTAGATTTTGAGTACTTATGTGACTTAAGAATACCTCAGACTAGCTTATGTATGGAAAAGATGTGATATAATAAGTCAGGCAATTGTAAGCTGAAGGTGGGATATACTGTAATATTTGGCGGAAGAATACAGTGTGTAAACACAGTGACATCATTCACAGGTAACCAGTGGTAATGTTTGCCATTGCTTTTGTAATATTTCTGCTTGTTTTCAGTTTGATTTGAATACCTGTTCATAATCGATGTGGTATCAGAAGAAATGAAAGATTGGAAATATAAATGAACATATTGTATGTTTCAATTGTTTACTTTGTATTTAATAGGCAATTGATTTGTTGTTTCACGTGTTCATTCATTGTATATGTTATTACTAGTTTTGTCAAGATGGTGCAGTATGTACAAGTCTAATAAAATAACCCTCTATTGTGTTCAGTTCAGTTCTGTCAAATTCCTTAATTCAAATGTTGTAAATAATCATGTACATGATGATATGATAAATATGTTTAAACTAAGATATTCTAAAACATAATGTAATGATCTAAGTATCTCACAAAGTAGTCTATGCCATACATATGTAGATATTAGAAATGCATGATTCTAAATTAGGTTGTGTGACATTCAAATTGGTGAACGTAACGATATTAATGTTGATCCATTCAATGTATTAGATTCAATTACTAGAAGTGCGCATGAAATGGATACGTCATAGAAATGCAGCAATCAGACATAGTGTCTTTCTGTGACATTATTATTGATAAATGCTGCTATTTTTCAAATATCAGTAGTGGAACAATATTTTCTGTTGATCCAATTAGGAAAGGCCACCAGAAACTAAAGAGAAATGTGTACCACCACTATGTTTATATAATTATATTTCGGATGAACATTAATTCGGATGTTTACTATACTTTAGACAACATATTTGATACTATACATAAACATATATATATATGTTTATGTATATGTATATCTTTATGTTGTCTAAAGAATAGTAAGCTCACACACACATATATATATATATGTTTATGTATATGTATATCTTTATGTTGTCTAAAGTATAGTAAACTCACACACACATATATATATTAGTTGTCTAAATATCCGAATTAATGTTCATCCGAAATAGTTGGATTTATTATGGCATTGTTTATCCTACATCATACTTTAGATATACAATACTACAATACAACTATCAGGTCTTCTTTCTTATGAGTCAATCTCAATTTCAACAGCCGCATTTAATTACTAGCTGTACTTGCCTCAACTTAATAATTTCTTTATCTTATCGATATTCTAATTTACAGTTCATGATTGCAACGGTTACTTACCATTCTAACACTAATTCTAAACCCAGCTAATAACATACATACGTGTAGAGTAAAATCTACCTCGGGTTATTCTGCGATATACCTACCTTGAACTATGCTGCGCGCGCACCGTGTGTTGGCTATTTCATTTATACAATGCGTGTAACGTTTTATGAATGAAAGTCACGTGATGTTTGTAAAAAAATACCGTGGGAATTCACGGAAGTGAGCTATTTTTAGAATCAGATAATCTCTTGTCCGTCTTGTTTTTCTGTTAAGTAACGTTTCAGTTACTATTCTGTACAGTATTATTTGACAAAATAAATAAAATTATTGATCAGTTACAACCGTTGTTCATTTATGCACTAGATTGATATTTTCCATAAAAAATAACGTCATCACCCCTTACGCGGGAGGAAATTTCGAAAGCCAAATGTAGCGGTGTTTGAAGAAAATACTCCTTTAAAATTATTAGAAGTAAGTCGTGTCAGAATCGAAATAATAAGCATCAACCGTGGTATATCGCAGAATAACCCTCGTTTGTCGTTCTTATGCATAGAAATATATCACTCAGGCCTTCGTGATATATTTCTACGCATAAGAACTTCAAACTCGGGTTATTCTGCGATATACCACGGTTGATACTTATTATTTCTTAATTATATCCAATTGAAATTAATAGTTTAGAAAATATTACAACAATGTCATATTGTAGCTGGACTACGAACGTTGCTGTAGGAGAATACCCATAACAGCTAATAGCTTTTCGGTTCTAATACTTTTTATCCATGTATATAAATTGTGTGTAAAATTTAAATGTGTATATGTTGTGTTGCTTGAAATAAAATGTTTAAACTAAACCGTTGATAAACTATATACCATTACTTACATGCGTGTTTTACGTTTATTTATCGTCGCTACCGGTTACCCATATGAGCGACGCCTCCTGAAGAGATTAGTCATTTTAGATGTTTGGAGGAAAGTGCAATGATACAAACAGAGACCCATTACAGAGTTTCCTCTGGTTCTATTACGTGCACGGTTTAAAGCACCGATACGAGACCTCGGTATAACGTCCCATTTGAAAGAATGTTAATTTTATTACGGTCAGACGTGGGATCGAACATGCGATCCCTGGATTACCAGTCCAGCGTGTTACCACTGGACTACAGATCCGTCTGTTTCGTACTTCCATCGGTGCACCACACTGTTATACTTATTCCCTTTCCATTATTGCATGTGTTCTAATAGCAGTTTATATATTACGATGGAAGCTGTTAATTTCATTATTGAAATTCTAGTAACTACATATACAAGGGGGAAGTACTCTGTACCACGCCTCTAGTAACTGTATATACAAGGGGGAAGTACTCTGTACCACTCCTCTAGTAACTACATATACAAGGGGGAGGAACTCTGTACCACTCCTCTAGTAACTACATATACAAGGGGGGAGTACTCTGTACCACGCCTCTAGTAACTGTATATACAAGGGGGAAGTACTCTGTACCACTCCTCTAGTAACTACATATACAAGGGGGAGGTACTCTGTACCACTCCTCTAGTAACTACATATACAAGGGGGAAGTACTCTGTACCAATCCTCTAGTAACTGCATATACAAGGGGGAAGTACTCTGTACCACTCCTCTAGTAACTGCATATACAAGGGGGAAGTACTCTGTACCACTCCTCTAGTAACTGCATATACAAGGGGGAAGTACTCTGTACCACTCCTCTAGTAACTGCATATACAAGGGGGAAGTACTCTGTACCACTCCTCTAATAACTGCATATACAAGGGGAAGTACTCTGTACCACTCCTCTAGTAACTGCATACACAAGGGGGAAGTATTCTGTACCACTCCTCTAGTAACTACATATACAAGGGGGAAGTACTCTGTACCACTCCTCTAGTAACTACATATACAAGGGGGAAGTACTCTGTACCACTCCTCTAGTAACTGTATATACAAGGGGGAAGTACTCTGTACCACTCCTCTAGTAACTACATATACAAGGGGGAAGTACTCTGTACCACTCCTCTAGTAACTACATATACAAGGGGGAAGTACTCTGTACCACTCCTCTAGTAACTGCATATACAAGGGGGAAGTACTCTGTACCACTCCTCTAGTAACTGCATATACAAGGGGGAAGTACTCTGTACCACTCCTCTAGTAACTACATATACAAGGGGGAAGTACTCTGTACCACTCCTCTAGTAACTATATATACAAGGGGGAAGTACTCTGTACCACTCCTCTAGTAACTGCATATACAAGGGGGAAGTACTCTGTACCACTCCTCTAGTAACTACATATACAAGGGGGAAGTACTCTGTACCACTCCTCTAGTAACTGCATATACAAGGGGGAAGTACTCTGTACCACTCCTCTAGTAACTGCATATACAAGGGGGAAGTACTCTGTACCACTCCTCTAGTAACTACATATACAAGGGGGAAGTACTCTGTACCACTCCTCTAGTAACTGCATATACAAGGGGGAAGTACTCTGTACCACTCCTCTAGTAACTGCATATACAAGGGGGAAGTACTCTGTACCACTCCTCTAGTAACTACATATACAAGGGGGAGGTACTCTGTACCACTCCTCTAGTAACTACATATACAAGGGGGGAGTACTCTGTACCACGCCTCTAGTAACTGTATATACAAGGGGGAAGTACTCTGTACCACTCCTCTAGTAACTACATATACAAGGGGGAGGTACTCTGTACCACTCCTCTAGTAACTACATATACAAGGGGGGAGTACTCTGTACCACGCCTCTAGTAACTGTATATACAAGGGGGAAGTACTCTGTACCACTCCTCTAGTAACTACATATACAAGGGGGAGGTACTCTGTACCACTCCTCTAGTAACTACATATACAAGGGGGGAGTACTCTGTACCACGCCTCTAGTAACTGTATATACAAGGGGGAAGTACTCTGTACCACTCCTCTAGTAACTACATATACAAGGGGGAGGTACTCTGTACCACTCCTCTAGTAACTACATATACAAGGGGGAAGTACTCTGTACCACTCCTCTAGTAACTGCATATACAAGGGGGAAGTACTCTGTACCACTCCTCTAGTAACTGCATATACAAGGGGGAAGTACTCTGTACCACTCCTCTAGTAACTGCATATACAAGGGGGAAGTACTCTGTACCACTCCTCTAGTAACTGCATATACAAGGGGGAAGTACTCTGTACCACTCCTCTAGTAACTGCATATACAAGGGGGAAGTACTCTGTACCACTCCTCTAGTAACTGCATATACAAGGGGGAAGTACTCTGTACCACTCCTCTAGTAACTACATATACAAGGGGGAAGTACTCTGTACCACTCCTCTAGTAACTGCATATACAAGGGGGAAGTACTCTGTACCACTCCTCTAGTAACTACATATACAAGGGGGAAGTACTCTGTACCACTCCTCTAGTAACTACATATACAAGGGGGAAGTACTCTGTACCACTCCTCTAGTAACTGCATATACAAGGGGGAAGTACTCTGTACCACTCCTCTAGTAACTACATATACAAGGGGGAAGTACTCTGTACCACTCCTCTAGTAACTACATATACAAGGGGGAAGTACTCTGTACCACTCCTCTAGTAACTGCATATACAAGGGGGAAGTACTCTGTACCACTCCTCTAGTAACTGCATATACAAGGGGGAAGTACTCTGTACCACTCCTCTAGTAACTACATATACAAGGGGGAAGTACTCTGTACCACTCCTCTAGTAACTACATATACAAGGGGGAAGTACTCTGTACCACTCCTCTAGTAACTGCATATACAAGGGGGAAGTACTCTGTACCACTCCTCTAGTAACTACATATACAAGGGGGAAGTACTCTGTACCACTCCTCTAGTAACTACATATACAAGGGGGAAGTACTCTGTACCACTCCTCTAGTAACTGCATATACAAGGGGGAAGTACTCTGTACCACTCCTCTAGTAACTGCATATACAAGGGGGAAGTACTCTGTACCACTCCTCTAGTAACTACATATACAAGGGGGAAGTACTCTGTACCACTCCTCTAGTAACTGCATATACAAGGGGGAAGTACTCTGTACCACTCCTCTAGTAACTACATATACAAGGGGGAAGTACTCTGTACCACTCCTCTAGTAACTGCATATACAAGGGGGAAGTACTCTGTACCACTCCTCTAGTAACTGCATATACAAGGGGGAAGTACTCTGTACCACTCCTCTAGTAACTACATATACAAGGGGGAAGTACTCTGTACCACTCCTCTAGTAACTACATATACAAGGGGGAAGTACTCTGTACCACTCCTCTAGTAACTGCATATACAAGGGGGAAGTACTCTGTACCACTCCTCTAGTAACTACATATACAAGGGGGAAGTACTCTGTACCACTCCTCTAGTAACTGCATATACAAGGGGGAAGTACTCTGTACCACTCCTCTAGTAACTGCATATACAAGGGGGAAGTACTCTGTACCACTCCTCTAGTAACTACATATACAAGGGGGAAGTACTCTGTACCACTCCTCTAGTAACTGCATATACAAGGGGGAAGTACTCTGTACCACTCCTCTAGTAACTGCATATACAAGGGGGAAGTACTCTGTACCACTCCTCTAGTAACTACATATACAAGGGGGAAGTACTCTGTACCACTCCTCTAGTAACTGCATATACAAGGGGGAAGTACTCTGTACCACTCCTCTAGTAACTACATATACAAGGGGGAAGTACTCTGTACCACTCCTCTAGTAACTACATATACAAGAGGGAAGTACTCTGTACCACTCATCTAGTAACTACATATACAAGGGGGAAGTACTCTGTACCACTCATCTAGTAACTACATATACAAGGGGGAAGTACTCTGTACCACTCCTCTAGTAACTGCATATACAAGGGGGAAGTACTCTGTACCACTCCTCTAGTAACTGCATATACAAGGGGGAAGTACTCTGTACCACTCCTCTAGTAACTACATATACAAGGGGGAAGTACTCTGTACCACTCCTCTAGTAACTGCATATACAAGGGGGAAGTACTCTGTACCACTCCTCTAGTAACCATATACAAGGGGGAAGTACTCTGTACCATCCTCTAGTAACTGCATATACAAGGGGGAAGTACTCTGTACCACTCCTCTAGTAACTACATATACAAGGGGGAAGTACTCTGTACCACGCCTCTAGTAACTGCATATACAAGGGGGAAGTACTCTGTACTACTCTTCTAGTAACTGCATATACAAGTGGGAAGTACTCTGTACCACTCCTCTAGTTACTACATATACAAGGGGGAAGTACTCTATACCACTCCTCTAGTAACTGCATATACAAGGGGGAAGTACTCTGTACCACTCCTCTAGTAACTACATATACAAGGGGGCTGTACTCTGTACCAATCCTCTAGTAACTGCATATACAAGGGGGAAGTACTCTGTACCACTCCTCTAGTAACTGCATATACAAGGGGGAAGTACTCTGTACCACTCCTCTAGTAACTGCATATACAAGGGGGAAGTACTCCGTACCACTCTTATAGTAACTGCATATACAAGGGGGAAGTACTCTGTACCACTCTTATAGTAACTGCATATACAAGGGTGAAGTACTCTGTACCACTCCTCTAGTAACTGCATATACAAGGGGGAAGTACTCTGTACCACTCCTCTAGTAACTGCATATACAAGGGGAGAGTACTCTGTACCACTCCTCTAGTAACTGCATATACAAGGGGAGAGTACTCTGTACCACTCCTCTAGTAACTGCATATACAAGGAGAGAGTACTCTGTACCACTCCCCTAGTAACTGCATATACAAGGGGAGAGTACTCTGTACCACTCCTCTAGTAACTGCATATACAAGGGGAGAGTACTCTGTACCACTCCTCTAGTAACTGCATATACAAGGGGGAAATACTCTGTACCACTCCTCTAGTAACTACATATACAAGGGGGAAGTACTCTGTACCACTCCTCTAGTAACTACATATACAAGGGGGAAGTACTCTGTACCACTCATATAGTAATTGCATATACATGGGGAAGTACTCTGTACCACGCCTCTAGTAACTGTATATACAAGGGGAAGTACTCTGTACCACGCCTCTAGTAACTGTATATACAAGGGGGAAGTACTCTGTACCACTCCTCCAGTAACTGCATATACAAGGGGGGAGTACTCTGTACCACTCCTCCAGTAACTGCATATACAAGGGGGAAGTACTCTGTACCACTCCTCCAGTAACTGCATATACAAGTGGGGAAGTATTTCTGTCAGTCTCTCTGAGGTTGAATTATGTTTGCCACAGAGAACCAAGCATTGTAAATATCAATATTCTCGTTACCATGCCCACTATTCCCAAAGGGTTCCGATGCTTTTAGTTTTAAATAACTGACACTTGGACATTAGTGTAACATGCTAGGAACAGATGGACACAGTTTGAACAATATATGACCACAAACATACCCGATTAGCCAAGATTACTAGCTGGTTTCATTTGTTTATTTAAAATTCTTTGTGTATATAAATAACACGTGGTGTACATACCATCTAAATATAAATTATGTGGGCGTAGACAACATGCAAGGCCAAAGCGAGAAATATGTGAGTATATACAGTGTATATACATATTATTGTATCATAAGCAGTACAAACTAGTGATAAACCGATTATCGCTAAGTCGACGACAATCGTTCGCCGGCATGGACATCGGCGATAATCGATTGTGAAAATGTGTAATCGATTATAATCAACGAGTCTTTATTTTTTTTTTTTTTTTTTGGAACCACGTTTAATGCCCGTTTATTTTCCTCGTCATAGGTGACCTGTGGGTCGAGGGCATCCCACAAGCACCTTACAATAATGTACATTTTTCAACGAGTAGAATAAACAAACGGCATGAATAATAGTGTATATAAATATATCAAGTCATTATCACGTTGGCCTTAAAGTGGTGAAAAAATGTTCAGTTACACTTAGAAAAAAAAAGAAAAGAGAAAAGTGGTCTGCAGCCTACATTCTGCCAAGTGATTGATGACAATTATTTTCAATATAATTTTAAATTAAAACTAGCACATTGCTTCCATATTTCGTCAAATTCAAATAATTTGTTCTGTATTGAAGCTGTCTCAAGTTCAGTATCATATAATAGTTTTAATCGACACATCAGATGTTGAACGGATGGTTTTATGTCTTTATTTTTGTCTCTTACTTTTATGTTTGTTTATACCTCAAATAAAACTACGATTTACTATTGGCTGTATTTTATTAGCATTGCACGTTTGCAACAACAATTCTAACTGTATCTAGTACTAGACTTTTCACTAGTATGTCACTAAGTGTTCTGTCCTCTATTAACTTAAAAACTAATTTTATATCAGGTGGCAGTCCAGTAACTTAAAGTCTAGTACTCAGATGTAACTGAGTAACTAATTTGTCGAAACTAGTAACTTGTAAGTAATTTATTAGTACTAAATAGATTGTTAAACTCACAAATTAGATGGAATGATTTTGATTTATAACTATATCAATTGCCCGATTAATAATCGATTATCTAATCGATTATGGATTTTGAAACCGATGCACATCATTAGTACAAACGTGCGTGATATATTCTCTACATGCATATATCTACCCATTTTCTGATTATAACTGAGATCAGTCGTTTGTGAAGGACAGACCACCCACGTTTCAGGCGACAGTATTTTAATGGCCCCGGATCCCATGTACTCAGTACGCATGCGCGTATGAATATATGTATAGGCTCGTTTTTAAATTCGATTTACTTCATGTTGATCTAGTCTAGGCTAACATTTATGTTCAGCACTAATTCCAATTCTGTATCATATAAATCGTTGGATTGAAGCCATTTTCACACCGAATTCCATTGGGGTTTAGCACTACTCTTCAAACTGATGTCTTCCAGACGTACTTATGCTATAGAACTACTCGTCTCCATATAGCGGAAGCAAAGGCAAAGAAGGTTTTTAAGGAACATAATCAGTCTGTATCGCGTTTATTCGGGGAATACAATACACTTGTGCTGCTTATTCGATGTTGGAGTCGACTGCATGTTCTGACACTTCAAAACTCTAGATAGGCTTAAAAGGGTAGATCCAGATGAGTCGGCTCGTAACGAGCCGTCTCATCAGGATCTGCACTTTTTGCCAGTAATATTACTGTTTAGACATAAGTACTATTTTGATAAATGAACTGGTCCAAATGTAATTTTCGTACTAATTTAGTGGTCTAAAAATATCATGAACCAGTCCATGTCAGTTATTTGGTGTTGAAAGGGTTAGTGGAACGGCGTGGTTACTAATGCACCGTGTGGTGTTATTGACAATGTTATAGAAAGGCGTTCAGTTTGTGTCATCAAACAACAACTTTAACCAACCAGGACGGGGAAGTATGTGAGATGGTACGATGGTCGCCAGATCGGACAGGTGGGTTTTCTCCGGGTACTCCGGTTTCCTCCCACATGAATGACCACATATACGCTTTCATCCGAGCTAACGAGAGTGATTAATATAAATTGCTAAAACCTGATTCACAATCGTTGTAAAATAAATAAAGTTTAAACTTTAACCAACCAGCAACGTCTCAGGGGTAACTGTGTTTATCGGAATGTAAGCTTGGTAGACTGAAAGAGGTTCAACATGGCTCTCGTAACGATAGTGCATATATAGTAATACGAAAAAGAAAGTGTGCACTTAATTAGAGGGAAAATGTTATACTTATATTCACACGTAAAACAATGTTCTGATCATTATCAAGTTTCAAATAAAAGTAAAACATCATGTAGCCAATACATTGTTGTACATTTTGATACCAAATTTGCCTATATTCTGCTTCTATAGATCTATATAAGTATAAAAGTATCCCTCTAACCAAGCCAGGTGCACACTTTCCTTTTCGTGTGAGTATATGAGTACTTACTTGCATTACTAACTGCAAAACTATCTGTAGATTCTAGTATCTGTATTTCCGGACGCAGTTGTATTCCTTCGCGTTGATTCTTTAGAAAGTCTATCTGTTTCTCGAATGCATATTTTATGTCAACAGAATTCCTGTCAAAGATTGCACCTGAAAACAGAAGCAACATGCTGTTAATGACGTATGTTTTACAGATAGCGCTATACGACACTGATTTTTAAAAAAGAAATATTTCGACAGATGAAAAACTTGTCTAAGATAAATGGTAAGTATTATTAAAGCAGCATTACATCGTATGAAGTAAAAGATATTTGAAAAATTCAATTTTTACGTATGGTTAGCAATGCTGCTACACATTCTAACATTATACTTTGTATGCTTATGTTCATTTGGTAAACAGTGTTTTTTTGCGATAAAACAAATAAGAAACCGAAAGTAGGACTTTCCGAGTCGATTGGTCACGCACTTGTTTACAACCGGAACGCATCGTCCGCACGTGTTTGCATTTCCCATTTGTCCCACGTTGTCTTTTTTAATTAAATTACTTGATATGTTGATTCATACCTCTGATAGTTAAGTCTTTAGGCACATTTCTACATCCCCGCGAGTGGTTCAACATTAGAGGAAGATAGATAGATAGTCTTTCATGTTCAAAATATATACGTTGTTTTCTACATCCTCTGTTATTTCACGCATGCGTGCTGTGCGTGCTTACAGTTCGTGTGTTGATAAACAAATTCGCGTATACGACAGTTTAACTTTATTGGAATTTTATCGTTTCTGAGCGACTATTTCGATTTTTGTAAACACACATACATTAGTATTTATATTTTACCCAAAACATCCTTTATTACGATATAATGCTGCTTTATTGTAAAATAGAGACATCTAGAATGTTTCGAGAATGCATATTTTATGTCAACAGAATTCCTATCAAAGAATGCACCTGAAAACAGAAGCAACATGCTTTTGCTGACGTTTGTTTTACAGATAGCGCCTACACGACACTGATTTAAAAAAAAAATTTGCACCTGAAAACAGAAGCAATATGCTGTTAATGACATATTTTACAGATAGCGACAACACGACACTGTAAAATGATGAAAAGCTTATCTAAGATATATGATAAGTAGTATTAATGTAAAATAGAGACAACTAGAATGTTTGTGGCAACTCTGCTAAGCTTTCTGATTTCACATAGTTATATCTCTCACATCGTTCTGCGAGACTTACATACGAGCAACATGTCGATTATTATAAGAGTGTGTGTTTTACGTTTATTTATCGTCGCTACCGGTTGCCCATATGAGCGACGCCTCCTGAAGAGATTAGTCATTTTAGATTATGGAGGATAGTGCATGATACAGACAGAGACCCATTCCAGAGTCTCCTCTAGTTCTATTACGTGCACGGTGTAAAGCACCGACACGAGAACTCGGTTTAACGTCCCATCTGAAAGACTGTTGATTTTATTAGGGTCAGGCGGGGATAGAACCTGCGATCCCTGGATTACCAAACTTATAGATTATTATAAGATGAGTGGACGTTCCTGTATATATAAATATTTCCAATTTCGACAATTTGACGCAATTTGATTGGTGAATACAAATTGCTTACATTTCAATAAACTCGCAGGTAGAAGAAGACGGACTGGTTTTGACCAGTTTCTAATGTGTACACACATGGAGGCGTTTTCAGTACCCATGCTTCGTGTAGCAAAATATCATTATTTCACAGTTCTTCAAATAAAAACCAAGGAGTTAAGGTGAATAAAATGAAAGTGTAAGGTTTATGATTTTCTTATTTCGTATCACCAATCAAATAAACCACCTCTATTGGCATCAACAATCATGCTAGTCGTTTTAACGCTCATAAGCAGAACATAAAATACATACATCTGTATGTCTATCTGTTCGTTCACCCGTGTGTTCGCCCGGCACATCTTGTCCCGAACTACTCGAACAGTATGAAAGCAAATGACACTTGAATCAGTGATGGAGGGCAATGAGGCAGATAACAGAGCTCAAGAACCATAACTCTATCTCTGTTGGACGTACTGATTTAGCTCCTTTTTCACTTGTTTTTCCGGGAGTATTGAAGGAAATCAAATGTTACTTGGTGATTGTGTCAGACAAATAAATCAGATGTGTGACTCTGTGTAAAGTCTTGTTTGAACTATACCATACACATGACCGAGTAGCTGAGTAACCAAGCACAGTTTAGCGAAGTATGGACAGTCAAGCGTAGCCCTGTCCAGTTCACCGTTGACTAGTCCAGTACAGCACATCTAAGTCCAGCTCATATCAGCCGTCCCTATCCCAGCCGAGTCCAGCACAGCCCAATTCAACACAGTTCATTCCAACCCTGACCAACGCAGCCCAGTGTAGCACAGCTCATTCCAGTCTTGCTCAACTCAGTAGTCAACCCATGCCCAGCCCAACACAGTCCAGTTCAACACATGTAAGCCAGCGAAGCCCAGGCAGGCGCAGTCCAGATAGGTCCAGTTCAGCGCACCAAAAGCCTAGTAGAGTCCATCCCAGTCCAGGACAGCTCAGTCCAACGCATGCAGCTCAGACCAGGCAAGCACAGTCCAACCTAGTACAGCCCAGTGAAACCTACATGTACACGTATATATGAGCATTTCATAAGACCATCTACAACGCGTTCGTGCATTTGTATTTATAAGTACCCGTCATCCCAAGTCATCCCAACCTCTCAGTTATAGGAAGTGGTGAGCTCTATGCGTCAGGGTGAAATAATAGTACCCATTTTAAAGTTGAATCTCCATGGCCTACTGGTTAAGGCGTCCGTCTACGAGGCGGGAGGTCGACGGTTCGAACCTCGTCAGGGGTTCGTTATGATATGGCCAGTTGGTGAGCCGCCAGCCCGTTAAATAATAGTTACCGATTGCCTACCCGCCTGGTGCCTGGCATGCACGCATATGTTTCGGGAAGTACTGATGTCCATACAAAGAGGTGTCTCATAAGTCAGAAATGGCTGGCCCTTTAAATAGTGGTGACACTACAATTAACAAACACTTTACTTTACTCTTTATATATATTCCACCCATAGAGTTTTCTGAGTTATATACCTGTTTGCCCCGCGCATAATGCGCATGTGAGCTTTATGTGTGTGCCACAACACATATAGCTCCACGAGGCGTTCTATGCGTTAGGATCTCTATGCAGCTTAACAATGCAGTTCTTGTATTTCGTGATAGCTTTGGAAGTTTGTCATATCGGTGATCACGCTATCTGGCGAAAATTGGACAACTTTCTGTGAGCCAATCAACTTGGACCAGAACTATTCTGCTTCCTTTGTAAAATCCTTGGAAATTAATCAGTTCAAGAAATAATCAATGGGTAATTGTCTTTGTAGATAATCAGGTTATTACGAATTACTAGTAGAACAATGTGAGATTATCTCTACTTCGCCTATACCCACTGCATCTCAACTTACCTTGTAGCAATATTTCAATACGCAAATGTGTGTGCTTTAACTTTATTAACGTCGCTACCGGTTGCCCATATGAGCTTCGCCTCCATAAGAGATTAATCATTAATTGTTTGGATGATAGTGCAATGATACCAACAGAGACTCATTCCAGAATATCGTCTGATTCTTTTACGTGCACGGTGTAAAGCACCGACACCAGACCTCGGTTTAACGTCCCATCTGAAAGACTGTCAGTGTTAGAAAAAAGTATAGGCTAATTTGATATCAAAATGTGCGAAATGGTTGGTGGGTGTATTAGTGCAATATGTGAAGGAATATTTTCTTAATGCATGATAGTAAAATCCATAATTCTAAAATGTGTAGCGAACCTGTAATGCTCAATATAAAGTTACACAGTGTTTGATGGTGTCAGTATATGTTTTACACTTATTTGAGTGTTACAATAATTCCTAAGACTTTAGAGAATTACCACTAATTTAGTATCTGAAAGGCACAACGCTGTACAGAGATATCCACAGTTCTACTTCTGAGAAAAAAATATTGTGCCAGAGCAAATGTATAATGCTACCAGCAGCCCACTTTAATTCTATACATTCTGATCAATGAGGGACATTTGCCTGTCAAGAAGCTTTTATCACATTTGGTTATAATCGACTTCATAAAAAGTACGGGCAATTTATGTAAAAACCTGATGAGCCCATGTAAAAACATAATGATGTATTTTGCGTATACATACCACCCCATTACCAATCGAGAACAAACATTTTTATTATCCTTTTCAGAATATTCCAAAGCAGCTGTGTTTGGATGGGGTCTTCTGTGACCAGGTGGTAACGGTCAAACACTTGCCCCTCGCCAATGTAGGTTCGAATCCCGTCGAATTAATTCATGTGAGGAAGTTGTCCAGCTGGCTTGGAAGATCGGAGGAATACCCGTGTGTCCGTTCGTGTCTGACATACTGCTCGATGATGGGCACCCGGGATCTCCCTCCATCAAGGATAGCTGGAGAGTCACCATACGCCCTAAGCTCGACGTTTTGACTTTAACCCCCAAAATCCAAACAAGCACATGCACACATTAGCTGGACCACCAGAGCGACACATGGTATATCTTCTGTTAGACAACGACTAAGTCACATGGTCGAATGAAAAAGCCACATTTCTCGCTTCTAAATCGTATAGACGCGACCTACTTATGTAGGTTGTCTAAGTCAGATAGATCAACTCATTGGCCCGTCTTAACGAAATATGCACCCCGCTTCGCTAAGACGGGCCAATTCGTGATTTATCCTATATACATCTTCTACAGATAACTGTTTTAATTTAAACATAAATAAGATATAGTCTACTTTCGTGCTATTGGTATATAGACCTACTGTCTCTATTGCATGGCATATTGACATGTATAAGCTGAAAATTGAGGCCACTATATGACACCCTTTTCCGATTTGATTACAATGTATTCAAATATCTGTGCACAAATGGTTTGCATTGAAAAGTGGAACATTTTATAAATCATTGCTGGAAACAGGAGTTAATCATAATATAAAACCGTTATTTCATGTTACTCCTCCGTGGCATTGCCATCATTTGTTATACTGATAAAATGATTTTCCTGAGCGGTAATTCCGTCTTTCAAATCAATAATACATATCAATTTATTTCATGAGATTGAATTAACATTTTCAAACCATCATGCATTTCATGTAGAGGCCGTGCTTGCTCAGCTGAGTGTGTGTGGGGGCGTGCGTGCGCGTGTGCTGCGTGCGTGTTGGGGCTGGAACAATGCGAGGTCGGACTATCATAGCACTGTAGCTTGAACAATATATCGAACACTTCTTGAGATTACTGCCTTCCACTGGCTTATAAACTAACTCATTAATTATGCTTGTCCTGTGCTATATTCTGAACTGATGAGATCATCAATCTCAAAATATAATACTAGTAAATACTTTATTTAATGAAGACACGCATTTGACATCGTCAATCTTCCATAAGGTACTCAAAACAAAACGAGCATATTTATATTCATAAAATTAAAAATAGTATACCCTATAATAGGACATTACATTCTATTGAAATATTCATGTTCAATGACGTAGTGTCGTTTTAAATGTTTGTTGAATTTTAGTTTAGCATGTGCATACACACACAGAGTTATATTCATCTCCTATGCCATTGGCATTGCAGTAATTGCAATATGGTTAATGTCTAGATATTATATTGCTCGCATAGCGCCCGGTTGTAGACATAGACATCGTTTATTAAATTCCAGTAGGCTTTCAAGCCCATGAGGACATACATACATACATATTATATACAGTTAGCGAACAGTGCATACATAATGCATACATTATATACAAATCAATGTGAGCTCCCACACTCATAGCAATGTATATTTATTTGTAATATTTATCTGATATGTGTCTTATATTTAAAGCTAAACAGTTCTTTATTTCTAAGAAGGTCAAAAGAAGCAACAAAACACAAAACCAAACATTGTATTGTTAAAGCATAACCAGATTAGCGTACTCTGTATAATCATCTGTATATATATAACACCTCAAGAGTCCAGTGGTAAAACGCTGGATTGGTAAGCCAGAGATCGTAGGTTCGATCCACCGTCTGACCCTAATACAATTAACAGTTTTTTAGATGGGACTTTACACCGTGGTCTCGTGTCGGTGTTTTACACCGTGTACGGTGCTTTACACGGTGCACGTAAACGAACCAGAGGAGACTCTGGAATGGATATCTCTCTGTATCATTGCACTATCCTCCAAATATCTAAAATGAATAATCTCTTCAGGAAGGAGGCGTCCCTCATATGGGCAACCGGTAGCGACGATAAATAAATGTAAAACACACGCATAACACCTCAAATAGCTTGATTAGACGTCCGAGTAAATCTGCTACTCAAATTGAAATCTAAATCAATTATAACTCTCATGAATTGGTGATGTTTCGAGAGAACCACACAATTATTGTATGAATGAGTTATTACCCTAACCAATTATGCGTTGTGCGTTGTCTGAAAACACTGATGACTAATGGAAGATTCAATTAATAATATTGAAGTGCACTATATTGACATGTGCAGCAAAATAATGCAAACTCTAAAGTCTAATGGATTAAAACCATGAACAACATCATAGTTGTACAGCAACTTCTCAATATATGTTTACAGTCGGGAAGTGCTTGGTGGCAAACGGTTTGTAAAAGTTTAATCTCTATTTATTTTACAATGATTATATTAATCACTTTCGTTGGCGTGGATGAAAGTGTATAAATTATATGGTCATTCGTGTGGGAGGAAACCGGAGTACCCGGAGAAAACACACATGTCCGAACTGGCGACCACCGTACCATCGCACATACTTCCCGGTCCGATGATCGAACCCGGGTTGCATTGGTAAGAATCGAGTGTGCTAACCATTGCGCTAATTATAAACGGCAATAAAGCGTTTGTAGAAAGATTCTGTCAGTGTTAATAAGTTTACACCGATATTTGATAATTCGAATAACGCATAACATAAAGTGGATGGCTCCTTAATTACCCATTTAATACCGTGTCTGTACTACATTGGATAGTAAGTAATGTTTTACAAACGTCTAGATGAATCTATTCTAGTCCGACCGGAACAAAAACATACCTCGGACCCATAGCTTACATATACACATAATGACATGATAGTGTACCTTGCCAATATGTAGGTAGAAGCACTGTTTCAATTTTGAACATTTTTACAGAGTATTTCCACTTTGACCATAAGCTGGGTCAATGAGTACGTGAGAAGTATGAAAGCATATAGTATGTAAGAATATAAACTTTTCTTCAACGGATATTTACTTATTTCCTAAAGCATGTTTAGAAATTTAACACATTTTAAGAAAATATATACTGTGTTACACATTTGAGCTAAAACGAACCTTCAATTAACTGCATACACTTCAATTTAAGTCAAATCAAGTGCTTGGTGCAAAACTAGTGTAACCACATGGATACAGTGAAGGGGTTGCGGTAGTTTTGCACTAATCCCTTGAATTATACTTTTAGGATGTTTTGAGATTATCCTCCAATAAAATCAACATTATTAATATATTAAACATTTAAAAGCTCCAATTAGTAAGCACACTTATAATAATACCTTATATGTATATATAAATGAGTAATGTTTGAATAAACATAGTAAAGTATAAATATTATGTATATACATGTATGATTGAGGAGAAAGCAAAATAGTTGTATTGTTAGCTCTTTCCTACTGTTTCGTTTTGATGTCAAAATATCAAACAAATAGTATCTACATACATGTAGGATTTAGGAGAAAGCAAATTGCTTGTATGGTCACCTCTTTACTACAGTTTCTCTTTGATGTCAAAACATGACACAAATGGTATGTACATACATGTAGGATTTAGGAGAAAGCAAATTGCTTGTATGGTCACCTCTTTACTACAGTTTCTCTTTGATGTCAAAACATGACACAAATGGTATGTACATACATTTAGGATTTAGGAGAAAGCAAATTGCTTGTATGGTCACCTCTTTACTACAGTTTCTCTTTGATGTCAAAACATGACGCAAATGGTATGTACATACATGTAGGATTGTGGAGAAAGCAAATTGCTTGTATGGTCACCTCTTTCCTGCAGTTTCTTTTTGATGTCAAAACATCAAACAACCGGGTTTCATTTTAAATTTGATTCAATTTAAACATACTGTGCTTAGTGGTTTCTTTGCTTTACCAAGCTCATCATGAATGACACTCCACCAACAGCCACATACTGGAACCTATTTTTAAATGGGTGGACTAGGAGACAATTGAGAACAATATGCCTCGCAACTTAACTCACAATTGCCGGTGTGAACTGGATTCTTGCTTCAGACATTTCGATCTAAAGTCAAGCGATATATTATCTCTGCCACTAGCTGTGTGTCTCATCATATCAATTTAAAAGTTAAGGCTATTCCTTGCCATGATAGAAGTGTCTCGATTAGTGCCCGAAATTTTGCCTCAAGATCGAAAACAAAGTGGTACCCATAATGGCACATACATGGTGTTCTAGCGCGCCATCTTTTAGAATTAACATCACTTCTAGACTAATCAATCGCTCGGCCGCTATTCGAAACAGCAAACACGGACACGATAAGAATAAGAACAGCCCCATCCCAAACAATGACGGCAAATAAGAAAATCATTAGACACAAATGGAGCAATTGGACAGTGTATAAGAATTTCAGTTCTTCGATCGATACAGTTTCCCCCCTGGAAATATCAGTGATAAATGGTCTACTCCACTACAGTTCCCCCTTCTAAATAACTGCTGACACCAGCCGCCTCTCCAGCCTTATTGAATAAGGAGAAGCTGAGTATTGACAGAACTGTACATGTCTTTATGGGAAGAAACGAAAACGTTTGTATTTACATAGCTGGGAGTTTAATGGAAGCGTGCGAATATAGACCAAGTTGGCATGATCGTAGGCTCACGTTGAGAACTATGTGACGCTTTTTCCTATTTCGTGCCGTGTGAAGAATATATGAAAATTGCATGAAGATGGGAGGGGGGTGTTGAGAACTATGTGACGCGTTTTCTTATTTCGTGCCGTGTGAAGAATATATGAAAATTGCATGAAGATGGGAGGGGGGTGTTGAGAACTATGTGACGATTTGTCTTATTTCGTGCCGTGTGAAGAATATATGAAAATTGCATGAAGATGGGAGGGGGGTGTTGAGAACTATGTGACGCGTTTTCTTATTTCGTGCCGTGTGAAGAATATATGAAAATTGCATGAAGATGGGAGGGGGGTGTTGAGAACTATGTGACGATTTGTCTTATTTCGTGCCGTGTGAAGAATATATGAAAATTGCATGAAGATGGGAGGGGGGTGTTGAGAACTATGTGACGATTTGTCTTATTTCGTGCCGTGTGAAGAATATATGAAAATTGCATAAAGATGGGAGGAGGTGTACGTCATTGAGTAGATTGAGACAGATACACTAGCTAAGTTACACGCATACAGTGTCGCTGTAATGTACGAGAGTAAATAACCCTTAGAATAAACTATGATCATATAGCTTTGATCAATGACCGCCGAATTTTGACCATATACATGCAATGACAGCTATCGTTGGTGCGGTCTATGTATAAATATAATTATATACAGTATAGTAGTGGTCATGATGATGATGATGATGATGATGATGATGATGATGATGATGATGATGATGATGATGATGATGATGATGATGATGATGATGCTGATGATGATGATGATGATGGTGATGATGATGATGATGTTGATGATGATGACAACGGTGATGATGATGATGATGATATGAGATGATGATGATGATGATGATTGATGATGATGATGATGATGATATGATGATGATGATGATGATGATGATGATGATGATGATGATGATGTGATGATGATATGATGATGATGGATGACGTGATGATGTATGATGATGATGATGATGATATGATGATGATATGATGATGATGATGATGATGATATGATGATGATGTGATGATGATGTGATGATGATGATGATGATGATGATGATGAGATGATGATGATGATGATGATGATGATGATGATGTGATATGATGATGATGATGATGATGATGATGATGATGATGATGAGATGATGATGATGATGATGATGATGATGATGATGATGATGATGATGATGATGATGATGATGATGATGATGATGATGATGATGATGATGATGATGATGATGATGATGATGATGATGATGATTGATGATGATTGATGATGATTGATGATGATGAATATTATGATGATGATGATGATGATGATGATTATTATTATGATTATGATGATGATGATGATGATGATGATGATGATGATGATGATGATGATGATAAACGTCCAGTATCGCGTGATGAATCATTGATACTTGTTGAGAGCTTGAGTATTTACATGGTCACCGCGTTTGTTTTGGACTGTTCAAAAGAATTGTCACTCATCCGAATTCTACTGACAAGAACGGGATAAGAACTAGTTGTGAACTCAGTATGTAAGCTATTTCGAACGGGCTTGGTAAACCGACATAGGGGATGCTGACGATAGCAAGTTGTACTAGCAACGTATTAACAACTGTGAGAAGTTGCGTGCATGAGGAAAGCGGGTAACCTCTAGCTGCGTCGCCTACGTCTATGCAGTTCTCTCACAGCATAGGCATGCGGACGCAATGGACGTCATATGTACTTGTAGTGTGCCTTGACTGGAACTCATAGAATCGTGGTATGGATAGACTACTGCTCGGCTGATTTCTTTAACTGTGTGCATCTGTATTAGACTCGAGTTTACCTCCGTTCATTTCTCGTACAACAATCATGTCGGCGTCATATCTGTTTTGGCGCACGACATAAAGCATATACTTTTCACTTCTAACTGTCACTTCCGCAGTATATGCATACACAGTCATGTAGTATCCTACAATTGTAATCGATGAAAACTGTTGCAATCGGTTAGTAACCGTTTTGTAATTATGCCTGGATTTCTGTTATAGCTCAGTATCTGTTTAGTATCTGGTAGCGCATTGTTATTGTCAATAGCATCCTTTGTGTTGTCACTTATGACTATCAGATTCAAAACCATTAAAAGAATGTTATTAGGTTTTATTATTTTCAACATGTTTGTTTGACGTTTATTTATTTATCGTCGCTACCGGTTTCCCATATGAGCGACGCCTCCTGAAGAGATGAGTCATTTTAGATTTGTGGACGATAGTGCAATGATACAGACAGAGACCCATTCCCGGTTCTCCTTTGGTTCTGTTACGTGCACGGTGTATAGCATCGACACGAGACATCGGCTTAAAATCACATCTGAAAGATTGTTAATTGTATTAGGGTCAGACTGGGTGATCGAACCTGCGATCCCTGGATTACCAATCCAGCGTGTTATCACTGGACTACAGATCCATCTGTATTTTTCAACATCTGACAACAGGTACCTTTAACTACTCCACATCAACAATTTCACATTCTTCCGGTGTATAGTTTTGTTTGTAAAGCACAGCAGGTGACGTAATGTTGATGCAACGTAGTTCTTCACAGGTAATGTGTTCATGTAATGTTGTGACTTTAAAGTCTTAACAATATTCATGTTGGAGTCATTGCGAATTTATTTAAGTCATTCCCGTTGAATATGTGTTAATGCGTGAGGAAGAAAACAGGGCATCCCGGATAAAACCCACATTGATTGGGCGACCACCGTGTCAACACACGTTCTTCCCAGTATCGAACCATGGTTGAATTAGTGAGAAACTGGGGTGATATCCACAGTGCTTTGCGGACGTGTGTGTTTCCTATTAAACCACATTTCCACTTTTCACTCCGTCCTAGGGAGGGTGTGTGTTTTTACGTTTATTTATCGTCGCTACCGGTTGCCCATATGAGCGACGCCTCCCGAAGAGATTAGTTATTTTAGATTTTTGGAGGAAATTGCATGATACAGACAGAGACCCATTCCAGAATCTCCTCTGGTTCTTTTAGGGAGGGATTTCATCTGGAATGAGGTATCAAGAGAGATTAAACTAGAGTTTGTTTAAACTTTATTTATTTTACAACGATTGCGAAGCATGTTCTAACAACTTATATTAATCACTCTCGTTGGCGCGGATGAAAGCGTAAATGTGGTCATTCGTGTGGGAGGAAACCGGAGTACCCGGAGAAAACCCACCTGTCCGATTTGGCGACCACCGTACCATCTCACATACTTCCCTGTCCGAGGATCGAACCCAGGTTGCATTGGTGAGAAGCGAGCGCGCTAACCACTGCGCTAATCGGACAGCCTAAAGTTGTATGAACTTGTTTTGCAATCGAGCTAAAAGAAAATACTATAAACTAATACGTATATATAACTGGATATATATAAGTAATGTTGATGAATAATAGCAATGAGCAGAATTCATTTCACCATTAAATGAGCCATATTAACTCGTACCGTTTAAATGACTACATGTTATTTAATAAATAGGCACCGTTAGATATATCTGATACATGTTCATCAGGATTATCCTCTGCCAATAAGTCGTGATAGCGCATGGGTAGCGGTTTCGCACCAGATGCGGACGGCCCGGAGTTCGAGCCCCGCTGGAACCGTTACGATTGTGTCCTAAGGCAATGCGCTTATATTCCACGTTGCCTCTTCTCTCTCCCTCGTGGAGATGGATTCGATCAGGAATGAGGTCTCGAGAGTGATTAATATAAGTTGTGATTTACTTCGCAATCGGGTTATAGTAAATATGCCAACACTATCTGCCAATAGTACACAGACACAACATATATCTGAATATAGTAAACTTAGGTGTGGAGTTGCGCCAATTTGCATTAGAACTGGAAGGTTTAGAAGAAGAAGAAGAAGAAGAAGAAGAAGAAGGCTTAAAGCATTCTTCTTCTTCTTTTTAGAAGAAGTCAGTTTTGTAGTGTTTTGGAAGAGGAACGCCATGTAATATTAGAATAAACCTTTATAATGACCTTAGAACTGTTAGTTTCGAAAAAGGCAGTATTGTATGACCACAAGTACCTTAAAATAAGCAAAACTGATCAACTTATTTTTTCTGTTTACTAGCCCATCTATATAATTAGAATGTGTGCCAAAACCTGTTTGAATATATTTCAACGATGCTACCATTACCTTTGTAAATAATGTCTTATTTATTTTATTATGCTTGTTGATTGTACGTATCTTTTTATTTATCACAAGAAACAGCTGCTAATTAGTTCATTCTCGATCTGATCGAGGTTGATAATTGATCTTTTAAAATATTTCTTAATCTGCAAATTAGTGCCACATTTCATTTTAGTGTTTGAAACTTGGTTTAAAAAGTATTTATTCCAATAAATTTACATATATATTGGATTGGAAAACAAGTTTTCAGAAAACTTATATTAATTCCTCTCCAAAATTTGAAACGTATGTATATTAATTCATATTTAGTAAGCACATTGGCAATTTTTGTTTGGTTTTATGTTATAAATACATTGATGAATTGTACTGTATTAAACAAACCAAAATAGTTACAAGCATGTGATAACCGTACTGTTATATAGTTTCTTGTAATTCGTTGATTAATGGTCAACTGTTGTTAGTTGATTAATGGTCAACTGTTGTTAGTGTGTAAGTGTAAATTGTATATATTCTTATGCAATGCACATGGGTGAGAAATTAATAAAGATTAAAAATAAAACTACATGTATCTCGTTATCTAGAGTTTAGCCATATATACCAACAAACGTATATCGTGTGGTTTACGTTTATTTATCGTCGCTACCGGTTGCCCATATGAGCGACGCATCCTGAAGAGATTAGTCATTTTAAATGTTTGGAGGATTGTGCAATGATACAGACATAGACCTATTCCAGAGTATCCTCTGGTTCTGTTACGTGCACGGTGTACAGCAACGACACGAGACCTCTGTTTAAAGTCCCATCTGAAAGATTGTTAATTTTATTAGGGTCAGACGGGGGATCGGACCTGCTACGCTGGATTACCAGTTCAACGTGTTACCACTGAAACGCATATCGAACTCTGGCCGTCACATACATTTTGCAATTTGCTTCTCACACGTGCATGGATCGCACGCCTGCCTGTTGCAATTTAAGCAATTCTACGGTTATTCACGACTTGAACACGACCGCCGCCTACGTGGTCGAGCGGTTACGGTCACTGACTTGTATACCACTGTAACAGATCATCACCAATGGTCACTGGTTCGAGCCACGATCAGACCGTCTCTCTTTATTTTACGGTTGTTTGTACTCCAAGTACCGGTTAACCACAGGAGCCTGCCCACGAAAGGTGTCACATAAACTGTCCGCTGGCGATATAGCCCAAAATGGTGCTGATGAAGCCGAAAACCCAAACAAACAAAAACTTGAACACACCCATACAATAGCCATGCTGTAAAACGAAGAGCGTACTGGGAACAATTATGCCCCTTTTCTATAAATAAATAAGTAAGGTGTTTATTTATTATAGTGTCACCACTATTGATAAGGGGCCAGCCAATACTCAGTTATGAGACACTTATATTTTTAATGAACATCAGTACTTCCTGAATCTTATCCTTGCCATGCGCCATGCTGAGAGGCATTATTTAAATAGCTGGCTGCTCACCAACCGGTCATATCAGAATAATACACCTGGCGAGGTTCGAACCTTCGAGATTCCGCTCCGTATGCAGCCACCTTATCCACGAGGCCAGCGAGGCGGTACTGATAAAGCAATCCTATTGTTTACTAGCCCAACTGTAGCCGTTACGATTGTGTCCTTTGGCAAGACACTTAAATTCCACATTGCCTCTTCTCTCTCCATCGTGGCGATGGGTTCCACCAGAAATGAGGTGTCGAGAGTGATTAATATAAGTTGCAACAACATCTTTCGCAATCGAGCTACAATAAATGTGTATAAACTGTTTACTAGCTACATACACTAAGGATGAGCATAGTGCACAGAAAATTACAACTCACAAGTTTCATCGTGTAAATAACTTCAGCACAAATTAATCAAGGGTCAATTTGCGAATTGCACGACGCGTATGCCCATATTTAAACAGTTTTGCTTTGGGCTATAGCCACAACATTCTACAGAAACTGACTACTTCTACAAGATATACGTACCGATCGGATATTCTGTGCAATTTATAAAATACATGAAAATTGGAGACAAATAGACAAGTTCCGTCAAACTAATCCATTTCTTCATTTTGATTCCATTTATTAAATCTTCAGCATAATATTTAGATTTAAATCCATATATAAATCCATACTGTCATGAAATTTGCATAACAAAACACAATCACCATTTTGTGAAGAGATATTTACAAAAATATGTTCATGGTACGCGCATGCGCCAAACGATTATATCGTTCTCGCGAGTTCTTAATCAAATAACACTGACTTCAAACGAAAAGAGAGTCCTCAATTTGGTCTCAAAATGTAATTTAAATTCCGCTTCTTGATTATATGGGTCTGCCTGTTTTTCCCGATTACACATTCCCAGTCGCTTATCCGTTAACAGCGTTCTATAGGAATCTAAACTGGGAAATGGTATAATGCCAAATTAGAATCAGATCGGAATCAGCATAGATGGTGTAAGCGTTTTATACGCCATAGGAGAATAGCTGTTGGAATGGGATTGGTATGGATTAGCTGCATTAGACTATTCATATGTTACAAGAACAACTGCGAGTTGTACATGGCACGATTAGGCGTCCAATAGCCAATGTGATTGTAGGAATGTTGCTCTGAAGCGAAGCTCTTGACAATTCCAGGCTATACTTAAAGGACAAACGTTGTGCACGTGTATTTTTTATATTAGCCATTTAAGTCAGCGACACGCAGTACCACATTAACTACTATGTAATCTAAATTGATTTTGACCAACTTTTAAGAGAGTGTGTATGAAACATTGCAATTTAGATTACATAATATTTAATGTGCTACTCCTTGTTATTTGACTTTAATTGCTGATATAAAACATACCCGTGCAAAGCTATGTCTTTAGTATATTTATGTCCTATAGTTTATCATGTTTAATCAATATTTGTATAATTTCGTTCAGTATGTGTTCATTGCTGCTGTATATTGTTATATTTATATTCTAATGTTGTTCATTTATTTTGTGTAATTATTTTCTAAGACCGTTACATCTACGTGTGTATTGATCTTAACCAGCCACTGCAAGCCGTTACTATACAGAGACTCGCAGTATGTAATGATACAATTCCAAGAACATTAATGGAAATAACACATACATAATTATAGTAAATCAAATTGTGGAATACAAATGTCACAATTCAAAATATAGATATAAGCTTATATGCTATATATGAATGTACAGTCAAACCGGTCTTAAGCAGCCAGTCAAGGGAGTCAGAGAAAGTGGCTGCTTAGCGCAGGTGGCTGATTAATAGAGGTCAAATATATAATAAAACAACTGATTGGGAATCTGGAAACTGGCTGCATAATACAGGTTGGCTGCTTAATGGAGGTGACCACTAACACAGGTTTGACTAGTCAAATGTGATCGGATTTGAGATTAATTTGTATTCATGAAGTGAATAGAGATTTCAATGTACTTTAATGATTTCAGCTAATGGTGTCTACTCCGTCCAGATGATTTGTTGGATAATTGTAGCATTAAAATGCATGGATGCAGGATTGTCCTCATGGGAACATTACGCATAGGAAATGAATGGTACTTAACGACACGTTTTGTTCAGACCACACGATGCTAATCCAATAACACAATGCAGCCTTACACTGATGGTCTGGCTGCATTCTTTTACAATATGTACAAATATATATTAATGATACATATATATTACGAAATTATTTTAGAAACTTTAAAGCGACATTACATTGCAAAAAGCAAATAAAATGCATTTTTTCACGTGTTAATGCATTGCTACTACACATTCTTCTGAATACATTCGAACACTAACATTGAATCAATAAACAGTGTTGTTGTGGTATACAAACTTTCAAAAGTGAAAGTAGGATTTCATATAACGGTTATCCGCGCTCATGAATTGACGTTTGTTTGTCATTGGAGGCAATAGTAAACATGCGATACTTTCGATTAGAGATAATTTAACTAAGATTAGTCTACAAATAAATATGCATATGCACACATGTGAGATGTCACGGTATATATCTACCATACCTCGTGCGTGCTATTTAGGATAAACGCTTTGTATTACGCATGAATGTCGACCCTATTTACATTATTTTGTTATGTCAACAAACCGCGTATACGACGTTTGTTTATTTGTTGAAATACTCAGTTTTTAGGCAAATATTTGGAAAAATATTATACCATATAATAGCAAATTACATTCTGCAGACATTGGCGTTTTCACCGATGTAGTGTGGCTTTAAATAAATGGACCATCAGTTTAAGCTAGCCCAGTGACAGTATATTCAAGTTTGTACGTGGAATATAAAAACTGTTTAATACAAAAGTGTATACCTGATGAGCATTGAAGTACAAGTGTGTTTTTTATACAAATTTATTTTAGCTCGATTGCGAAACAAGTTCTTTCAACTTATATAAATCACTCTCGAGACCTCATTCCTGATGGAATCCATCGCCACGAGGGTCTTCCTCTCTTTTCCTTCCTTCTTTCTTTTCTCCCGCAGGTACAAGTGTGTGTGTCTTACGTTTATTTATCGTCGCTACCGGTTGTCCATATGAGCGACCCATACTGAAGAGATTAGTCATTTTAGATGTTAGGAGGATAGTGCAATGATACAGACAGAGACCCATTCCAGAGTCTCCTCTGGTTCTGTTACGTGCACGGTGTAAAGCAACGACACGAGACCTCGGTTTCAATTCGCATCTGAAAGACTGTTAATTATATTATGGTCATGGTTATAGTACAATTGTTACCATTAGTCTATGTTATATAGTCGGTACAAAAGCTCGCTCAAAGCTTGTGATGTATTGTTGATGTCTTGCCGACTCAAACTAAAATTGATCTTATCTTACATGTGGGTATTGTCTACATAGTGTAAGAAATAACTTAGCGGTAAGCATTGTGCCTGCGAGGAACTATAAGTGTAATGGTTACATAAGTATACTACTATGAATATAGGCTGTGGAAGGGACTCGGTCATGGACAATATATACCCCATTAGTATCATGTATATGCATTGCAATGGTTGATTTATAACCATACGTGATTTATAGCTCCATCTGAAAGACTGTTAATCTAATTTGATGTCAGATTAGCGCAGTGGTTAGCACGCTCGCTTCTCACCAATGCAACCCGGGTTCGATCCTCGGACCGGGAAGAATGTGAGATGGTACGGTGGTCGCCATATCGAACAGGTGGGTTTTCTCCGGGTATTCCGGGTAATGGGTAAATGGGTAATTTTGTCTAGAAATAGTAATAATTATGACTGGCAAAAAGTGCAGATCCTGATGAGACGGCTCGTCACGAGCCGGCTCATCTGGATCTACACTTTTTGTAAGCCTATTTAGAGGTATGTGGTGTTGAATGGGTTAAACTATGATATTATACAACCAGAGCCGTATATATCTACGGGAGATGTCGTGAACACCAGCTGCTGGACAATTGGTAAATAATTTACACAAATTGAACATAGCTCGATTGCGACATATGTTTTAGAACATTAGATCAATCGCTCTCGAGAGCTCGTGGACGTCCGTAAATACAAATCCTAGTGTTTTCCAGTGTATATGTGTAGTTCGTAAAAGTAAAAGTATATCTAGTAAGCAGATTTGGTCGTTGTGAATTCATAGCCACCGATCAGCATAGCCACCGATCAGCATAGCTGTAGAACAACATAGCTGTAGAACAGCATAGCTGCAGATCAACATAGCCGCCGACCAACATAGCCGCCGACCAATATAGCTGCAGAACAACATAGCTGCAGATCAACATAGCCGCCGACCAACATAGCCGCCGACCAACATAGCTGCAAAACAACATAGCTGTAGAACAACATAGCTGCAGAACAACATAGCTGTAGAACAACATAGCTGTAGAACAACATAGCTGTAGAACAACATAGCTGCAGAACAACATAGCTGTAGAACAACATAGCTGCAGAACAACATAGCTGCAGATCAACATAGCTGCAGAACAACATAGCTGCAGAACAACATAGCTGCAGAACAACATAGCTGTAGAACAACATAGCTGTAGAACAACATAGCTATAGAACAACATAGCTGTAGAACAACATAGCTGTAGAACAACATAGCTGTAGAACAACATAGCTGTAGAACAACATAGCTATAGAACAACATAGCTGTAGAACAACATAGCTGTAGAACAACATAGCTGTAGAACAACATAGCTGTAGAATAACATAGCTGTAGAACAACATAGCTGTAGAACAACATAGCTATAGAACAACATAGCTGTAGAACAACATAGCTGTAGAACAACATAGCTGCCGACCAACATAGTCACCGACCAACATAGTCGCCGGCAAACATAGTCACCGACCTACATAGTCGCCGACCTACATAGCCGCCGACCTACATAGCCGCCGACCTACATAGCCGCCGACCTACATAGCCGCCGACCAACATAGTCGCAGACCAACATAGCCACATATCAACATAGCCGCCGACCTACATAGCCACCGACATAGTTGCAGACCAACATAGCCACATATCAACATAGCCGCCGACCTACATAGCCACCGACCAACATAGCCGCCGACCAACATAGCCGCCGTCAAATATAGCCGCCGACCTACATAGCCGCCGACCAACATAGCCACATATCAACATAGCCGCCGACCTACATAGCCACCGACATAGTCGCAGACCAACATAGCCACATATCAACATAGCCGCCGACATACATAGTCACCGACCAACATAGTCACCGACACACATAGTCGCATACCAACATAGTCGCCGACAAGCATAGTCGCCGACAAGCATAGTCGCCAACCAACATAGACGCCAACCAACATAGTCACCAACCAACATAGTCGCCGATAAGCATAGTCGCCAACCAACATAGACGCCGAGGCACCTTCTTTCTATATATAGTTGTACACTAGGGGTTGCTCAATAAGTATATGACGGCTCGATAGAGAATTGGAACTATCAAGTGTTGTCTGGTAGTTATAATCATATGTGCTATAATAATAGAATAGAGAGGTTTGAGCGTTATTGCCAATGTTGTAATATTAGAGACATTGAAGATGAGTATCATTTTGTTTTAATGTGTCCGTATTACACACATTTGAGGAAATAACTGATTAATAAGTACTACTACATGAGACCAAGCATGCATACATTATGTATTTTAATGAACAGTGATAATAGAAATGTGTTATTAAACTTGGCTCGTTTTCTTAAGAATGCTTTAAACGATATGAACTCCATATTGAATGCTTTATTGTCTTACTTACACCAACACACCAATTACAATGTTCATCCTCTATAGTAGATTAGAATACAGTAGCAATACCATAGCTTTATTGATCACTTGTTAGTGTGTATATAATTCAATTTCTTTGCATATATTATAACTATATACTTATGTACAAGTCATGAATAAACATATGTTCTGTTCTGTGTACCAAGTATGACCTATATAACTACAACCAACAGCAGACCCAACACTTGTCGACCTGAATGCAATCCTGTTCACTTCACTCTCGAGAAACTGCAAATATGTCACTTGAACATAACGTTTCTCCTAACAAAACAATACTATTATCCCTCGTAGAATATTTAGTCATAGAAATCAAGATCATTAATGTAAATCAAATTACATGGAACAGTTTGTTGTAGAAGTGCGCAGTGAATTCCATGTATTGAGAGCCTTAACGAGCGGCATATAATGCCTCAGTTCCATTAAGCCCTTCAACTATCTCTCAGACATTTCGTCTCTAAGTTTTAATTGGAAAGTCTATCATTAAATAAAACATACTTGTAGTATTATTATGCGAATGATTATAATGACAATGATGGGTTATAATAATTAACGGCTTTCCTTTGTGACAACGCTATTGGTAATCTAGGACATTGAGCATTAGATGTACACACATTATAACAATAAGGAGCTGTGTACATGTACACCACTATTTAGTTGTTAATGTTAAATCCCCATTTGGTCTGCTGCGTTTATAACCATGGTAAAAACTACTATGAAACTGGTATAAGTGTGCGGTACTACTCGAGCCAACCATGTGGATAATTGGCTAAAACAGCTGAACAACCGGACACTATAACCAATCTAGTTGCCATGGTTTGGTAGTTAAAATATTAACTGCTAAAGTTAAATACTTAGTATAAATATAAGGTTCGGCCCTTACACACTTTAAACAGCACACATGTATTGTATGCCACAATAAGGAGAAACTCTTGATGAGATTAGTCTTAAAGAACAATGTTGCCTTATCTGAGGAAAGGTTCCAACACACACTCAGGATTCGATAGACAGCTTGTGGTGGTACTGTTAAATTACACGGGATGGCAAGCTCACTATTTAGCAATTTGGCCCGTCAAACTTTAGACATTCGTTGATACCGGAACTACTTTTAGTCTCCTTTTTTGTGACGTTACTGTGTGGGTGTTGGAACTACTTTTTCACATTTTTGTGACGGTACTATGTGGGTGTCGATCGACGCTGACATCATGTTATGTTTATTTTAATCAACAATACAAGGATCCCAGTAATTCATACTAGTGTATCAAGTATTGTTCCGCCTGCTATAAGTTATCTCCCTTCAACATGCTCTTCGATAAGTTATCTCCCTTCAACATGCTCATGGATGTCCGATTAGCGTAGTGGTTAGCGCGCTCGTTTCTCACCAATGCAACCTCAGACCGGGAAGTATGTGAGATGGTACGATCGCCTCCAAATCGGACAGATGGGTTTTCTCCGGGTACTCCGGTTTCCTCACACACGAATGACCACATTTAAGCTTTCATCAGCGCCAACGAGAGTCCTTAATATAAGTTCTTAAAACATGTTTCGAAATCGTTGTACAATAAATAATGGTTAAATTTCAGTATGCTCTGTTCGATACCAACTTACACACAGTGTATGTCAGCGTACTATCAATTGAAATGCGATACTCTTCGTGCAGCACTATGCTGCATATTGTGTTCAACAGTAAACTGGGAATAAAAAGTCATCAATATTAAGTTATTTATTTACTCAACATATTCCAGAGAGGAAGACAATGGATTGTACCGTCATTGGCAGAATATTTACCATAATTTGATTTGTGCAATGACTGCCAATAGGGCCAATTTTATAGATCTGATAAAGTAAATTGGATAATATCTACAAATCTCGTCCATATTCGCAGACAAAAACAATTAGGGTGTTGCCATTAGTTCCGAAATATGCAATGCATCATCACATTCAAGCATACGTCAATAAAATAGCACTCATATCCTGCGTAAATGCACACAGTTTCTTTCCCCAGCTAGACATTGAAAAATATTAAACACTTCCTCATATAATTGTTACTCAATAACAATTGAAAGCATTTCTATTAGGGATGGCAAAGAATAGTCTAATATTCGCTCGAACGTCCGAATATCCGAATACTATTCCAGTATACGAATATTCGGGGGGAAATATTATATTGTCTTCAAAAATGCCACCCGCTCAGTCACACGTTTGAAAATGCTTGACTCGCTCTGAGAATAAGAACACTGCTATGTGTAATCTATGCAAATTGGATTTAACATATTCGGGTACAATATCAATCTGAATAATAATTTGAAGAAGATGATGTTTACGCGTAAAACATACATTAGGTTAATTTGGCAATTTTTATAAGATTATGAGTGATTTTGAGTTTTTGATAGAATTCTATAAAATATTAGAATATTCGAATACCTTTCCGACCGACTATTCGAATATTATAATCGCTATTCGTTGCCATCCATAATTTTTATACACGCTCGCGTATATGCGATTCGGTGTAGGGTTGTTACGCGACACAGAGCTCGTAACGCAGAGAGCTCTATGAGTGAGCTCTACGCGGACGATCGGTCATATTAACGCACTGGGTTCCATGGAAGCAATCGTGGTCAGAAGCTCTATGCGGTTCTTTAACGACGCATAGAGCTCCTCGAGAAGTGATATGCGTTAGGAGCAAGCAAGTAATTGTTTATTATAGTGACATGTGCATATACGTAATATAGAACAAGTACACATATAACGCTGCACTATAGATCCGTCTGGTATTTTAATACGCTTTAATATGCAACATATGTAAATGGTTATATACCTGAACAAAGGTCTAAGTTGCATGCGAGTAAGAACCGTTTTAATGTGAAACATACGTATACAGTTCCGCTTTAATGTGAAACATTCGTATACAGGTCCGCTTTAATGTGAAACATACGTATACATGTCCGCTTTAATGTGAAACATTCGTATACAGTTCCGCTTTAAAGTGGAGCATACGTATACAGTTCCGCTTTATTGTGGAACATACGTAAACAGTTACATACACAATAAATACCTTGAATACTTACCAGTTACAAATTTAGGTAAAACATGTAATAACGATTTTATAATGTATATTTACAGTCGCCATTTGACTGTTTTATGTGTAGAATGGAATAATAATGTGCATAAAAACGCATGGGATTGCATCTTATCGTCGAGTTTCATTTATTGTATTCATTTATTTTTCTCAATTAATGCCCAGTTTGTAGGCGAATTCAGCCAGTCTGCTTCCTCTGTTTTTGAGTCTAAAGGGAATCATTATGCTTTCTTTTAAAGGAGATATTTTCACCAGGAAACCGGCATACTACACACAAGCATTTAAAAGCTCCAGAAACTGCGATTGGCTTTTCACTCCATTGCCTTGTACAAAGAGGCCATTAGACATTACTTGGAGTTCGTTATTGATTTTTATATCAACCATGATTTGTATACATCAGAGATACAAGCGATTTGTCTGCGATTTGTTCCCTTTGTTCCGTATCAGGGATTATCGAGAGTGTACGCGCTGCCGAGACATTTAGTTAATGTGCCATTATGATAAATGAGACATATATGGTCTTATAAAGTGCGTTCAATGCACGATGAAGAATCGTAAAATGATTATCTACTCACAATTCACAACTTCGGGCATTGTGGGAATGCTTTATTTGTAGACATTACCATGGCTCGAGGTTATAATTTTTTCCCCACAAATTCCAAACTCGAGTTCAAGAGATTTGATTGGTTGATCATGATATATAAACTTGCATGAACCAACCAGAAGCTCGAGACTGAGTTTAAGATTGGATAAGTGTTATAACCTCCAGGCTTGGATTTCCAGGCACGGGACACTCGCATACTGCACGGAATACTCACATACAGCACGGGACACTCGCATGCAGCACGGGATACTCACATACAGCACGGGGTACTCGCATACAGCACGGGATACTCACATACAGCACGGGGTACTCGCATACAGCACGGGATACTCACATACAGCACGGGACACTCAGATACAGCACGGGACACTCACATACAGCACGGGACATTCAAACACAGCACGGGACACTCACATACAGCACGGGACACTCACATACAGCACGGTACTCGCATGCAGCACGGGATACTCACATACAGCACGGGACACTCACATACAGCACGGGACACCCACATACAGCGCGGGACACTCACATACAGCACGGGACACTCACATACAGCACGGGACACTCACATACAGCACGGGACACTCACATACAGCACGGGACACTCACATACAGCACGGGACACTCACATACAGCACGGGACACCCATATACAGCACGGGATACTCACATAAGCACGGACACTCACATACAGCACGGGACACTCACATACAGCACGGGACACTCACATACAGCATGGGACACTCACATACAGCACGGGACACCCACATACAGCACGGGATACTCACATACAGCACGGGGTACTCGCATACAGCACGGGATACTCACATACAGCACGGGACACTCTCATACAGCACGGGACACCCACATACAGCACGGGACACTCGCATGCAGCACGGGGTACTCGCCTGCAGCACGGGATACTCACATACAGCACGGGACACTCACATACAGCACGGGACACTCGCATACAGCACGGGATACTCACATACAGCACGGGACACTCTCATACAGCACGGGATACTCACATACAGCACGGACACACACATTCAGCACGGGACACTCACATACAGCACGGGACACTCACATACAGCACGGGACACTCACATACAGCACGGGACACTCACATACAGCACGGGACACTCACATACAGCACGGGACACTCACATACAGCACGGGACACCCACATACAGAACGGGATACTCACATACAGCACGGGGTACTCGCATACAGCACGGGATACTCACATACAGCACGGGACACTCTCATACAGTACGGGACACCCACATACAGCACGGGACACTCGCATGCAGCACGGGTACTCGCCTGCAGCACGGGATACTCACATACAGCACGGGACACTCACATACAGCACGGGACACTCGCATACAGCACGGGATACTCACATACAGCACGGGATACTCACATACAGCACGGGACACTCACTTCAGCACGGGACACTCACATACAGCACGGACACTCGCATATATAACGGGACACTCTCATACAGCACGGGACACTCGCACACAGCACAGGATATTCACATACAGCACGGGGTACTCGCATACAGCACGGGATACTCACATACAGCACGGGACACTCAGATACAGCACGGGACACTCACATACAGCACGGGAAATCACACACAGCACGGGACACTCACATCCGGAACGGGACACTCACATACAGCACGGGACACTCACATACAGCACGGGACACTCGCATACAGCACGGGACACTCACATACAGCACGAGACACTCACATACAGCACGGGACACTCACATACAGCACGAGACACTCACATACAGCACGGACACTCACATACAGCACGGGCACTCACATACAGCACGGGACACTCACATACAGCACGGGACACTCACATACAGCACGGGACACTCACATACAGCACGGGACACTCACATACAGCACGGGACACTAACATACAGCACGGGACACTCACATACAGCACGGGATACTCACATACAGCACGGGACACTAACATACAGCACGGGACACTCACATACAGCACGGGACACTCACATACAGCACGGGACACTCACATACAGCACGGGACACTCACATACAGCACGGGACACTCACATACAGCACGGGACACTCACATACAGCACGGGACACTCGCATACAGCACGGACACTCACATAAGCACGGGACACTCACATACAGCACGGGACACTCACATACAGCACGGGACACTCACATACAGCACGGGACACTCACATACAGCACGGGACACTCACATACAGCACGGGACACTCACATACAGCACGGGACACTCACATACAGCACGGGACACTCACATACAGCACGGGCACTCACATACAGCACGGGACACCCATACAGCACGGGACACTCACATAAGCACGGGACACTCACATACAGCACGGGACACTCACATACAGCACGGGACACTCACAAACAGCACGGGACACTCACATACAGCACGGGACACTCACATACATCATGGGACACTCACATACAGCACGAGATACTCACATACAGCACGGAACACTCACATACAGCACGGGACACTCACATACAGCACGGGACACTCGCATACAGCACGGAACACACACATATCGCACAAGATACTCACATACAGCACGGGACACTAACATACAGCATGAAACACTCACATACAGCACGGAACACTCACATAAGCACGAGATACTCACATACAGCACAGAACACTCACATACAGCATGGGAAACTCACATACAGCACGGGACACTCACATACAGCACGGGACACTCGCATACAACACGGAACACTCACATAAGCATGAGATACTCACATACAGCACGGGACACTCACATACAGCACGGGACACTCACATACAGCACGGAACACTCACATACAGCACGGAACACTCACATACAACACGGAACACTCACATACAGCACGGAACACTCACATACAGCACGGAACACTCACATACAGCACGGAACACTCACATACAGCACGGGACACTCACATACAGCACGGGACACTCGCATACAGCACGGGGCGCTCACATACAGTACGGGACACTCACATACAGCACGGGACACTCACATACAGCACGGGACACTAACATACAGCACGGGACACTCAAATACAGCACGGGACACTCACATACAGCACGGGACACTCACATACAGCACGGGATACTCACATACAGCACGGGGCACTCACATACAGCACGGGACACTCACATACAGCACGGGACACTCACATACAGCAGGGGACACTCGCAATATATAACGGGACACTCTCATACAGCACGGGACCTCGCACACAGCACAGGATATTCACATACAGCACGGGGCACTCACATACAGCACGGGATACTCACATACAGCACGGGACACTCACACACAGCACGGGACACTCACATACAGCTCGGGACACTCACATACAGCACGGGACACTCACATACAGCACGGGACACTCGCATACAGCACGGGACACTCACATACAGCACGGAAAACTCACATACAGCACGGTACACACACATACAGCACCTGACACTCACATACAGCACAGGATATTCACCTACAGCACCTGACATTCACATATAGCACATGACACTCACAAACAGCACCTCGTACTCACATATAGCACCTGACACTCACATACAGCACGGGACATTCACATACAGCACGGGACATTCACATATAGCACCTGACACTCACATACAGCACGGGACATTCACATACAGAATGGGATACTCACATACAGTACGAGATACTCACATACAGCACGGGATACTCACGTACAACACAGGACACTCACATACAGCACGGGACACTCACATACAGCACCGGACATTCACATACAGCACGGGGCACTAACATACAGTACGGGAAACTCACATACAGAACGGGACACTCACATACAATAAGGTACACTCACATACAGCACGGAATATTCACATACAGCACGGGGGTACTCGCTACAGCACGGGATATTCACATACAGCACGTGGTACTCGCATACAGCACGGGATACTCACATACAGCACGGGACACTAGCATGCAGCACGGATACTCGCCTGCAGCACGGGATAATCACATACAGCACGGACACTCACATACAGCACGGACACTCGCATACAGAACGGGATACTCACATACCGCACGGGACACTCGCATACAGCACGGGATACTCACATACAGCACGGGATACTCACATACAGCACGGGACACTCACTTACAGCACGGGTCACTCACATACAGCAGCAGGACACTCGCATATAACGGGACCTCTTATACAGCACGGGACACTCGCACACAGCACGGGACACTCATATACAGCACGGGACACTGACATACAACACATGAGACTCACAAACAGCACGGGGCACTCACATACATCACGGGACACTGACATACAGCACGGAACACTCACAAGACAGCACGGGACACTCACATACATCACGGGACACTCACATATAGCACGGGACACTCATATACAGCACGGGACACTCACATAAAGCACATGGCACTCGCAGACAGCACGTGTCAGTCACTCACATACATCATGAGATACTCACAGAGAGCACATGCCACTCACAAACAGCACATGACACTCACATACATCACGGGACACTGACATACAGCACGGAACACTCACATACAGCACGGGACACTCACATACATCACGGGACACTCACATACATCACGTGACACTCACATACATCACGGGACACTCACATACAGCACGGGACACTCACATACATCACGAGACACTCACATACAGCATGGGGCAATCACAGACAGAACAGG